>CALNXA010000001.1:0-520257 GCA_941860345.1 Chrysodeixis includens
CAAAATAATAAACGTCCGTCTCAATTGGCGCGCGCGCCACAACTGAGCTTCCTTTGATGCGCGGTAAAAAACCGACTCTAGATGGAACGGGCCGCTCTAAGTTCGAGCGTTCCAACAAACACATTGGCGCGCGTTCCAAAATGGTAGCCATTTCGCGCGGCCGGAACGCGCGCCAATGTTCGTCCTCTTGGAGCGCGAAGTCAATACGCGGCTTTACTGTACCTAAAGGCAACAAACCGTTTTTGTACAAATAAACTTGAAGATTCGGGCTGTTGAACCAGTTATCAAAACAAACTTTATGGTTGACGTGTCTTGGAACGGTAGCGGTGAGCCGACTTACAACATTTGAACTGACACCCAAATCAGGTGCATCTGTAGGACGAGTATTGCTTTGGTCTCCAGCAAAGATATCAAAGTCATAACTAAAGCCTGATACGCAACTCAAAACCTGATTTTTACAACCCCACTTATGTGGTTTTGCAGGGTTATATTGTTTTAGCTCGTGACGACATTTTGTCGGGATTATTTGCTCGTCAACAGCCAGAAACTCTTCTTTTGGGACTTCTTTTGGAAAAATTTGAAAAAATCTGCCGGTGATTCTAATTGCTGTATCGTATCCGGTAAATCTGCATTTCCCATGAATTGGAAGTTATTTTTATCGTATGGTTCCATTTTGTCAGATTTCCACTGTACCAGGTCTTTTTTTAATTTTTACCCTTTTTTTATTAGACTGTAGTTTCTGTAAAGGTATGTTGTCATCAGAGCTTTCTGAGTCAGACTCAGGTATGAGGATTGGTCTTTTTTTGGGTAAAGAAAGACCAATCCTCATACCTACGAACTGAACGAACCTACGAACCTTCCTCTACTCGCCTCATAAGGCGAGAAGAGGAAGGTTCGTATTCTGGGTTTGAATCGGAAACAAGGTCGTCAACACTTAAAAAGCCATCACCAGGGATAGGATTTACATGCTTAGAATGTCCATAAAAGCGAGAAGGATCCATTTCTGAAAAAGCAGAATGATAAGCCTTAGTGCATACAAAGCCATATATGACTGACAGTACTATAGCGGGAACGCATACGAAGCCATATTTGGAATTTGCAAAAAGTGGGTCAAAAATGTATCAAAAACAAACATGAACACAAAAATGACTAACACTCGTCATAGTGCATGATTCAAGGACTATTTATAATGATTTTATTTGATTTACTCACTTACCGTTTTATATTTCTTTTTCACTAATATGTTTATTACTCAATTTGTTGCAATTCAACAGCCGGCCGCGCATCAAATAACCTCAAATATTTGATTAACCATAGACTTACCACAGATTAAAAAAATACGTTTCGTTTCACTGACAAATGATAGACACTATTCCGTATTTGTTTTCTTATTTTAATATTTAGATAAACTGTAAAAAAATATTAAAACCGGGAAGCCATAAATGGCTTGGCATGCGGTAAGAGGTTAATGTTTTTTTTTAATATGACACACATACTTAATTGGCACTTCTATTGTATAATCAGTCTTGAGTTATTTCTTATGTTGTAGTACGTAGGAACATAAACATACAACAACAAGTATAATTTTTAAACGTCATAAATTACATATGGCTAAATAATGTCAATGGCTGCTTTATTAAAAACGCAGCTTTTCCATACAGTGACCTAGAGAAATAAAGCCACTTTTGTACTCTTCTACTATATTGTTAAATAATTGGTTCCTACGTTCTGCATATTTTTGAGATTTCGACTTTTCCATTTTTCCGCGGATTTCCCCGTAATTCTTGCAATTTTCTTTAAGAACCCTTAAAATCTTTGCCAGATTTTTGCTACTATTTTTATTGATAGCTTTATTAATCACTGAGTAGTATGTCTCAGGGTAATTGTTGGTCTTGTGAACCTGGCCGTAACAACACCATTTGTTTGACCAGAATCTGTGGTCAATCCACTGTATTACCATATAATCATTAAAATGTGTTACGTTTATAACATGTGGACACTCACTCATAACGTAAAGCCATGCCTCGTCCAAAATATCTGGTGGCAAGTGTGGTAGCACAGTACACAAAGCAACATGTTTTCTATAAATGCTGTTTTCACTGAGCCCAAGTTCCTTTCCCTTCTTTTTTAAAGCCTTTTTGAAGTGAAAGTAACATCCCTTTACTATCGCTTTGGGAAATACAGACAGCATTCCTTTTACAGCCGCTTCTTCAAAATCGCTTGTAAAAAAGTCCACTTGCATGCCAGGTATTGCAGAAACTTTTTTTTGTCTAAAAGCATAGCATATGCTAATGGTTTAACGACACCATCGAGCTCACCATGGACTGTATAAATCTGGCGAAAAGGTTTCGGCGCATTTTTAAATGTACCATCACAGTACAAATGGCGTGTTCTGACCAGTTCTCTGCATCTTTTCATAGCAAATAGTAGAATTCGAGATCTTCCATCATTATAATCAGCCAACAGGAAGTCTAAATATTGTTTGGGTACCTGAAAATAAATTACACATGTTATTTGTATTACATCTGAAGGTGCGGGTAGCCGATGGATGCGGGCAGCGCGACGCCATTCGTTACGGCGATCCTTGGGCGAGGCCTGGGTCCAGCAATGGGCGCTTCAAGGCTGATATGCCGATGATAGTTTGTATTACAACAAAAAAAGGAATATGTTACTACTAGAATTTACAATAAATAAATATTCAAGAATTTAACATCAATATCGTTTTCTTATTGCGAACTGTTGTGTACGCTATGATTATAAACGAATGTGAGGGTATTCGTAATCGTAATGTATATGTAGGATGAGGCGGACAGGATATGTATTGGCAGAGCGTTTAGATAGTCTTCATCAGCCATATTGAATGTCTTGTTGAAATAAAGTCTTCGTTACATCGTTTGATTATCGTTTATTACAATTACATGATTGGTTTTACAAACACGTGGAAGATGATAACAGATTATATTGTGAAACGCTGGCGAGTTCTGCACTTCCGTCCGTTCGCCTTCTGGGTTCATCTTCCAAGACTCCACGGCTCCGCAGTACAGACCACACCCAAGTAATTCAGTCGCTAGACTCCAACTGTCATACTTGACGTTCCACAGATAATCATCATAATTATTGTCACTGGCATCGGCGTTACACCACGCAGGTTGGATAGGTATACGAACTCTTCGACATATACCACCTCTCCGACACGGCCTTCCTGACGCATCACACGTCCTCGTGTGAATCTGTAAAGGAAAATACCACAAGTAGTATTTACCACCGCTCGGTCATCTCTGACCAACAAAACATCGCTTTAAGACAATCACGAGTACTAATCCAACTTATACCAGAAACAATTTTCTCTTACTGACTTGTAATCAATTAACTTAGAGGGATTTCTGAAGCTCTCTCTCACAATTTTTAACTCATCATTATAACATCTCAACACATATCGCGACCTCATTCATCTCGCCTTTGGCCTCCTCGCCTCCGGCCACCTCGCCTCAGGCCAGCTGCCTTTGGCCACCTCGCCTCAGGCCAGCTGCCTTTGGCCACCTCGCCTCGGGCCAGCTGCCTTTGGCCACCTCGCCTCGGGCCAGCTGCCTTTGGCCACCTCGCCTCAGGCCAGCTGCCTCTGGCCACCAAACTCAATCGCGCGATGTGTCAGATACCTGATCATTATCTTGATCAACCAATATGTTTACAACATTAAGAGCTTCAGGCGTCCTCCTCAATCTGACATGGGCAGAATCAATCTACCCGCTCGCCCAACCTGACAAGCTATGACTAGTAGTCGTAATGTTACTGTCATCAGTCATACAACTATAACTGTCTCAGAATCGAAAAAGCGTGTGTCCTTTCGACCACTCATGGACCGGACGGCACCTTTTTCTGATCACTTAACAACAATTTTTCACACAGTATCAATTTGGACCGGACGGGTGTGTCCTTTCGACCAGCCACACGTGCATGGCCCGGACGACACTGCCCCTTCGACCAATGAACACTTAAGGTTGGACCGGATGAATGTGTCCCTTCAACCAGCCGCTATCAGCTGCATGGCCCGGACGACATTATCCTTTCGACCACCTTCCACACACCACATTACTCGATGACTCTTCTTATTAGTGAGCCCTCAGCACCCGAATCATAACCACAACGGGACCGAGCAAGTGCATCCCTTCGACTGCCTACTGCAGACTGGATGACACCGCCCCTTCGACCCTTCAACGCATTTGGACTGGACAAGTGTGCCCCTTCGAACTTACAGCATAAGAACCGGGCAACACCGCCATTTCTACCAAATCGCATCACACAATCTGACGCCGTCACGGTCATTCCGTTTTTTTTTACGGTGCTAACATAACAAACTGAAAACTGCTCACCGGATGCATCAATGTACGCAGGTGTTGGTAAAGTATCACACGTCGACCCTCCTCTCGGCAGCCGCTGTGACTGCAACACTCGTCGACTTCTCCATTCCCGTCGTAGCTTCTCGTGTAGTGCTCCTCGGCGCGTCGCTGCGGCGCGGCGCGGCACGGCGACTGCAGCAGACGAAAGCCGGACTCCTTGTAGGTTGACTCCTTCGATGTGCTCGTTTAACATTGTGACGCTCAGTTCTTCTTTTGTTTTCATGGCTTCTATAACTTGTCAAAATGTTTCGATTTTGCAGCTTCAACAAATTTCGTTGAATATCATCGTTGCTTCTATGTAGGGGCTGGCGAATCTCAATATTTCTCTGTGGGGAGTGGGCCCATCCCACTTCTGATGTAGGATGAGGCGGACAGGATATGTATTGGCAGAGCGTTTAGATAGTCTTCATCAGCCATATTGAATGTCTTGTTGAAATAAAGTCTTCGTTACATCGTTTGATTATCGTTTATTACAATTACATGATTGGTTTTACAAACACGTGGAAGATGATAACAGATTATATTGTGAAACGCTGGCGAGTTCTGCACTTCCGTCCGTTCGCCTTCTGGGTTCATCTTCCAAGACTCCACGGCTCCGCAGTACAGACCACACCCAAGTAATTCAGTCGCTAGACTCCAACTGTCATACTTGACGTTCCACAGATAATCATCATAATTATTGTCACTGGCATCGGCGTTACACCACGCAGGTTGGATAGGTATACGAACTCTTCGACATATACCACCTCTCCGACATATATATTACTAATAAATATTTTGGGTCTTGTTGTTTCATTGACACGAATATTAACACGAACTTATGAAGTTTCCTCTCTTAGGGCGTTCGCTAAAACACGGGCGCACGGTGCGGGTTCCAGACAAGTGCGGGGTCACGGTAAAGTAGGTAGTAGGTACCCATACTGAAAACCTTTAATATTAACAAATACTTAAATACTCACTTGTACGTCTCCCGGTGATTTTGCACATAACCGGTCAACTCCACAGGCTCTGTTTCTTTTGTTATAAAGGCCGGATTTAATATTTTTAAAATTTGGACAATCAGTTGAGTCCTTGATCAAGTAAATTGTTTAGTTTGCTTTTATATAACGTTGGCACAGGAGCATCAGTGGCTGCAGCTTCTTGCCGAAGTTCACCTATAGCCTTCTTTATTTCAGTCTCAGCGCTGGTCATGGCTGCCCCACAGGTATGATTTGTAATTTTTAAAATGTCTTGTTTACTGTCAATCGTCTAGTACCCGCTACAAGGTCTGAGCACGCATCGCCATAATACATTTTCACTGGTTTTGTAACATTTGAACTTTCTGTACTGTCTATTTTGATATATTAGTAAAGGCTTCCCCTTTTTGCTGGATATGTAATTAATGAGCGAATTTTCTTTGCTGCTACCGGCAACGGGCTCCATTATTATAGTTTTATTAACACATAAAATATAACACTCCCGTGACGTCAGATCATCATCGTAACACTGTTTTACTAATAGATAACATTTGCAAATTTACGTAAACAAGTGTCGGAACATTTCGGATAAATCGTAATACTTCGTACGAACGAGAATTTGAATGCATTTGTGGTGCAGGCGCACCTCCCCCGCCACTCCCCCGCTGCTACCCCTTTGCACCTTACGCGGCTGTAGAAAGCGACATAGTTTGATCTTTGTTTACTTAATTAGATAGATGGCGCTTAGCTAATCATACTATATTTTTATTATCATGTTATTAAACTCTCTATCGAATTTAATCGAATTTTTATTTTTGACGTCCTAAAAATGTGAACGTCCCAACACTAGTACCTACTGATCCGTAGGTGCCATTTGTGGAATAAAATTTCAAATAATATATTATTCCACTAATGGCACCTGTAAAAAATATTGATAGGTGCCGTATGTGGAAGATCTCAGGTGCCATTCACTCAGGTGCCATTTAAGTGGGTGCCCAATGTGGAATACGTCTAAATAAATAACGCAGTCATTAGTGCCACAACACGGTTTGGCATAAGTCACGGCTTTGAATTAATTCTGTTCATGACAGTTGTTTTTAAATTATATTATCATTGTTTTAATAGCTTACTAGTGTAATCAATGAAGATTTATATCATAGAAACATTGATATACAAAATATACAGAATTCACTGTGACGTACAAAACTTACACTGAAAAGTGTCAAATAAATATAATAAAATAATTACAAAAACTAACACGCATAAGCCCTGAATGATGTGTCCGAACTACGAACTACGAACATTATTTTGTTAGCAGTACGGCTCGGCTTCCCCGCGTCCCACCCCGCACGCCCCGCACCCCACCTTCGTCGGACGATTGTATGATATTTAGACTGTGCTAATATCTTCCGCGTGACCGAGTACGTGCGCGAGCGAGCCGCCTCGACGACAAACGACACGGGTATCACCTTCGACAGCCAGCGGCACACTAATATAGTTGCGCCGGCGCAAGAAAAACGTAGAGAATACGCTCAGATCTTGGAGTAAAATTTATATAAAATCAAATTCTCGTGTTTTGAAAAATATAAAACTAGCATAATGATCTTTATAAAATTACCTATCCATTTGTTTAAAAATCAATTTAAAATAATGATTACTTTACGAGGCAATGGGATGTTAAAAATCATTGCTTCTCATTTCTGGGGTTTCGTTGTGACCTTTTATTTAATTATTATGTTACATAAATAAAAAATATAAAAGTACCATTTTGAAGTCAAGATTACGTAGACATTTAATGTATTTTTTATTTGTTTGTATTTCTATAAGATAAAGAGAGGTTGGCTCCTAAAAACTGCACAAAATAGGGCTATTGCTGCGTTTGGCATGGGGACGCGCCTTAATATTATTATATTTTTGGATAAAAAGTAGCTTAAGTATCTATCTATAATCATAATTTATGCAATTAGCCTAATCTGTTCGTGTAAAAAGGTTACAAAAACAGATAGACTTATTTTCATATTTATAATCAAAATGTGGAGAGCATTCAGAAGAAGTATTGCACTACCTGTAAAAATTAAACTACGATATTTAAGAAAAATATTCTTTGCTTACAACATGTACGTACCTACGTAAGTTCACCCGCTTAACTGGAACAACGCAATGTCTACTTTCGTCAAACTGTCGCTGCGGAGTGCGGGACGCGGGTCGCGAATACAAACGAGCGAACGGCGGACCGTGGCAACCGCGACGGGAGGAGTGGGGGAACGGTGAATATGCTTGGTTCGTCGGTTGATCGTGGTGTGCGAGCATAGTGCGTGTCTCGCGGGCGCGGGGCGGCCCAAATTTTTTTTATTTATTAATTTTTAAAAAACCCGGTCTACAAATGAAACCTTCCCCGGACGCTCCCCGGATGCCCTCTAAACTAGGATAAATCCGGGGAAACCCGGACGGATGGCAACCCTACGTGACGTAAGCCAGTACGAGACTAAGACATAAAAAATAGTGTCGCCGTACACCGCGGGCGGCCGCGGGTGAGTGCGCGGGGAAGGGGGAGGAGTGTCGAATTCCACGCGGGTCTCAACTTATCGCGCACGGGTAGTATATGGCAATTACATGGCACAGCATAATTATCTTGTTACACTATGAAATGAAAAATCAACTGCACTACGGTCAATTTGGATAACTTTGAACAGCGGTCTAACTTTGAACAACTTTGTGAAAAAGATTTATTATTTTATTACATGAAATTCGTTGGCGTTGCAATATTGTTATTTCTTTTAGGTAGGAAAAAGCTGACGAAGAATTGCACCACTGGGGCGTCGAGAATAATGTACATCATACGTCAATCATACATCATCATCTTCCTGCCCTTATCCCATTTCAATTGGGGTCGGCGCAACACGTCTTCTAGACATGTTGCTTTAAGTTTTGGCTATGGTTTTATAGTCGGCCGCCTGCCTGATACTAACCCTCTTTGGGAACGTGATTGTTGGTTGTTTACCCGCCACCATTCGGGTGACCCAAGGTGCTTGGTACAGTGCACTGGGTCTTAAGGTCCATTAGTCGCCTTTTACGACACCCAGTGGAGGATATGGGGTGGTGCTATTCTTTATATCCGGACACCACACGGAATCGTCTGTACTGGATCCGTGGTATTTGTTTGTGCGTCGATGTCTAGGATAATATAATAATAATAGCTGTCCGACCGATTTCGGCCACGGCGGCCAGTGTTACTATGACACCAGCCAGCTACGCAGGACATATTATAGTGCACAAGCGTGTGCGCAAACACAGGTGCACTCTCTGTTCCTTTTTTTACTCTCATAGCCCGATGGGACGGTAATCCGACACGACCGGAGAGAGATCAGGCGCAGGACCCACATTTTTACGTGCCTTCCGAAACATGTCTAGGATACCGAATATATTATGGTACTCCATAATAAACATTGTGCTGGGTTTATTTTTTAGGTTAGAGATTAGGTTATTCAGATGGGTGATGGATAAAACTAGAAAAATTAAATTAATTACAAGGTAAATTTTATCATTTATTAGATTTTAGTAGGTATCGACCAAAGCAGGGTCAAAATTCTAATAGTATTTACTGGCAACAAACAGTCTAAATAAAACGATGTAAGCTTTTCTTCCATTTTCTCTTTCCAGAACGCATCATCTCTATCTATCGATGTATTCGGTTTTTAGCAGAGTTTTAATTTGACCAAACTGCAAATAAGCACTTTGATTTTTTCGTGACGTTTAGTTGCCCCTACACTTGGTAGTACCAATGATGGTTTGTATTGATTTCCAGCCCATTTTTTGTTTTTTTTCCAAAATGTTATTTTCCTTTTTTTTATTGCTTCTTCTAATCCCTACTTGTATGCCGTCATTGGGCATTTAATTTCTACTATTGTGTCACCATTACTAAAACCATCCGGAGTTGCTCCTAAAAATGGAAATTCTTTGTCAATGAATAAACCACAAAGTTCAATTTTAATATTTTCTTGTCTGTCTAATTGCTTGATGGCAATTTCTTCATTGTCGTTGCCATGTTTTATTGACAATACATGGTCAATGTTGGTTTTGTACAACAAGTTTCGAATTAAATTATGACAACTTGTGTCATTTCGCCACGTGACAACACGTTTGAAGCTGTTAATAATGATCTACGTAACTCTAGCCACTCGCTGCATTCACTTTGTAAAATGGTCGTTCGTTCAATTATGTTTCTTTCTTCATCAGTTTTTTTTATTTGTTTTAAAAATTTCTTTGAGCCTATTAAAAACATCTATAGGTATGTCTGATTTAGTGCAGTCTTGACCATAATTGGACGTAGATAAGCAGAAAGGATCCAACCTACAAAATGTCACTTTTGAGATAATGAAGTTCAAATCGTATTTGCTCATAATAAATTCAATTTTTTGATTTGTTGATACGATATATAGTTGTGAAAATAATTATTTATTTTATAGAAATAAGTTTTATTGCGAACAAAAAACAACTTTTGAAGATATTTAAGTGAATATGGGGTTGGATCCTTTTCGATTTAAGTCATTTTTTATTAAGGTAATCTAATATTGAATTTCGCAGTAACGATCCAACATGACAGATCGTTATGTAATTATGGAATAGTATTTAAAAAAAACATTGTTTTTTAAAGATTATTTATATTTAGTAAGGAAAAAACACATAAAATAATCATCCTTAATAGTTTTACATATAAAAAACATAATCTTATACTATTCATCTAAGTCTAATCTATAAAAAAGTATTAATAAGTGTTCATTGGTTACTTGTTTCATCATCATTCATTTATCTCTATTTCAAAATTAAAATTTGGTTCCCCACCAAACCCTTCCATATCATCTTGAAAATTTCTGTTACCTTTCAGTGGTTTATAAAAACGTCTAACTTTGCTTGAGGTATTTCCTTTCCATTTGGCCACAAAGGAACAAAGTCGTTTCTAGTAACTTCTGAAGTCTTTCCTTTCGCTTTCTTTTCTACATTTAATTCTTCGAAGGGACCATTTATCGTTTTCATAAAAATTTTGTACTTATCTTCTTTTCGTAATAAAATTTGTTTAGTTTGCAGCCAGCTCACTTTCGTTTTACTTGTAAAAAAAATCCTATTAACTACATTTTTCTCTATTTTCTTTACGTCTTACATTTACCATCACGTATTTTTCGTAAACATACATCAACTTTTTTAGTTGTAATCTGAAAATTATTAACGAACATGTCCTACAAACTTCAGACGACCCAATGGTATATTATTATGTTCGCTTGAACTCTTTAGGCTTTGTTGTGTCAGTTTTATTATTTTCGACCACAATGTACGATCTCGTTTACGGGGATGCTTGCACACTGTTCGCTATGAATATAAACTGCTATGAATATAATTTCCTCAGCGGTAATCCTTGAGCAAGAGTAACGTGTCAACCCTGGCATCAAGCTAATAATGTTTTATCTAGATTCTCTTCCGTGAGATTGCCGAATTGGTTCCTTAGAGTATTTTATTCTTCCGTCTTTTGAAGACATTGTTTGAACAGGCGAATTTACTTCACTATCACTGATCGAGTTGTCAGACTGTTCAGCTTTTTCGACATTATCTTCTATTTCAGAATAAGTTTCTTCGTTTTCTGATACATGTAACATCGATTCTATTTCACTGCCTATCATTTTTATAGGCACGATATTATTCTACGACTGCGAGCTAATGAATACGCTTTGTTCAAGTCACATTTATCGCACCGACGTTTATTTATTAGTCACATTGTCGGTATAACATAATTATGTCGCATGACATACGATCTTATAAACAAATGTATCTACCCACCTCAATTATAAGCATGGTCAAATCTGACCCGAAGACCGTCAGAGTTAAAAAGTTATAAAAGCATATTAAACATATATACATATTTTTAGGAATCAAAAGTGATAAACAAATAAAAAAAAAACAATTCGAACAACCTAACACTAATTTATTTACAAATGAACCCGATTTACACAATAATTCACAAATAAATCAGTTAACACGCCGATAGCGAAAACAATTTAAACAGAGTAAACATCCACTAGTATTCAGAACACTCAATAATTAGTAATCGCAAGTAAATCGTATGAAAACAGGAATATCACCCAGCGTTGATTCCAACAACCTTAGGCCCATAGCACACGGCGTATTTTATACGCACAGGCGACGCGCAGATGACGCGCGTATACGCGCTTCATACGAGATTTGAACGCAACCTTGTATCTTAAGCACACAATGCGGCCGTGAAACGCGCTTCTACTGCGCGTATACGCACTTCCCACGCAGTTCTTTTTGACACTTTGTTTGAATATTCGGGTAGTAGTGAATTCCATGTAACTGGACGATTGTGTATTTCTGTTATAAAACGGTCGGTGTCGAGGGGTTCCATTTTACTAAATACATGCGCATCACACAATAAAATAATTGCAACTGAGGCGCGGGCGGTGCAGTGGTGGCGTGAGCGCGCATCCCCCCTCTATCTCTACCCCGCTCATTTGTACGCGCTTCTACTGAGCGTATACGCGCTTCATGCGCGCGCTTGTATCATCAATGCAAACGCAAGAATCGGCGTCTACGGCGCCGAAGACGCGCGTTCCTAATACGCGCGTCGCCTGCGCGTTTAAAATACGCCATGTGCTATGGGCCTTAAGCACACAATGCGGCCGTGAAACGCGCTTCTACTGCGCGTATACGCACTTCTACTGCGTGTCTGCCTTTGCGTTTTGATCAGAGACTCAAAGACTACAATAATATATTCAGGGACTCCTCTCTCCAGTTGTACAATGGCGTCCGTTGATATAACACTGGGTACACTGGTTTTAGTACTTCTTTTAAAAAGAAAAAAAAACACAAAAATAAACGAATCTTTTGGATAGACCCATTTACGAGTGAAAGAAGATTGAGTGGTGGAAAATTGGTAATACATAGAAGATGGAAGAAATTTTATAAATGTTATCGAATGTCATATTCGTCATTCCAAGAACTTCTTTTAATTGAGTCATATAATATCAAAAACGGCATTCTCCACTTTACTTACATGGTAAAAATTTAGAAATTCGTCGCCATTTTAGGGGGTTGTTTTGGGGGAGAGGGGGAGGGGGGGTATCCGGAGTTACCCCCCACCACTTCCGCCCGCCGGAAATACATCATAACTTTGTAAAAAATAAAAAACAGAATTTGGATACATAATTGTTTATTTCAATTTATAAACATATTTTATTGCTTTTATTAATTCCAAATAGGGATCTTTTCGATATTTCATAATATTTCGCCGCCACAAATATTCAAAAATGATATCTGTAAAGTTTTGTGTATTATTATAATTATCTTTTTTAAACACTCGTTTCACGGCCCTCCATTGGGATTCTATTCTTTGTGTATAAGTCCCGTCTTCCGCCACAAATGGGTTTTCTGTATCGGAATGATTAACTTTTTTGTGTATATACCCATACTGTGACAGACAATCATATGCTCTCCAATAATCCGTGTGGATGGTGGTGCCGACTTCCACATGTTTTTGTATAAGGGGCACTAGGACTTCAGCCGAACGAATATTTTCTGGGCACACTTCTAGTCTAAGGTCTTCTGACCCATCTTCTATCATACCGAGGACCCAATGACCCTCAATATGGCGTCCTACAACAAAGAAAACAAGGTTATTCAAACTTGCTTAGATATGTGACAAGCATAGGTTTTTTGACATCTCCGGCGCTGCGGGAAGTGCAGCCCCTTCACCCTTGCGTAACAAAGCACAGGCATTTAAAGCAAGCCTCCGCAGCTTCGGTTTTTTGGTCGCTTGCGGCGACCAGCCTCAGCCGCTATGGCTTGCTTCAATGCCTGTGTTATGTTACAGCGGGTGGGGGCTGCGCTCCCTCCGCGCCTCCGGGCTTATAAAAACACTCTAGGGGTAGGGACAAGCTAGTACCACAGCAGTCGGGGTTGACTAATACGGTTTTGTGACAAGTTTCGACCTAATCTAATCAATAATTTGATGAAATTTAATGTATGTATAAAATATTACCTCGATTGTATTTCCTTTTTCCAAATTTGGATTCATCAATCTGGACTATTTTGCCAGAGCCTCCAATCTTTCCTACGGCTTCATTTTTGTCCATCTGGTAAATAACAATCGTTTCACGGCAATAATTGTACCAGTCACATATGGTAGCCCGACTTAAACATTGTTCCAAGTCTTCCTTGTAAGGATCTTCATTTATTGCTACATTATAGCTCCACTTTTGAGAAAACGCATATAATAGGTAAAACACGTGTATTAAATCAATTTTGATATTTTCAAAAAATGTTCCTGTGTTCCTTGGAATTTGTTATTTTGTTTTGCAATTTCCTTTTGTGCAACACCAGGAACCAAATGAGCGGTTTGTAGATTTGGCTATTTTCATGGGAGTGCGATGGGTTCTACATAATTTTTCAGTCAGTACCATACCATTTTCTTCAGCGAAAGCCACACACTGTTCGTTGGTACCCAATTTCCTTATTATTCTCGCTAGATTCCACATGGCAATAACTTCTTCGGTATATAGATGCCGATCGAAAAAAACCCCGTCGTCCTCAAAAGTGTCCTCCACGACCGCCGGTTCTCCACTAAGTCCCGAGCTCGTAGACGGCCCCGGTTCAGGGTCGCGTCCACTTCCACTACTTCCAGACGCCATCTTAAGCTGCAGTCGCGTAAGATCAATGTCCAGTAGTAAGTAAGCCGAGGTCGTACAGTGAAGCAATCCAAACAGAGTCCAAAAACGTAGCCAAGTCGTAAAAAAACACAAATCGAAACACAAGGAGCACATTCACGTAAACTCGAAAGCAACGGAATGATGCTGTCAAAATTATCATTCAAAATGGCAGATTGCGTTTCATTTCACGCGTTTTGATATGCATACTGCTTAAAAAACATTAAAAACTACAAGGAAGTATGAAAGTTACGTTCCGTTTCATACATTTTTAACGTTTTTAGAGAAATAAATTAAAAATATTTAGACGCAACTCCGGCAGCAAAAATTACTTTGGGGGATAGAGACGAAGTCCCTTAAGCCCCCTACATCTCTAGTTTCCTCAAATTCAGGCGACTTGATTCTAAATCCAACCCGAAATCGATAAAAAACAAATGGAGATTGCTGACTCTGTTACGCATTATTGGAAACTTCCGGGTTTGATAGTAACTGTGTTGGAGACTGCCATTTTTGAAACAGTCAACGCCATCTTTGAAATCAAACAATACGTGAGCAAGTTATCTTGATACTTTGGGAAATCCAAAGTTAATATTAAGGAATATAAAGAAAACGCATGAAATGGTTTGTATTGTTATATTGACAAAACTATACGTAGGAACATCATGATCATCTAGGTAAGCAGTAAAACAAAATTAAAAATTTGTAAGTAGGTACAGGAAAAGTTTTTAATCGTAAAATTTTTACTTTTAATGACAATAATAATGAAAATAATCATATTCGTAAAATAGGTTCCTCATTCTGAGATTCGCATAAAACCTCATCGACATCTGTATTCTCTGTCTCAACTAGTGATTTATAGTACATCAATCCCTCATCTTCCGTCCAATTGTCTCCGTAATGTTTTATTATTAAATTTTTCACATCTGTTAACTTATTCGCATTTACACGCCCAGACGAAATAATTTCACCAACAGTCATGGTATGAAAGTTTTTATTTTTTTTTGTTATCCGTCTGTACAGTCCATCACTTGTTTTATAAAATAAATCTCCCTTTACTACTACATCAAGTCTACTCTTTGTTCTTTTAATAAAAAATCTTTTAGACTTTTGGAATTGAAAGTGCCACTGACCGACATCTTTGACACAAGCCTTCATAGCGCTTCTCCAGTCATAAACTTTGAAGTCAACTCCTAGTTTAATTACAGTACTGTAATTTTCAATAATTTTCAAGTATTCTTCGGGATTTTTGATGATTTCTTGTTTGCGTAAGTCTTTTTCAATCATCCCGAATACTCGATCCGGCGGTATGAATGAATGTCTTACTACGGGGAACACTATTTCAACAACTTTTACTGTTTCTGGGGCATAATTTGTCAGCCACTTAGCTATCATTGTCACCATTGACGAGTTTTTATTTTGTCCACCGCAGCCATCCGCAATCAGACGTACTGTTTTTATCCCAACAAAATCTGTTGAACAAAGTCGATGGAATACAATAGAAGCTATTTCATTTGAGCCTTTCGCAAAAGTGTCTTCAGTCCAGCAGTAAGCAAAAGTATTTTCCTTTGAAAGTTTTGTCTTTGAATTTCCTTGGATAACGGTACAGTTATAAAGATATAATTATCTAGAATAATACGTGGTTTGATCAGGAAGTTTCGGCATGGGACATTTTTTTTGACAATCAAAACAAAACGTCATCATATCAGCTTTCTCTTCGCGAACTAAATCAAAAAATGCTTTGGCTCGCAATTTGTGAACTCTTCTTTCTATCATAATAGCATTTCGTTTTGATGTATCTTTCTCTACTTTTAATAACTCATC
Organism: Chrysodeixis includens; assembly: GCA_941860345.1. Lineage (NCBI taxonomy): Eukaryota > Metazoa > Arthropoda > Insecta > Lepidoptera > Noctuidae > Chrysodeixis > Chrysodeixis includens. The sequence continues at coordinate 15,886 of CALNXA010000001.1, forward strand.
ATGCTGCAAACAAGTTGAGCAGACGTCTGTTCGAGGAGAGCCAAATCCTAAATTAAAATGCGTATTAAATATTTTTTGAAATATCCCTTCTTCACTTTTAAATTATTTTGAGCTTGAGTGTACAATTTACCAGATATTCTATAAAGTTTCGAGGGAATACGAGGTGAAAAAAGTCGATTACACTATTCATCCCATCAACGTCAACGGTTATACCACATTGAGAATGATCAAAATTAAAATTGGGTATTTCAGTAACCGTCTGACACCAGGACTCCTCTATAACAGGCGTGTTTGACCTCCTAGTAGTCACATTGATAGGGTTTGGCTCAAAAGAAACATCTCGCGACACATTAGGATCTTGTTCGTCAACCATAAGCACACCTGTTATCAATGGGACAGGTTCTTGTATTAGATCTACAGATAAATCCAAACTTTGTGCAACCTGAATGTTCTCACGCTGTTCTTCGGGTTCAGAACATGACGTTTTGTCATCATCATCACTAGACGAAGAAGATTCGGACTCACCAGAGGATATAGCAGCTTGTTTCTGTCGCCTGTGTTTTATTTGAGTGGTCTGAGTTTCGTCTTCAGAACTACTGAAATCTGTGGCTGTTGGTTGATAGTCCAAGTCCGATCCATATTCCCCATCATCAGCAAACGGTTCTTGACTTGACTCAGGAGTAGACGCCGCATCAAACAGGTCCTGGAGTAATTTTGGTTCGCGTTCATACGAGTCCCGAGACGACATCTGCAATAAATGTAACGTATGATTTTGATACAACTAAATAGGTTTCAAATATACATTAGCAATGTAAATAAGTCGCTTAGATGTGACACTAGGCTTGAATTAGTACTTTGCAAGCATAAAATAACATCAAAACGTAGAAAACAAACAATACTTGCCTTCTAAATAAATATTGCGCACGAAAACATGCAGCGACACGTAGGCGCGCGCGCGGTGCACCGTAACGCGACACTGCTCGGCTCATCGTATACAATGGCCAAAAATGGCGACGTCTGCGGACGTAGTGTGCGGGTGGAGGGGAGTAGAAAAATGTGTATGTGTGCGTGGAGGTACTTTCTTTGAGTGAGCTTATCATGATGTATTGTGCCAGTACGACGATCTTATTTGTTCCTTTGGTGACAGTTTGACATGCCGTGCCTTATGATAGTATGAAAAATCGACCGTCGTATGACGTACTGATTTTACGTAAATAAAAATGTGAACGTCGACCGACGTACTGTCATATTGCGTTTTAGGTCATGACGCCTAGGGGCGGTACTGTCCGTCAACGTGTAAACTATTATAACTTTGTTTACAACATAGACAAGGTACATAACCTTACTTTTAAATATTTCTTTGTTAAATATGATAATTCGTTGCATATGTCATAAATTTGTATGTAATTCGGATAAGGTGTATTTTGAATGATAAATAATGTAAATCAGCATACAATTTAATACTTACAAAGATATTTTCACGTTTCTGAGCCCCGATGCACAAAAGTCTTTGTTTGTTGCAAAAAAATTTACTACCATCAGAGAATCTATCTTCGGTAAATTACCGCTATTTGCTTTGATGAAACCACTCTCCATTATACTAATAAAATATGAGGTTTTATAGTCGTACTATTAAAATAAAGATATAAACAGTTTGCCGGTCGTGCTTTTAGTATTGATTATGACAGAAATGTCAGCTTTTTTTCGACCAGTGACGTCACCGCGCTCTGATTGGTGTTCGCAGTCGGGTGATCACCGATAAAAATTAAAGCATTTCAAATTATTTTTATTTAATTATAAAATAATAATTAGGTTCTTATAATTTATAATTTTATTTTAGGTTTTATATGCTGTATTTAATACGTGAAAAAAGAATTAGATGGATTTGTAACCAGAGTGAACATGCCTATTCGGAAAGGTTGATAATCCATAATGAATAAATCCATTATCAACTCGTCAATGTCGGACTTACACTTTCTTATCAGCACTCCTTTTATAGATATAAGAGGCAATAGTTTTTGACCCCGACTGTACCACACGCACCGTACTAGTCCCTGATGTCACAGGTTGCACTACATTTGTGCACGACGTAGATGACGTAGATGTAGAGGTGGAAGGAATCGGATCCTGGTTCGGCGGTTCTTGGTTAGATATCGGAACAACATTATGTCTCCTAACTAAATTAATTAAGGGATGCTTATTTTTAATATGTTTAGTTAAGTTTGACACACTGAATTTAGAACTTAATCTGGTCTTACATATTTTGCATTCCGCTATATTTTGACCCACGTCAACGAAATGATCCCAGGCAACACTGCTTCCTTTAGGCGCCATTATTATTAAGCACCTACTAATAGTAATAATTTTCTCACAACACAAAAAATAAAATACGTTTAGTCAAAGAACTAGTAAACACTTAAAACAGAATAAGCAAAAAGATCAGAACAGTTATGTACTTTACGTAAAGACTAGATTAAGTAACGGTCGGACTAGGTGAGACGCATTGACGCAATCGCAATGATCGAGGTCATAACAAAACTGACCTGTACAAACAGGTTTGTTTAGTACACCTGAGCACGTGTAGCGAGAGAGCGAGACAATGCAATAAATGAATGAACGATATATGGCGTCGTCTCACTTCCACCGGGCTTGAGCAAGAATGCAGATAACATGTGTGAGTGAGTGAGACAACACTGTATCTTATCGTCTGTCGCGAAACAACTAGGCTGTCAGTCGCCGCGATGACGTAACTCGACCGACGGCCGTGCAATGTACCTAATATTGCATATTATGTTACGATACGAGTGAAGACTAGGCCGGACTTAGTCTTGTGAAGATTGGAACAGGTGCCACCTAGTCACCAAAAATACCTAATCCTTTCATCTGTTCTAGTAAATACGACTCATCTCTAGTTGAAAGGTGATAGATAGTGACGAGGAGGGATGCATTATAGCAATAAACTTTCTCTGGAAGCGTTTGACCAGAGAAAGTCAAAACTACAGTAGATGAGGGAGACCAAGAGACTGAGTCATCCTTCCTATTCTTAAAGTTCAGGCGTCTAGCCCTGATCCCTTCTCCACAGTTATGAGGAGTTTCTATACCGCAAACTAGGTCCTCTAGAGTCCAATCCACAGAGCACGGAATTTCGCGCGCGCGCCCCGCTACTAGAGACGCCTTTTCAAAAAATTTCATAGAAAACAAGCGTGTCAGTGGGCGGCACCGTTTACTTACACCATTACACTCACTACTACAGAGATCATGTGCACGTACAGTCTTACGTAATCACAACCGCCCGCCCCCTTAGTGATGTGGTATGAAACTATTTTTATGTGTTAATCGATAAACATTGTTTATCGATTAACACATAAAAATAGTTTATGGTTTTATGTTTATTAAACATAAAACCTTTGATTTAAAATAAAACAAGTTTTGTAGTCAAATTAAAATTTATTAGTGAATTCAGGAAACAATCATTGCCCCATAAATAGTACGGTTTTATTAGAATTACTTCGGATTGATACATTGTTATTGCGTTTTTTTGTGAGATAGTTGAGTCTGATGTCCACTGTGTATTTTTCCATAATTGCTTTCATTAAAAGAATCGAATGGTTATTTAAAGGTTCCTGGTCAAATTGGTGTGACATTAAATTTTCAAATAAATTAAGACCCAAGCAAAAATGCAAGGCATGTGTGACTATATATTTTTGTGTGTGCTTTGATTTAATATAACCTCTGCTGAGTATATTTTTTTATAACTGTTTCGGCTTTCTGACAAGCAGTAATAACATCTTTTGAAGGGTATGTTAATCCTCCTCGGTTTTTCATTTGTATCATTTTGTGAGACATGCTGAACTCTTCTGTATGCAATTCTGCTATGCATTCGTGACAATTCAGTTTTTTTGATAAAAATATCACCACAAGACCAGCAATATATGCTGTTATATGGGCGCTGAATTCTGATAAATTGGGATCAGATAGTATATCATCAATTAAATATTCGTCCAAATTAATTTCATTGTCCAGTTCATCCGAAAGTTTATTTTTGTCAGTAGTGGTGTTAATAGCATCCACGGCAGACGAGCAATTTAGAATTGAAATTTGCTCCAATGGAACAGTTTCCCTTGCCGCTATCTTTTAGTTCAATATGTACAAGAATTTTCTTGTATATTGATCGGAACTGTCGCGCAGTGGGGTTGTTGTTGGCTCCTCCATGCGAACGCATATTGCAGAACAACAGTTCCAAGTGATCTTGGCTGATTTTATACATGGGAATATACATTAAAGATTGCGTTTCCTCCACCAAGTAACAATACATTTGCTGTGCACTTTCTATGCAAGTCAAGAATCCAAGGAATCCTGTTTTGCGACTTGATTTCACGACTCTAGTTCCATCTTGCAGAAGCAGCGTGTTTAAGTAGTCCTTCACATTTTCAAGGAATAAAAAGGTCTCGATTTTATTATGTTGGTTAAGTGGCTTTTTATAATCTTTTTGCTTCAAACTTTTCGAGTTTAGAACGTCAAACAAATTGTTTAAAGTTTTGAGGAAATATGAAGTACCACCCACGTTATGAAAGTAGTCCATTTTAAGCACACATAAGAGGAGAGAAACTCATCATCACTAAATATCTCATTATTGAATGGGAAGATTCCTGTCACTCGAAATCCGCTTTGAATATTTTGAGGTGTAAATGCCCTTGGAAAAGCATGCCCGAGCAACTCCGATATGTCGTATATTGTAATAACTTTACCAGGATTCTGGAGCATCCAGTTGTCGCAAGCATTGTTACCATTGTTAAGCATTGTTGTTGGCCACTTGAGTGGTCCATATACAGCCCTGTCTAAGGGTTGTGTCTTATGCGAGGTGTGAGGAGGTATTGTTAATAGATGGATACCATTTTTTTTGGCAAAATTCAAGGACTCAATACTAATGTGACTATCGTGGTTATCCATAATAATCAGCATTGGAAATTCCAATGAACATTTACTGTATTTCTTAAAATGTTTTAAGAAATTCACGAAATTTTCAGCCGTCATCCATCCCGAGGGGAACGTGTTTCCATCTGTGCCTGTCGGTGCACCTTTCAGCATACGATCTTGCCAATTTTTGCGGGGGAATATCATGTATGGTGGAATATGATTACCCATCGCATTAATTGCACAACAAGCAGTTACCAGTTCACCACGCTCACCTGATGTCATTTTACCAACTTGTTTTACACCTTTAGTAGCCACAACCTTTTTTGGCTTATGAACTGTGGTTAGGCCTGTTTCATCGACATTCCATGTTGCTTCTGGACCAAAATAATATCGATCAAGAAGAGAACGTAAATTTTCGAAAAATTTCGAAATATTATAACGGTTAAAACTTGTTGATCTACTAAGACTGGTTGCCTCAGGCACCCGTAACGATAATTGTGGATTTCTGCGCATGAACCCATAAAACCAATCAGATGAAGCCATATTATTAGTCCATTTACTTATTTTGTCAGCAAGTTTATTATTTTCTACAGCAAATTGAAACGCTAACCTCCGCACGCTACTTGAGTTCAAGCCATGGTGAAGTTTGCTTGCCTTTTCACAGTATTTAGCCAACTCAGCCTCTTCTTCTTCAGTAAAAACTCTGGATTGTTTATAGTCAGGTTCATAGGAAATTTAAATATCTGGCTGTTTTTGTTGTTTCCTGGCGTATCTTTTTAATGTCATCAAAGGGACACCATAAAGTTTTGCGGTTCCTTTAATAGTATCGCCTTTCAAAATCTCTTTAACCGCTAATTCCAGTTTTTCTTTATCTATGGGTATGCGTTTCTTAGCGCCCTCTTTAGGTTTGTACGTTCTTGGCATTTTCCCTTTCAACTAAAACAAATAATAATACTGAGCTATTTCGAACCAAATATGCGGGGAGATTTGATCCCTGATCAAGTCTACCCGTGCTCGTGGTGATCAAGTGTACCCGGAACTGATTTTTTTCAATAAGTAAATTTTCGTAAATTAAATAAAGCGGTAATTAAAAAGAAAAGCCATCAACACAAACTTCGATTAACCCATTTCGTATTCTGTACAATGCGATTACTAATTTATAATCAATAATAACTATAAATAATGATTTAAATACTTACAAAAACATATTTTCACCAGCCGAAAACAAAATGGCACCACTGCTCTGAAGTTATTGCTTTTGAACTGTCAAATTCGCGTCCAGTCATAGACAATGACTGAATGTAACAGTGTTGCCAGTATTTAAAATAAAAATAACGTGTTGTTACAGATTTATTGACAACTGATCAAGTCTCCCTGGGGACCAGTCTCCTTATGGGACATGATCTGTAGCAATACTCTAAATTTACCCACACCGCGTCCACTGCCAGGCTCAAATATTGATATACCATATGTGTTTTTGGGAGACGGTGCAATTGCACTGCACATGAACATCATGAAACCTTATCCTGGAAATCATGATAGAAACAGCCCTGAACGTATATTTAATAAAAAAACTATCTGGTTCACGTGTGATTGTGGAAAACACATTTGGAATATTGGCATCAAGATTTCAAATATTTCAAAGACCAATCCAGCTGTGCCCTAACAAAGCTTCTGTTATTACCATGACTTGTATATTATTGCACAACCATTTAATTAACAGCAAAACTTCTTCACAAATATATTCTCCACAAGGCACAGTTGACGTTTACGATAATGATAATAACCTAATTCGATCTGGTTCATGGCGTGCACAAATTACAAGTAGGTACTAATGCTATTCAAAATTTGCCACCAATAGCACGCCGTGGATCTACTAGTGCTAACCAAGTGCGTGAAGAGTTCAAAATCTATTTTTCCAATATGTGTGAGCAAGAGTTTGTTAAAAAAATAAAAAGGTTTATTTTTCTAAATTATATTAAAATTAATAAAACTTCTTACTTACATTTGGTGTCGTATTTATTGTTGTCTTTGGAGTGAGGCCATCACCCAGAAACAAATCAAGAGCATCATACGCAAACCATATTGGTTTGTAAACCTCATTTTCCCCAGCACCTGATTTACATGAATCTTTAACCATCTTTCTATATTTGCGGTAACTAGCAAAGAGAGATTCCTTCTTTTTTTTCAACTCTGGTACTGGTATTTCCATTAATTCTCCAATTCGACTCCATGCGTCATGGTTTAGGCTTTTGTCTGTGTAGGATCTATGTTTTTTATCCCACAAAATAGGCTCTGAATGAAAATGTTCTATGAACTTTAATTCTAAATCATTATTCCACATTTTATACTCTTTATTGTAACTTGGCGATCACAGACAGTAGATGGTACCCTTTTGGACGAATTCTATATAGAAGGCGCACACACAACAGTACACAATCAACGCCACGGTCGAACTGAGACCGAACAAGAATGTGATACCGTTCTCTTTTCTCGCCCGAGAAACCCTTTGAAGCGGGCAAAATTACCGACACCGATCGGAGAACAAGCGAGCGCGAGAACGAGACGGCAAGAAAGCGATCACATTCACGCTTCTCGGGTGTTCTCGGGGGTTCTCGGCGTGAGTTTGTAGGCGCCTTTACTAGTTGTTTGAAAAGAGACTGGTGTCATCTGACGTTGATGCAACGTCAGTAGTACTGGTAGTTTGTTGAGTTGTAGCAATGTTTATTATGGTTGAGGAGGTATTTTCAATAGGCATATTTTTTTTACAAACTGCAACTGGTCATTATGTAGCGTTTGGTTTTTTAGCTCCCGAGCCAGATTTTGTTTCTGTTTCAACTGTTTTGTTGTTCTTCATCCAGCAATCTTTATTATTTTTCCATTTTTTTAATACCGCGTTTCCTGAAAAGCATATTTATTGATTATTTTTATTATTATTTTAGATACCAAGCCAGTGGAACTTTAATGAAAGATTTCTACCTTGGGTGGCACCCGGTGCGGAAGTTGGTGGTGTCACCCCATCGAAAGTAAAAAGCAATAAATTTTATATGATAAAGGTCATGGATCATTTATTATTATCATATTCAATATTATAATATTGAAGAAATAACAAAACACAATAATAACTAAGACAGAAAAGGAATTGTTATACAATTAAAATTTCTTCTTTCTAGCTTTGACAGCTGCAAACTCAGCAATAACTTCATCGAAATTTATATTTTGTATTGTCTTGTGTTCGATGGCTAATATACCAAGATTGCTAAGCCGCGATTGGGTCATTGTTGCCCGCAAATAGTTTTTTATTAATTTCCTGAAACTCCTCTCACATGAAGCTACGGACACGCAAACCGTCATGAACAATTTCAGTGCAATCATAAGATTTGAATCTAAACTTTTCTCTTCACTAACTTGAGCTTCTGTATTCATATCATTTATGGTGACAGTCACATCGTTTGGCTGCATGCTCTTCTCAATAACAATTACATCACGACTCGTTGTAATTAACTTAGACTCAGTGTTATATATTCTGTATCCCTTAACATCTTCAGGATAACCCACTAATATACACTTTACTGATTTCTTATCCCATTTTAACCTTTTCTCTTTGGGAACATATACCATAACAGTACTTCCAAATACTCTAAGATGACTAATGTTAGGCTTAGTTTTTGTCTATATCTCATATGGTGTTCTATTATTTAAGCTGGCTGATATTGTTCGATTCTGTAAATAAACAGCAGTGTTAGTGGCCTCTGCCCAGAACTCCTTTGATAAATCAGCATCAAATAATAATCATCTAGCCTTTTTTAATGTTCTTTATTTTGTGTACACATTGATTAAAATTATGTTTATTATAAGAAAAAGAAAAAAGTTATTACCAGTCAATAAAGCAACTTTTCTGTGGCAGTAATTACTAAATTATATGCAACATATTTTTTAGTTATATTTATATTTTTCGGAGGAACAAATTTGCTTTAATAAAGATGGTGTTGATTTTAAATAAGCATAAAATTCTTGACACGTTTTGTTTATATTGACCTTAGTTATCAACATCGCCTTCAAAACAAACCTGTAAGCTGGTTTTTTCAGACATCCACAATCTATTCATTAAAGAAAAAAAACTTTCTATTGAAGCATTTGTACCAGGTAAACATAAAATGTATTCAATTAAAAGACTAAAATTTTCATATCAAAATATGCAATATTTGCAATAGGGTTACATGACCTTTTGTTACAAGGTTATTTATTTTATGGTGCCACTCTTCTACGGCATTATTTGTTCGGTGGCGTCCGCCATACGCAGACCAAATTTTATGATAATCACCCTTCATCCAGTAAATGTCTTTGCTCTCTTTCAATAGCACTGTGCATCGAATCCACTTCCATGTGGGTATGGCCACTCTCTAAATATTTTTGTTCGCTTACTTCAAGATGCACATCCAATCGTTGTATTAAGTGTACTAAATATGCCATAATGAATTGGTTTCTATTTTGCCCGGCACATGTGTCACTATACATAGTAACCTCTTTAACTTTGTTAGGTATTTGAGTAATCCACTAGGGATGGGCAAATGGGAAAAAATATCGATATATATCGTATCGATATTTTTTAAATATATCGATAATAATTGACTAAAAAATATCGATATGTTTATATATCGATATTTTCGGCGCAATAGGCAATTATCTATAAAAATTGTCAAAATATTCGAAATTTTAAAGCAAATACACATCTGGCTGTTTTGACATCAGTTTTATTATTAAAAAATAAGTACATAAAGCCAAGAAAAAATCAACATCATCAACACAACAAAAATTACATTATTCAAACCAGTATTTGTCCGATATTGACATCAAGAGCACTCTTTGCTTGATGTGCTCGCCTGTTAATCTGCTCCTATCATTCGGCACAGCCAAATTCACCATTGAAGCTACTCTTTCAGATGACACTGAAGAAGCTTGGCAAATCAAATATTTTAGGGCGATATCCGAGAGAACCGGCGCGCGGCGTGAAGTGTCGGCAATTTACCCAGAACTTGATTGGATCAGATTTTCTTTCTAAAAGCTGAAACAGTATTTGGACCAACCAGTCCAAATACTGCTTCAGTTCATTGGGGACACAGCCACTGCTTGGAACCTCTGACGTAGCTATGTTCAGATTTAATAATTTCTCATGTCTGAACCAGATAGAGGACCCACTAGCTTGTTCTGATGCTGCTTGATCAGGATTTTTATCCGGAGAACGTTGTCCTCTACGCCGATGTTCTGCTTGAATCTCAGTACTAATTTTGTATATAGCATTTGACACGACAACTGGCGAGGTAAAGTGGATACGCTTGAACCGAGGATCCAAAATAGTAGCTACTGAGAGAAAAGAACTTCGTTCTAAAGGAGCCAGTTTGTCTTCAACTTTTTTGAGTAAAGCCTTTTTTACAATCAATCCTAAAGAGGTCGATGGAGTTGCTTGATCTGTTACTTGGGTAATTAAAGTTGTAAGAGGAATGGGTAATCTTTACGTTACATAATTCACACCACTTATTTCCTCAGTAGCTTCTTTGAAAGGGCCAAGAAGAGCAATAAAATCCCGTATTACATTAAGTTGCGACGATGGAACCATATCTGGTGTATTCTTTTTAGTTTGGCTTTTTGTGGCTAAAATTTTAGCTACTAGTGCAGACAGTTTAACGAATCTCTCTAGCATGTCGAAGCAAGAATTCCATCTAGTGCTGACAGCTTGTATCAATGTCAACACCTCACCTTCTTTTTTTCCACATGATTCTTGTTCAGCTCGTAATTGATCCATAGCGTTGACTGACTGCTTAAAGAACTCCACAATGGTTTTGACATGATCGGTAAGTACTGAAAATTCTTTAATTTTTTTCAGTGTTCCATCAACTACAAGGTTTAAGACGTGAGCCATACAGGGAATCCGATGATATACCTGAGAAAGTTTCTGGGCGCATAGGTTCAAACTCTGAAGAATAGGCGATCCGTTTACGATGTCAATAAAGTGAACCGTCAATACTAAGAAACTTCTGGTAGAATTAGTAATTGTAAGTATGTCACTTGTGAAACAAAAAAAAGATATCTCTTTCAATGTTTTTATTATAACCTCCTTTATAGTATTGTATCTGTTTTGTACTAAGTGAGTTACCTGAAAGTAAAAAGTATCAGTTATTTCACTGTGATTAAATATTAAAAATATAAATTAGACTAAAAGTAATTTAAAGACAACCTTTTTTCTTGAAGGCAGTTTATAGAGAGGGCAAACTGTGCGAATAAATTTTTGTAGTCCCTTTTTTTCTACACACGACAATGGCAAATTGTCCTTGCATATCATGTAAATTAATGCCTGTGTAATTTCACAATGTTTTTGTCCACCTTCTGAAATATATAAATTATCTTTAGTAATATAATTGATATTTACTTAGAAATAATAAAATATATTTTGAATCACTCTAATTTGTTTATCGGAATGTATGAATATTAATATTATCAAAATTAAGATAGAAATATATTTTTTTATAAAACCGTGGCACTAACTTACCTTCAAAGCTTGAACTTCTCTCTAAACAGCTTGCTAATGTAGGTTGCTTAAGTTGCATTTCTTGGTTTCCTTTATTTGCGGCTTCATTGAAGAATTGGATTTTTGGAGAATGTACAGAATTTTCTCTAATCTCTTGTATTTGGGAATCGTCATTAGATGTAGTCTTCGTATTTGGAGTACTTGTCGTACTTGATCTTGGTAAAGTAACCTGACAATAGTCAACAGAACAAAAATAATTTCATAACTTATTTAAAAATTTGACTAATTATTGCAATTTTAGTTTGGATCTTTTGGGACTTACATCAACACTGGTGTCATCATCATCAAAGTTTGCCGACGCAACATCTATAGTCTCATTGCTAGACTTTTCGGTTTTCAATGAATTTTGTATGTTTACCACTTGCAAATAAGCATAATGGTGCTTCGTTTTCAAATGTGTTGCCAAATTTGTAGTGTTTCCACAAGTTTTGTACGTTTTACCGCACAAGTTGCAAGAAACAGGTTCGTTGTTCCGTTTTTTGGTAAAGAACTTCCACACAGCAGACATAATAACATTTTATCATAAATAACAAAAAATATTAATTAGCTACGCTGAGCTGAGCTCGCCAGTCAACCGCCACACCTAAGTACCAACACTCCAACACACGCAGTCAGTGATACCAACCAAACCAAACCAACAAGCAGTGTCATTGTCATAGATGAACAAAATAGACAAGCAGGTCATAGACTGTAGAGTGTAATTTTTGTTTGCGTTTGAATTAAATTTAAGAAATCAGATTGGTCAAAGACATGATGTGACGCATGAGCAGACAGCAGAGTTTTAAAAAATATATCGATTTTGATACCTAAAAATAAATATCGAAAGTTGATATATCGCGGGAAAAAATATCGCTGATTTATATCGATATTTTTCTGAAAAAATATCGATATTTTGATATATCGATATTTTTTGCCCAAGCCTATAATCCACCAGTCTAAGGCACTGGCAATTTCAACGCTGCATCTTTTACCATTAATCTCATTCCAAGTTATACAATATGCTTCATGGGGTAATCTAGCCGTATGAACAGTATAATTTTGTACATTTAACTTTCTATTGTAATATAAAATACCAACTCCACTAACTGGTATATGTAGAGTAGATTGCATGTCAGCAGTTACCACTCAGTAATTCTCATCAATAATAGACTGCTAGTCCGAATCTTTAGCTTGCTGCGCTTCATTTTTTCTGGCAATGTGTGAATCATACTCAGCTTTTAGATTTCAGGACGTCCAGCACTATCGTAACGAGTGCACGTTATGCATAAATCCTTTTTAGGAGTGAAAAAGGAAAGATTAAATTTAGTTCCAAATACTTTTTTATAGACATAAAAAGAGCAAGGCTCTTCATTAACCACTGTAAGTTGTCCTTTAAACAGTTCGTACATTTTAGCAATTGTGAGTTTGCTATCCAGATACTGTCTCTTACTTTTTTTCCTGCAGTAATAGGATTCGAGCCGGGGAAAAGAGTTAATGTGATTAATAATCTTTTGTTACATTTCCAAACTGGTTTTATTAATTGTTGCTCAAGAACCACGCTTCAACGGATTGTTACAAACCAAGAACTAAGCACATAGACATTTTATTAGAAAGAATATTGTGAAATTTAAAAGATTTTTTTTGTTTGTAATATGGTAGCTGATAACTTAACTAAAGGAACCACTTTTGAGAAACATTTGTATTGTATAACGAAAATGGGATTGCGTCCTGTAGGGAGTGTTAGAGATTTGTGAACGCAATCAAAATTATATAATCTGTGGTAGCTCCCCATTTTTTGATCTCGCTCTCTTATAAATATACGTCAATTCTGTGAACACGTTTTTGTGCGCTAAATTAATCGTAATAAAGTAATTTACATATCTATAACATCCAGTTTTATTTTCTTGCTCTAAAATCATCAATTACTGTCCAGCCATTCTTTTCCTGCCATTTTATTTTCATCCCAGCTGGGTGGATAGCGCAGCTTATTCACTCTCGCAAATTCGTACGCTAGTTTTCTCACTTGTGTGGTTGTAAACCCATAATGCATCTTGGAACATTTTGCAACATATTTATTCAATAAAGCCTCTTCTTCTGTAGTGAAAACCTGATTAGATGTGAACATGGAACTAAAAATACGCGAGGGGCCTTAGTTGCCCTCTATTTCTGCTGCAGCCTACTTATGAAAGTTTGTTAAGCGACTTTGAAGAGTTGTTGGTTTGATGCCATATTTTTGAGCTGACTTCCTAATAGATAAAGTTTTCTCTAAAACTTCATTCATCGCAGATCTTATAGCCTCTTCGTTTACTTCTCCTGTTCTAGTTCCTTTTTTCACATATATTCGCGGCATGATCCTGAAATAATAGTATTTTTAATGACGGTTAATTTCTAATGTATACGGGGTACATTCGTACAGAACGAATTTACCCCACTCAAAACTGCACGAAAGCACCCCAACCAAAGAAAATAACAAAAAAATTATGGTTAATATAACACTAAAATCAATGTTTGCACAATCATCCAGGACACTAATTGAACATGTTTTATAAATAATCTAAACGATTCAAGTGAAACTTCATAATAATAAATGATGTTAAAGATGAATCGAAAAATTACTTACGGAGAGTGAACACGTATCGACTTGTTTCGGCGATCCTTGCGGCGCGAATGCCACCGCGTTTAGCTGTGAGCATAGTCACGTGTACCGGCCTCTTACACACACAAACACAATTGTGCCATCGTGTCGCGTTGCGTAGGTATGACAACTGTACGAATGATTCCACTGTACGAAGCATACCTGCTTTCCCCTATGTTATCCTACACATAAAACAATGATGTTTAGTAAAAGTCTATTCTGCATGGGGCCACGAATTTATATCAACCTATCAAAGCGCATACTAGAAATTAAGAATATTGACCAATTTAAATGTAAAGTTAAGCAGGCCGCACACCAGCGCCACATACTACACGCATCGAAAATTTACGTCGCCACAATCATTGCGCTACAATTCAGCTTACTACAAATGTATTGTATATGCGCACATCGGAAGCACAGTTGTAGCGTGGCACCGCTTTGAGAATGTCGACATCGTCATCTGATGACGACGATTTCTTGATGTGGCGATTAATGAGAAAAAAAAGACGTTATTGGGTTCATCCGTTTAATCAAGATTTTACAATTTACGGGAATTTCAAAATTTCGCAAGAATTACAATCCGACGAAGAAAAGTTCCACTTATATTATCGAATGTCTGAAAACACATACAAGCTATTATTAAATTTAGTTAAATTAAGTTTAACAAAACAAAATACCCACTTCAGGGAGTGTATTTCGGCTGAAGAGCGTTTACTCATTACTTTAAGGTATGTATGATTTATATATTAGAAATTGACTTTCAGACTGAGGAGTCTCGTTTGATTGTTGCGCAGGGGACTCAATATATTCATTTTCTGATTGTGGAATTGTACATGGTGCTTGCGAAGGCCTCACATACTGGTTTTCAGATTGAGCAATCTTGGTTGCCCGTTGCAACGGACGGTCATCATTTAGAACTTGAGAAAAAATTAGTATAATATGTTGATAAATTTGAATTTGACGAACTCGTATCCAATGATCGACGTGGGAGCTGCCTGTACTTAATGTTTTCTATTAATTCCAGTACCCCTCTTTGAAAGCCTAATTGTTGTTGCTGAGACATGGATGTCATGTGTGGAACTAAACTTTAAAGAAACATTTCACATGGATCTTTTTGTTGTTTCTCAGATTGTTGATTATTTTCCAGTCTTTGTTTTTTTAGCGTAAAATATTCAATAGTACATTTGTCTGCTTCATTCATGTGTTTCCGAGATTTTGATGGTTAAGGAGTCTGTATTGATAAGCTCGAAGAATGGGGACTGGGTACAGATGAACCAGCTGCAGGCGTTTCATTTCTCAGTGAATCTTCCTCGGCAGATGTGAAATCGGGAACATTGTTTGAAGTTTCCTCAATCTGGGATTCATGTTCAGAACGTTGTTCATCTTCTTGTAATGGTATATTACCTTCTTGTGGTCGATTTTTTGTAAAAGGGTTTAGAAATTTCAAATATGGCGCTAAATAGTACTCCTTTTTCGACCCAGCAGAGGACCCACTTTTAGATTTTATATTCAGAGATCGTATGTAGGCTGAACGTATGGATTTCCATTTGGACTTACAATCATCACCTGCAAAAATCACTATTATCAATTAAATTAATCAATCAAATTACACGAATTGTTTCAGGTACTTAGCAACTGGATCCTCATTTTGAGCAATGTCTTACGTATTTAAAAGAGGTGAAACAACTATTGGAAAAATTATCGATGAAACTTGTGATGTTATATGGATAGTTTTACAGCAAATGTACATGAAAATACCCACAACAAATGATTGGCTAGACATTTCAAAAGTATTTCTCGAAAGATGGCATTTACCCAAATTGCATTGGCGCCATAGACGGAAAACATATTAGAATGAAGAAGCCTATGACCTCTGGATCTTCATACTTTAATTATAAAGAATATTTTTCTATCCACCTTATGGCGTGTGCTGATGGAAACAGATTATTTACGAGTATCGATGTGGGTGATTATGGGAGGAATAGTGATTCAGGAGTATTTAAAAATTCGGGATTAGGCCAAGCATTAAATAATAATATTTTAAATATACCTACGCCACGGCCCTTGCCAGGTGAAGAAGAATTTGGGCGGTCATTTCCTTATTATTTTGCAGCTGACGAAGGATTTCCCCTGTCCACTAATATAATGCGACCGTACAATAGTAGATCTTTAAACAATAATCGCCGAATATTTAACTATCGACTATCCCGTGGACGAAAGATTGTCGAGTGCACCTTCGGTATGCTAGTGTCTAAATTTCGAATTTTTGAAACTCCAATTTCATGTTCAGTCGAAAAAGCAGTCAAAATTGTTAAAGCTGCTAATATAATTTTATCATTCTTTTTTATAAAGTTTATTATTTATTACAAATGTATGCCTGGTGTGCGGCCTGCTTTAGATGTACTGGCTACTGGCTCCATTATACGTAATAACAAATAAAATTAACGCAACAATTAAAGTTACAACAATTAAAAAGTGATAACGAAACCATAACAAAATTAACAATAACAACCAGATCCGCGATATATGCAAAGCAATGAAACAAACAAACTCGTACGCATTCAAAACTCGAATGACTGTTTATTTCAAAATGGCGTCCCGATAGTTTACAATCCCTGCGACGGACGCGTTCCGGTACCAAGAAACACAAACGATAGCGCTTTGCGTGATTAAAATATAATTCGACTAAATTAAATAGGTTGTTACTTTCATATAACCCCTCTATATTTCATATCGATTGAATATGTTCAAGTTATTATTATCTCGCAGTATAAAATGTTTACTTAGTAAAAGATGTTTGTTTACATAATTTATAGCTTCTCGTGACGGTTACTTTACAGAGGTGAACGTGGATTCCACAAACACTCATGGTTACGGTAATTCATAACAAAATTTAGCGTCTTATCGTCTCCCCAACGCGCCATTTTACACACAACCAACTGACTAAGCTCACTGCTTGCTACTAACAAGCATGCTACAAAGCAAACACGGTCAGACGTGCTTTAAACGCAGCCCCCACTACCCCGCTCCTCAGGTAGCGTGCTCAAAAATCAACAGTTGGTCGATTTACTAGCAACTAGCTAGCATGCTATTTTCAAGCAAGGCCCAATACACACGCGCTACTTGATAGCATTTGCTCAAAAATAGCATGCTTTCGTGCTACTTTCGAGCATGTGTATCTGTAGCTTTACTCACTGACTGTAGACGAAAAGAAAATTGTATGCAGAGAGTTGAGAGCAAGAGACTCGCTTTATGACTGGCATCCGATGAGTCCGACTATGCACAAAAATTTGATACATGGTGCTACATGGAAAAAGCTATATTGCCTATCGGAAGAGGCTGCTGAAGCTCGGAATATACATTTCAGAATATATAGATATAATTTTGCGAGGAAGTTTTCGAGAATAGATTGCAATGTAGATGTAATGAATCGACTTCTACTATCCTCGGACCGGGCTCGGACCTAAAGATGATTCAGATTCGGAATCTGGAACAGAAGAGGTCGGAGAAAGTGACGATAAACCCTGGCAATCTTCGTCATCAAATTAGTGTTATATGTATATTTTTTCTTGTAAGAGCTTAGTCTTTACAGAGTCTGCTGTAATCGGCACACCAGAACTTTCGAGGGCCATAATCATTGGCTTGTAGACTTCGGGTAATCCAGCAAGGAGCAATGTACCCAGCCAGTCATCATTGATGTCAAATGATATGTTTCGAGGTTTATGTGCTGCACTCATTATTCTGTTAACGTAATCTTCAACATTTTGACAATTTTCTAACGTCGTTGTAATCATATCTCTCAATAAGCCCACGCGTCTTGTCAACCCTTTGTCGTCAAAAGCTTTTTGTAAATTGATCCACACTTCTTTTGCCGTTTTGCCTCTTGTATATGTATGTAATTCACTGAGTCAACCAACAATATAATTTTTGCCTTTGCTTTCAGGTCGAGCTTTGAATCAACAGGTTCGCCTTTATTTTCGATAAAGCACCAGAGGTCTTCATGTTGTAAATTCGTCATCACTGCAAATCTCCATGTATTGTAATTATCTCGACCACTTAACTTTTCGATAAGAGTCATTGCATTTGAAGACATTTTGTATATAAAAAATATTTTTTCTACACAAACCACGCGGCTTTAGGTTATGTCGTGTCAGCTTTAATGACCGGCGACTTTGTATATCGTTATTTCTCACTGATGCTCATTACAAACAGATTACGTTCTGGACCCATAACCTGATGTAATTAATAGGCTTTATACTTAATTACTTATTTATTTAACAGAATAATGCACATTAGCAAACACTTTTTACAGCAGAGATGGCGGCACAAGCGTTCAACGACCTCTCATACGTCATGTAGTGAGAACGCGGCAATTTCAAATTACTACAACATTCTGTTTTAAGATCGCGATCGCAGTAACTTTTTTTTTTGAGCATCGGTGAGCATTTTTCATGATTACCATTGTATAAAAGCCCTAGTAAATGAGTTACTAGGGCTTTTATACAATGGTAATAAAGTATTTTGGGACGTACAGCGTGAGGTGATTTAGCAAGATAGAATATGAATGAATGAATGCAATGAGTGAACGCGTGAATGTATGCAGCAGCAGGTATGCAGATTAATTATTGTTGATGAATGAATGTGTCGTAGACATCCTCGGGGGCCTTGAAAGCTCTGGAGGAAACTTTCAAGATTCTATGCCGTGCAATCATCTGGTGAAGGCAGCAAACACAATCTGTTGATGGCTCGACGTACGGTGCCTTGTGAAGTGGATACATCAGCGACGCGCGGCACATCGTCAGTGCCGGGAAATAACTTCGAGATTCTTCCAAGGCGCCAGCATAGTGGAGGAGTCCTATCATCCTTGATGAGGACTAGGTCGTCTACCTTCAGTTCTCGACACCGCACCTTCCACTTTGTGCGTTGCTGGAGCTCCGTGACGTACTCTGTTAACCATCGCTTCCAAAAGTGCTGACGAGCTTGCTCCAATCGCTGAAAACGGTCAAGACGATTTGTGCTATAGTCCAGCAGGTACGGCGATGGCAAAAACGTTAGTGGCCTACCAATTATAAAGTGGCCCGGGGTGAGCGGAGATAGGTCTTGTGGAGAGGGACTTAAAGGACATAAAGGACGGCTGTTAAGTATCGCCTCGATGGCTCACACAATTTTTCTTCACTACTCGGGAGCCTTTTTTGAGGAATATTCTCAAGTTCCCAGAACTTAGATAAGTCATCGTGTATGTTACTAGAAGTGTCTTTTGAGACAAAGTTGCACATGAGACATGACTGACTCAGTTTTGTTTTTATTAAAACAAGGTAATGGACCCGTAACGAGCCATCCAAACTTTGAAGCCTGAAGCTTAGGAAACCCATGTCGTAACGAATGCTGCTGGGCACTAAATAATATCCCAGAATAAGTCAACACCGATCAAAATATTGACTGGGGATGGTTCATTTAAAGTGGGGTCTGCTAACTGAAATCCGTGAATATTCAATTGTTTTAAATCAAATTTTGATTTAGGTAAGTTGCCGGTAATTTACGGCAAAACTAAACATGAAACTGACACATTAAGTTTTTTAAGTGATTAAAATCTTCTGTTGCCATTCTTGTGAAGTTTTTGATTGTGTCTTCAACAGCTTCATGCTGCACATCTATCATAAGTTTCACTCCATACTGCATCCTTTTTTGGTACAACTCTTTCATCCACCAACGCACTTTTCGTTTGTTTTTTTCTTCTGAACAATACTGTGAATAACTATAAACGCGAAAAAGCGCGGGAAACTTTCAAACTTGGCGGACGCGGTTTTTTGTTTTCTTTAGGGGGGAAAACAATTTTTTTGTATAATAGTCATTAGTAGTCTTAGATTTCTGTACATATTCTTTTATTAATAGTGTACTTTTAGTTCCTGCATTAGGTAAGTCCTTTTTTCTTTCTGTATTTGTTTTAACATGAACGACCCGCCTGATCCGGGGGACATTGTTCCCCCGGCAGGTAATTTCGTGACTATCCAATCTAACGAATCAGGGATGGAAACTGATGGGTCTACTTCAACCCGCACACTTAAAAGAAGTCGTATTCATGTTTGCAAACACTGCAATAAACGTCATCGGAGGCATCACGGCTCTGATTTGAGTGGTTGCGGCTGCTTAGACACCCTTGTCTCTGAAAATGGATCTGCGACTATCAATAACCGAAAAAGTTCAGAAAAACCAGATCCCGTCCTTCCTAAAACCACACCTACTCCTATCGGTAGAAATATTTAGGAAAAGACAGATTGTGCACCTTACATTATTCACGAACAAAAACAGCTTGCATCACCTAATGATGGCAATATATTGCACCCTATCACGTTTGGCAAATTCTTAAAAAAAAACATTTTTTTTCTAACATAATAAATAGCAGCGTAAAGCGAATAGGGCGAAATAAAATTTCCATGGGTTTTTTGAGCCATCTGGACGCAAATAGTTTTATTTCAAATACACCTTGAGGCCCAAAATCTAAAAGCCTATATTCCGACATTCAATGTAACTAGGATGGGTCTAGTTCGTGGGGTACCTGCGGAATGGTCTCCGGAAGAAATTATTGAAAATATTTCTGTGCCTATTGGTTGTGGGCCTATTACACATTAATTTTAAAACATTTGTTGACGGTACTATTTTTTGGAAACCCACACAATCAATAGTTGTAACATTTGATGGGCAAAGTCTACCGAAACGTATTTTTATTTGTTATAACGCGTTACCTGTGGATTTATATATTTTTCCTACTGTTCAATGCTTCAATTGCTGTCGTTATGGCCACACCAAACTGCAGTGCAGATCTAAACCTAAGTGCTTCAAATGTGGCCAAAGTCACACAGGAGACACTTGTGATAGGGATCAAGATCATGCTTCATAGTAGGCAGGTCTTATGCGGAAACACTTGTATCATCCCCAACAAAAAACTTTTTGAATAAGCCAGCAATATCATCCCAAGTTAATAAAACACTATCACCTACAATAAGCTACAAAAAGACTGTTTTTCTGAAACCTCGCTCTCCACCTAAAACCACCCAGGGCTATTGATGTAGAGGCACATCATAATATAATTAAAGATTTTCAAGACCCACAACCATCAAATGGATGTGGATTTGGTAAAAACACAATCAGTTCAGAAGAAACAAACAATTTGTCCATTAATGATTTTATGAATGCCTTCTTACAACTTTTTTCACAATTTAATATTTCACCGTCCAACGCTGCCACATTTTTAAACACATACACTCTTCCCACCAACCATGGACTGCCTCCTACAATGGAATTGTCGCAGCCTAATCAGCAAAAAAAGTGATATAATTTATTTCATTAATAGATATAAGCCATCAGTTTTTGTTATAGCAGAAACAAAGATTAAACCACACTATACTTTTAAAATTAAAAACTATCTCTCAATAAGAGATGATAGACCTGATGGGTATGGCGGCGTTGCCATACTTATCAAAGATTCTATACCCTTTTCTATAATTTCCTTTCCTCCACATAGTGAGGACATTTCTATTGTAGCTATTAAAATTTATAATATATGTATTGTTTATGTATATGTACCCCACCCTTCTTCTTCTTTACTTCTTGAAATTAACCATCTTTTTTCTTTTCTCCAAACTCCATTACTTATAATGGGTGACTTCAATTGCCACCACCAATCTTGGGGTTGCTCTATATCCAGCAACTATGGCGAGGATTTACTAGACAATTGACCAACATAATTTATGTATCTTAAATACTAGTTCCGCCACCCGACGCTCAGCCCCAAATCAGAATTATAGTGCTGTTGACCTTTCCATCTGTACTCCTAATTTAGCTTCTTTCCTCTACATATGGCAGTGATCATTTCGCAATGGTCATTTCTAGCCCGTTTCCCAAGCCAACTGTTTCAAGGAGAACATCAAACCTTAAACATAAATTGCCTGATATGAATTTTTCAACTCTTCCATCTGTGTCAGATGGCAATGAAACTATGTGTGCTAATGCTTTAGCTAGTTTAGTGATTGCAGCAGCTGATAAAGATTTCCCTGTTAAAAATAATAACCTTACTTTAATTCCCAAGCCCCCATGGTGGGACTCAGAGTGTACAGACGCTGTAAGAAAACGTAAACAAGCCGAGTATAATTACAGGCGTTGTGCAAAACATCTGGCATCTACGGTTAACGTCATTATTTTCGTCTCCCATAAAATAAATTTGCAAAAATTTTGGCTGATTGTTTGTAGGCAGTAAAGACCCAACCCTATGGTAAACTTGACCTTGTATTTCAAATGTACTGGAAAATCCAGGCGTAACAACCTCATGATCTACTCCAAATGACGTCATTTGGAAACAGCTATTATATTTCCTTATACTGTTCAAAAAGAGTCGTGAATCATTACTATCGCATGTAACGTCGCACGTTATTTTGTGAACTAATAAAATATAGTCAATATCGCCGTAGGCCTATTTAAACCTAAAATATTCATTTCAATATAATGAGCCGTGAGCCGCGCGCCGCGCGCTGCGATAGCTAACCGCGCCACGGAAACCGGTTTGGCAAACGATCCCTTCCACCTAGACTGCGACTCGCCGCGCTAGTGAGGAATATTGGACAATTGAAAAAAAGCATACCGACCACCACGCAGCCGCGAACAGACGCTTATAGTCATCTACCGTAACAGTTCTAAATTCGCATACGTATTTAATTTCGCACAATAATTTTAATAAGTCTCCGTGTAATTTAATTTCTAAGTGCAATTAATTGTTAAATTCAGTGTGAACCCCAGACCGGGTGAGTGTTGCAAAACAAATCTTTACTACGCTAACTAGCTAGCTAATCGTTGCATGACTTGCTATTTTCATTAGAGCATTGTTCATTCTTCGTAAATGTGTCTCTTAATGTTTTAATCAGTTATTAATGTTTCAAAGTAATTAGTAATGTTTTGTGTTGTGTTATATCGTGTTTAAAAGGCTAATATAGTATCTAAATACTATATTGTCATTCACATGTCCGTTAATTCAAATTGACGGTTGACTTTGACCTTTCTATAGAGGTCATACATTTTTCTTTGTTCTCGTATTTTTATATTCTACCGGTAGTAATGTCTACCTACCTATATGTTTTAATTATCTATAATAATCCTGTTTTTCGTTAATTTCAAAGTAATTATTTTTGCAAATCATTAAATTAACTTCATGCTTTTGCTATTGTACCACGCTGCCTAGACTGCCTCATCTCGATAGCTGCTTAGTGCTAGAACACTGCTTCCCTTTTAGTAGGCCGTGTTGGTAGGATCGGGATGTTGCAGTCAAAGCATGGATTCGGACATTTTCTAAGGCGGCTAATTACCGAATTCCAGGGTTCAAGCATCTACCTAATATCATCGACTTAGTCACTACAATCCGAGTCGGCTGGACCACATTGACCTCGTGACCTCGTGATCTCCGTGACCTCGTGATCTCCGTGACCTTCACGCCGAAGTCAGCGGGTCTACTCTGCATCATCGACGGCTGGACTACTGCGGAGCCGCGAGCGACTACCTACTCAACCGGCTACTGATCCAGGATAGTGTTCTACCAGCGAACTAAAATTCGTTACGCGCTCGATATTTGAACTCACGCCCGGCTCAACCGACATCTATCTACCTACCTAAACAGTAATAAATTATAACTAAATTATTATATTTCTTTATTTTATTACTACTGCCTACTAAACCACTAACGTTACACGCATAAAAGGAATAGTTTCAGGGGTTCTTCTGGAATACCGAGTGATGGAAGTGAAACTTTACCTCCAGAACAGCACATACCCGGAGCTTCCTCTTTCCATTTTTGTGCCATACAATAAGTGCACTTTTTAGCCATCCGTCCTAAGAGCACTAATCGATGTTTCATGTAATCGATTAAAGGGTCATAATCAAAAGCAGCATCATGAAATACCTCCCACGTATTACGTGTAAATATATTTCTTCTTTGTGCTTGCCGTGCAGCTAATACAACACGTCGTCTTTGAGATTCTTCATGTGACTCTGCAGCAATCAGAGACGCATGACGCTCAGCATCCAAAAGCCTACGTACTCGAGTTTGATCTACAGTTTCGGAAGCTCTTTGAGTTGCATGACGGTCGGCATCTAAGAGTCGTCGCTCCTGCCTCACCTACTCAGTCTCAGCAGCTCTTTGAGCAGCGTGACGTTCGGTGTCTAAGAGCCGGCGCTCCCGAGCCATCTCTTCAGTCTCAGCAGCTCTTTGAGCAGCGTGACGCTCGGCGTGTAATGTCAAACGGGTTTGAGTCTGTGCTTCAGACTCTTGACTTCTTGCAACTCTTTTAGCTCGAGCTCCGCTGGAACTACGTGCTAAATTGGACTTGCGTTTTCTAGTCATTGAAAAAATAGTTTAAAAACGAACTTAAACTAAAGAAATATTAAGATACGGAAATATTAAGAAGGTAAAGAAGCAAACTGTGGTAATGCAATAAGTACAAAAATATCAAGTGAGCACGTTTATGAGGTTGGTGAAATAAGTATTTTCACCTTTGACACCTAAAATAATACACCACACAAAAGGAACACCCAATGATAACCCTATTTTCGCAATGTTTATAAAAACCGTTTGAAGTAAGTGAAACAACTATTAAACGTGTTCTGGGGCAATTCAACGGAAAAGCAACGGGTGTTTATAGCGCAAAAAAGATGTGTCAGGAGTATATGGAAATTAAACCAAACAGATAGCTGTAAGCCTCATTTTACAAATCTTACAATTTTAACTGTGCCTTGTCTGTATATGTGTAAAGTAATAAACTACACCAGAAATAATTTAAGCATGTACAAATATTATCAGAGTAAACGTCACACTAACAAAGTATGTTGTCCTACACATAACACAATGATGTTTACTAAAAGTTTATTCTGCATAGGGCCACGAATTTATAACAACCTACCAAAGCACATACTAGAAATTAAGAATATTGACCAATTTAAATGTAAAGTTAAAGACGTTATGCTACAAAAGGCCTACTAGTGTTGACGAGTACCTAAAAGACATGTCAATTAATTAAGAATTGTAGCTATTGAATATAGTCCAGTCATTTGGTAGAAAATAAGGGGGTTACCTGGAAAGTTTTCCGGGAGTTTTGAAAATTGGGTATTTTGTAGATTTGGATATGCTCTTTTCGAATTTTAACTTTGCCACCTCGTACGACCGCCGCTCGCGCCGCCATTTTGAAAAAATGGCGCCCAAAAACGGTTTTTTGGGAATATCTCCTTTCTGAGGCATTTTACGAAAAAAAATAATTTCTACAAAATTAAACTAGAAAAAAATTCCTACACTTTATGTCTTATTCACTTTTTCATAAAATTAATAGTTTTGGATGTACGAGCACCGCAAAGTATTACATATTCATCTGCACCACCACGTGTTTTTTGTATATTTTTCTAAAATGTTCCATTACTGCCGCCGGTTTTCAAGTGAATTGTCACTAATAAAACAATTTTCCGTATAAGAAGCCATAGATCTAAGAACATAATCAACACTGTACGTCAATAAACGTATATTGATGATTTAGTCTAAACTAAATATTTCTCTTAATATAGCTTCTACCAACAAATTTTTCGTTGAAGTTTCGTTCATAGTCGAGAGAAAGGGCCCGATTCAAAAGTGACATATTACCCTGACACCTACTTCTTAAAAACCGGCGGCAGTAATAGAACAGTTAAGAAAAATATACGAAACACTCGTAGTGGTGCAAATGAACAATACTTTGCGGCGCTCGTACGTCCAAAACTATTGATTTTATGAAAAAGTGAATAAGACATAAAGTGTAGGAAATTTTTTCTAGTTTAATTTTGTAGAAAACATTTTTTTCGTAAAATGCGTCGGAAAGGAGATATTCCCAAAAAACCGTTTTTGGGCGCCATTTTCTCAAAATGGCGGCGCGAGCGGCGGTGGTACGAGGTGGCAAAGTTAAAATTCGAAAAGAGCATATCGAAATCTATAAAATACCCAATTTTCAAAACTCCCGGAAAACTTTCCAGGTAAAACTACCAAATGACTGGACTAATATAAGAATTGTATGTTTGCTCGGCAAATATACTCTGATACCACATTGGCCGGAAAATGGTATCATCATCTCATCGATACTCATATCTACTGTACGTTCCTGCTTGTGACACCCATCCAGAATTCGGTTAAGAAGAGGACGAACCTTCCAGATCCTGTCTTTCTTCTTCTCCTCAGGGCTCAAATCATCATCGTAAAGGATTTTTAGGGAAGATCGGATTTTAAAAAACCTGTCTCTAGTCATTGCATCGGCGACGATAGTAACACGCCACTTTCGACTCTAATACATTCGTATTTTTGGATAACGCAGACACGACATGATAAAGTTTGCTCCTATAAATATTTTTAGCTCTCTCAAAGTAAGCATCAATGATTTTCCGGTCTTTGAAACAGCGGTCCTGTTGATAGCTATTACCATTTTGTCCAGAAAGTCATCGTCTATGTATTCCCGCAAGAAATCAATGGGATTCCACTCCGATCGGTCACAGATCAGGTACGCTGGTTGCTGTATATCTCTGACGTCCGGCGTGAATGGAAAATGGGACCATTCTTGGTTAGACTGCTGGTTTCGGCGCAGCTGAACACCTCGACCGCGACCGCGACCGAGACCGCGACCACGTCCGCGTTGACGCACGACACGTCTCCGAGTTGAGGATAATGATTGTGAGCTCCTCCCTCGTCCTATCCCTCTTGCCAAAGTTCTTCCTCTACCTCTTGATCGACCACAGATAACTAAAACTGGTGGAAGCTGAGGAGTGCTTGTACTGGCTACTGCTTGTGCTGGTACTGTATATTTTTAAAAAGTTTATGTCATCACTTGAGTACTCAGGGTCTCAGGAGGTTAATACAATTTTATAGATAATTCTACGATCTACAATTTTTGTCAGAGGTACGTTTATGTTAAAACTTACCGTTTTCCTGAAAATCGCGAATACTCATTTTTATGACTTTTAACAATGAATATTTTTTTTCCACACACGGGAATCATGAGGAACTTACAGACATTGTTTATAACTAAGTTTAAAACAATTTCACCGAAATTCAGCTTGTTGGGACTTTATGTAACTTCGAATGTCTAAATTGACTGGGCTAAGTATCTGTAATTTTTACGAGATGGATTTTATATTTTAATTCAGCCGCAGAAAACACGACGGCTACAATAGACGTCTAATCGATTATTTAGTAATTTTTTTTTTAAGAAATACAGTATTACTAATGTCAATTTTTTTATGGCTACGTTGTGCATAAGTGTAGATGTTATTACTGAAGCTGTAAGTAATGTAGATTCGTTGGGTTTTTATGCCAAAAATTACAGACATGGAGAAAAGAGCTCACAAAACAAATCTAAAGCAGATGATGTTAAATTTGTGAAGGAACACATAGTCATTTCCTGTAATTAGATGTCATTACTGCCGCAAGGACAGCAAAAATAAATACCTTTACTCGGAAGTAAAATCGGTTGTAAAGACGTATAGATTGTACGAAGATATGTGTAAATCTAAAGGAAAGCACCAGTTTCAGAAGCAATATACCGCAAATAATTCACAGAAGAATTTAATTACAGTTTTTTTAAACCGAAGAAAGAGAAGAAGAGTATCAGAAACATTTTAAGAGGATAAATATTTGTCAAGAAGCTAAAGATGCCGACAAAGTTCACGACAATAAAGATGAAACATTTATGACAATAAGTATGGATTTACAGGCGGATTTACAGATACCTAAAAGTGGAGAAAGGATAATGTACTACATGCGAAAACTAGTTCCATACAATTTCACCATTTATAAAGCCAGTCTTGCAAATAATGCTTACTGTCTTTGCTGGAGTGAAATAAATGGCAAAAAGGGAATTTGTGAAATAGGAACACTTTTTTACTACATATCTCAGCTTCTTAACTAACAGAATTGAGCATTTTTTCCGATATGTGCAGTGGACAAAACCGTAACCAATATATTTCTGCTCTTCTACTCTGGGCAGTGCAAAAAATAATCCATTTAAAAATGTTTGAGCAAAAAATTCTTGAGAGTAGTCATTCCCATATGGGGGTCGATTCCATGCATACAGCTATTGAAAATGCTTCCAAATACATATCTGTCAATAGAGTTTCAGATTGGAAGATTTTTTTAAACTGGCTAGCGCTACTCAAAAGAAATCCGTTAATTCTGTTGAAGGAAAAAAAATCCAAGAGATAAAAAAAACTATGAAGTAAAAGAGATTAAATATAATGAGATGCTGGATCTAAATCAACTAAGTACTACTATAATAAGAAATAAAAACAAGGACAACTTAAACGAAACTGTTAATTGGCTCAAAATTAAAACACTCCGTTACCTAAAAGGTGATTTTAAAATATATTTCAACTACGATACGTCAGACAATTTTCGTGAAATAAATGTCACAAATTCGGTAAACACACCAAAAACCAGAGCAAGACAATCAAACCCACCGCCAGTTGCAGTACCTTGGCCAGAAGAATTAGAATCATTGTATAGTAATCCGATACCGATAATCCAAACCAAAAAATAGGATTTAGAAACGATGTGCAGAAAACAAACGATCCCCGAGGAATACAATGGCTATAAAGTTTAAAAACTGCTAGTGACAATGTGATAAAGACGACGAAGTTAATTAAAAACTCTTTTAAATGGTCGTTTTCTAACTTTTTTGATAGTAATAAAATTTTAAGTCATATAATTCGTTTTTTTTTTGTATCTGCTGAAAAGCACGCTCCCTTTGCCAAATAATATGTTTTCAAAGAAAAACCAAAAGTAAGTAGAAGCCAAATAAATATTAAAACTAAATTTCATGAAACACTTATAGTCCAGTCATTTGGTAGAAAATAAGGGGGTTACCTGGAAAGTTTTCCGGGAGTTTTGAAAATTGGGTATTTTATAGATTTGGATATGCTCTTTTCGAATTTTAACTTTGCCACCTCGTACGACCGCCGCTCGCGCCGCCATTTTGAAAAAATGGCGCCCAAAAACGGTTTTTTGAGAATATCTCCTTTCTGAGGCATTTTACGAAAAAAATATTTTCTACAAAATTAAACTAGAAAAAATTTCCTACACTTTATGTCTTATTCACTTTTTCATAAAATCAATAGTTTTGGATGTACGAGCACCGCAAAGTATTACTTATTCATCTGCACCACCACGTGTTTTTTGTATATTTTTCTAAAATATTCCATTACTGCCGCCGGTTTTCAAGTGAATTGTCACAAATAAAACAATTTTCCGTATAAAAAGCCATAGATCTAAGAACATAATCAACACTGTACGTCAATAAACGTACATTGATGATTCAGTCTAAACTAAATATTTCTCTTAATATAGCTTCTACCAACAAATTTTTCGTTGAAGTTTCGTTCATAGGCGAGAGAAAGGGCCCGATTCAAAAGTGACATATTACCCTGACACCTACTTCTTAAAAATCGGCGGCAGTAATAGAACAGTTAAGAAAAATATACGAAACACTCGTAGTGGTGCAAATGAACAATACTTTGCGGCGCTCGTACGTCCAAAACTATTGATTTTATAAAAAAGTGAATAAGACATAAAGTGTAGGAAATTTTTTCTAGTTTAATTTTGTAGCAAACATTTTTTTCGTAAAATGCGTTGGAAAGGAGATATTCCCAAAAAACCGTTTTTGGGCGCCATTTTTTCAAAATGGCGGCGCGAGCGGCGGTCGTACGAGGTGGCAAAGTTAAAATTCGAAAAGAGCATATCGAAATCTATAAAATACCCAATTTTCAAAACTCCCGGAAAACTTTCCAGGTAAAACTACCAAATGACTGGACTATTATGTTTCATCAAGAAACATAAAACAATGCACATTTACTTATTAAAACACTAATTTATTGCATACAAACCTTTAACATTGACTATCTCAAAATAAAGTTTTTGATATTTTTTAGGTTTGACCAGGCAACTCTCGAAATGTTTGATATTTCGTGACCGCGCCCGCGAGTCAACGTGAACCAGCACTAAGGTACTTCGTAGGAATAGGCTATTTAAGTACAAAAATCGAATTAATCCGTCACGTAGATTTCAAAAAAATATTTTATACGTATTTTTTTAAATCAATAAAAAATTACAAAGATAAAACGCAACAAATGGGGTGAAGCGTATGGAAGTAGGGGCTACCAACGTCACTTGCCAGTAAAAAGTGACTTGTATGTGACGTCACACGAAATTTCAACATACGGTATCATCTTATTTTTTTGATAACGTGATAAAAGAAAAAAATATGTATCCAATATTTTTTGGAAATCTATCTGACGGACTAATTTAGATTATTTTAGTCAAATACCCAATTTAGTAATCAAGTACGATATCAAAAATAATATCCAATATACATATAAAAATATTATGTAATCAAAACAATAGCACACATTTAACAAATATTTTTGCAACAATTTAAATGAAGAAAAAAAAACGTCTTTACATCAAATTCCATGGAAACTTGTTTCATATTTATAGTTTTTATGTATAAAAAACAAATACAGTCTATGAGAATTACTTTACAATTATATACACTTACGCACATGTAATGTTTCAACTACACATATTTTGTTTGTGCTAATTGATGGACCCAAGTAGGACTAAGTAATCTAAATTGCTTGAATTTATTTAACAATTAACGATAAGATGCATAGAAATTCACTCAAAGTACTTAGGTCTTGTTTTACATTACTATGTATTTTTAATTAGCCTTTTGCATGAAATGCACTTAAGTTTGAAGGAGAAGAAACGCCTTAAGATGCAAACCCACCGTGGCGCGACTTTCTTTACACCGTGGGTCTATACAACGTGTAACGGAAATAACGCACATCCACAGACACCCCAAAAAGAATATCCTTTTTTGTCCACAATTAATGTATTGAAACATTTTTATCATTTTCTTAGATATTTGTTTTTATTACATATTGTCAGAATAATTTGTACAAATAATTGGCAAAACGCGAAGCGCCCTATTGCTCAATACGTTACGCGCGCACACAGACGCACAAAAGTGGAGGTCTCGCAGCCCGCGCGGCTTCTCCAATACCTACTATCATAAATTCATAAAATCATAACATACGAAAAGTAAAACCCTTAAAACCAATTTGAAAACCTAAAGAGATTATCTACATTCTTATGTACGTAGATACTATGACGTCTTTGCATAAAATTGTTTATGTTTATTATTAGAATTGTTTAGTAAGAATGATTTTAATAACCGTACGTTATTGTTATTGAAATGCTGATAGAGATGAACTTGATAGGTACCTAAACAAAGGCGGCGTGTTTAAAAGATATTAATCATAATAATTAAACAATGAGAAACTTACATGTTTAAAATTAATCGGCACTCATACGACGGCGTCCTGTTTTTAAAACACTTTCAAAATGTCCACCACCTTGTTCTATACACTTAAAAGCTCGTTTACGCAATTGTTGTCGCAATTCACTTAACACTAGAATGTCCCTTTTCACTGTTTCAAAAGCAGCCACTATCCTATCTTTAAGGTCCTCGGCACTTGTTGATTCGTCACAATACACTAGGTTACAATACGTTCGCCACACGTACATGTGACTGACGTTAAAGCGTGGTGCGGCTTCTCTGGTACTTTGCTGAGGATTCTCGCTAAAGTAGTCGAGTATTTCATCTTGTAGACGAGTAGATGCCTGCACGTTTCTCCCTCTGTCGATGGCCGTATTCGGTCGAAATGTTCCGAAGTCTCGAAGCCGCTGGGTAGCGCCTAGCATAGTCCTGCGGTCAACACTCGTGCCGTGCCTATCATTAAATGTTCTACACGCTAATGCTACGTTATCACCACACTGTGCTAGAGTCCTCACCATCTCGGTGTACTTTACGTTAGTATACCGGAAAGACATCGCGCGCGAAAGTTTTGTTTTGACAAATAATGACAAACATTCACTGATAACGATCGGCCGATGACTAATGACATGGAAGCGCGAGCCACGCGGGCGCCGCGCGCTGTCTCGCTCTTTCCTATTGTATTACGTATTTCGGCGGTCCTTTTTATGTATCTTTGTTAGTGTTTGAAAGTGTGAACTTGTGTGTGTGTTTGAAAGTGTGAACCGCTGTGAATTGCTAAAGCCTTATTGCATCTACTTAAGGCTCATTTTCGTTTACTTCGAGTGCTTTATGAAAATAGTGTCTACAATTTAATTATTTCTAAATAATTTTTTGGTAAAAAAAATATTTATTTTTATTAATGAAATGGATTCTGTTATCGATTCTGAACAAAGTAGTTTCAGGATGTGCGTTAATTATGTTACACGGTGTATATCTAGAGCAGCAGCACACATTATACATAAGTACAACTTACTAGTAAGTGCATTGCACAAGTTTCAAATTACGCGTAGCATGTCCTTAGGTATAGCAATGCCTTGTGAAACAAATCTCAATGCCAAACGCCACGTTTTAAAGTAATATTGCATTCCATTGTTGAAAGACAGACGCTGTTTTACGCCGAGTAGTGTACTATCACACATCCACAAGTACCATATTTACTTCCAGACATAATGGTCGGCCCCCAACACTGCTTGCCGATTTGCACCGACCGTGGTCACGGGTGGACTCACAGACAGGCCACCCTTGCTTGACCACGGTCGGTGCAACTCGGTCGAAACGTCGGGAGAAAAGAAATATCGAATTATATCGCGAATAAGACGTTTGTTGTCTAAAATATGTGTACAAGTCGCGAAAGTTTAAAAAAAAATATTTGCTTACCGTAACTTTGATTGCATTGAATGTCATAATCGAGCAAATGATTAGGTACCGATGGCTTTAGAAGATATTTATCATGTGCGTAACCTCTCCATCTTCCCAATTTTTTAACCAACCTGAACGTTCTTTTCAGCCATGGATGAATCTATATACTTTTAAATAGTTTAATTTTAAGAACTGATACAGACAGTAACAGAAATCGGTAATACAATCACATTTTTTAAATTTACCTTGAAACCTTAACGCCCAGTTTCTGAAAGGCTGATCAATTGAATCTATAAACGGTGATTAGTTGACCATGAATCTTACAACCAATCACAGACCTAAACATGAGATTTGACTGACAATTGATACATTTTGTGTTGATCAGCGTTTGAGAAACCAGGGGTTAACATAGTTTAAACATACTAAACGCTTTTTATATCACTAAATAATATAGTAAATGGTATGTTGTAAATGTGATTGTATTAACCGATTTCAGTAGCTGGATGTACTTAAATTGATACAGACTATTACAGAACACTTTTAAAGTCCATTTAATCACTGAGCACTATTGTAGGATCACTATAAGTCACGTGGACACGTCAACACTGGCGTGTTTAGCGCCAATATCATTGTTTCCCGCGCTTGCCGGGCGGCTTCTGCAGCTGAAAGCCGGACGACGTGTCCGCCGCGGCCAAGCCAAAGCCGCTCGTGTTGAACGACGTGTTCAAAGTCGGTTGCGACTGCGGCTGCCAGTTTGGACCTAGAAACAATTAAATTAAACTTTTTATAACGCACAGAATTGGATATTTGCAATTAAATACATGTCCCGAAGACGTGACACGACATAATGCACAAATTTATTTATTCCCAATCGTGTGGATATTGTTCCAAGATATTAATAAAAAAAAATAATTAATTAAAGCGTACTAACCACTTGTATCTACCGATGGGAATGGTGACAACGCGCTGCCGATATATGTGAACGGCGTTGGGCCTGCCAACTGCTGTAAATTACCTGTAAGCCAATAATAGTCAGTAATCCAGTAATTTCATAAAAAATAAAGTCTACCAGTTCCTTCTAGACAGGAAATTATTTAAGCTTTTATATCTTTAAAAGAGGATTTCTAAAAAAAAAAAACTCCATGAGTACTTTTTCTCCTGGAGTCACATACTATATACAGGGTTTGAGAGAAATGCGTTGTTATATTGTTTCTACCTTTGAAAAAAATATTCTCACTTCATGAATAATCCGAAAACCATAATGATATTCAATACTCAATACTCAATACTTTATTGCTCTTTATTGCTTTATTGCTTATTGTGTATTAAACCTTATTATCAGCTGGATAATATTATTAGAAATCATTTTTAATTCTTAAAATATAATTATTTATTATATTTTGCATACATTAACACATGTCTCCGTGTGGTGTCCGGATATAAAGAATAGCACCACCCCATATCCTCCACTGGGTGTCGTAAAAGGCGACTAATGGACCTTAAGACCCAGTGCACTGTACCAAGCACCTTGGGTCACCCGAATGGTGGCGGGTAAACAACCAACAATCGCATTCCCAAAGACGGTTAGTGTCAGGCAGGCGGCCGACTATAAAACCATAGCCAAAACTTTAAGCAACATGTCTAAAAGACGTTTTGCGCCGACCCCAAGTAAAAATTGGGATAAGGGCAGGGGAATGATGATTTTGCATACAAACTGTGAATATTTTCTTTATTTTGTTTTAATAGTATAAGTAGTCACCTAAAGCTGCCCGTGGGTCCGAGATGACAGCGCTGCCGAGGGTGATGTCCGCGAAGGTGTTGGGCTTCATCTTCTTTTTGTTCGTCTCAGCGTCACGCAGTATTTGGTCGAGACTGTTGCTTGCTGTAAATTATATGTACTTTTATTTACTTATACAAACAATGTACAATGTAGGACTTAATGCTTCAAGCATTAAGACTACCATTGGACCTTGTTTTTAATTAAATAATTTATTATAGTTTGTACTGTATTTTATTATATTTAGTAATTATTATAATAATTCATTAAGTAGGATTCTGTAGGATTGATATTAGAATTTAAGTATTATACAGGGTGTAAGAAAACTACTATAACGATCCTGAACAGGCGTATACTACTATCAATCTAAATACCAGAAAACGTATTTTTGGAGGTCAATATCAAAAACTGTTAAAGTTATTAATTTTTGTTCCATCCATCTAACGCAAAATTCTCCCCGAAACTCGGCAAAATTTCATAGCACTGACAACACTCCACACCACCGCGGCATCTATCTGATCTATTGTACTATTGCTTTAAAGGAGCCGACAGGTCCAAAATAAAATAAAATGTCAAAAAAATAATGTTATTTATTTTATGTCAAAGGAACCGCCAGCCTTTCGGCGCGTACACAACTACCGTGGTTTCCTTTGATGATGCCGCCGACCGACCGAGCGACGCTCAGTCAGTCTCAGTCTCGTGTAGAAAGCGCTTCTGACAAGACTTCCGTGTTCTTATTAGATTTTCGCTAATTGTTAAGATGTCGTACTCTAACGAAACTTATTTCGATATGTTAATGTGTCTCGGTTATTGTAACTACAATTATGCGGCTGCTCGTAGAGAGTTTGAGGTGTGTTTTGGTGCGCGAGGTATACCAGTGCCGTCCTTACAGGCATTTCAGCGTCTCCACGTCAGAACGTTCCAAACTGGCAATGTTCACAGTACGGAGGTGCAACGTGCTGATACCGGGAGGCCACGAACACATGACGACCTCGAAGAAAGTGTTCTTGGTATGTTTGGCAAACATACCAAGAACACGTAGTAGGATCCACGGCAAACATTGTTTGCCGTGGATCCTACGCAAAGCACGCGTGTAGCTGCGGCGGAGTTAAAATGTTAAAATGTAGTTCAATGTCTCTTATGGATGTCTAACAGCAGATACCTACACACGCATAAGGTACATCAAATAATAAACTTAATTTTCATCATAAATTTCACACGAATAACTTACAATCACTAAAAACATTCTAAGACTCGGTAGGTATTTATTCATTTAAAAGAAGGCCAACCTAAAACATAAGAAAATAGTTCCTACGTAACAGATACCTACTTCACTACTTTACAACATCTAAAATACTTAATACCTTAGCTTACAAAAAACGGTTCCTTAAAAAACGCAATAGGAAAAGTACTAAACCGCCAATACATTAAAAGGTATTTTTAATTCACCATCATTGAAGTTACGTTTATCACATTTTAATGACGAAAATATTTACAATCGTTAGAATAATTTTATTAAATATTATTTAGAGAAACATGATTAATTCTTTTTAGCAAGCTCATTACGGCCAATCTAATTTATAAACACATTTTTCATTTGTCTCTTGACTACGATATCCAACAATTTCAAAACAATTGTAAATTCGTATCGTTAGTCGTACGTAGGTACAATAATAATACTATCGTCTCGCATGCGACAGCGACAACCGTAAATAAACCACTTAAGAGTGCTTACTTTACACAGAACATAAATATTATCTTTCTCTAAACTAAATTAAAATACATTATCAAAACAGGTACCAAGATTTTAGTTATTACAATAGAAATCTGTATTATCAGTTATCACTAAATTCAACTACTAACAATAAATGGTTAATTTGCCTACAGTTGTATACCCTACGAAAGATATTGTACCCAAATGTATTGTTAGTTTTCTTTACTGACAAATAATCTCAAAATTATGTTGACTCGTCGAGCGCCTAACTGCCTATTTTAAAAAACCAATTCGATGCTCACCACTGGATTCATTATTTTGTGGTAGGTATTACAACGATACCACCGTGACTCACCGTGGCTCTTTTGAGTGTGAATCGTAAATAAAATGCTAAACATCAGCATATGATTGTAAATCTGCAAGGTAGGTAATGAATTTCGTCTTTAAAACATGTAGCGTAGGTAAAAAATAGAACAAATATCATACGTTTTGCGATGAAAATATTAATTGAACCTAATGCCTCTGCAAATAAGGTTGCCTTTGCAAAAGGTGCCGTCTTGCGATAGCGGCACCTTTGACTTCGGCTCGGGACAAATAATTTTCAAACATAATTCTTTTTATTTTATGTCAAAAAAGCCGACCGTCCTTTCGGCAAATGCACTATTTTCTTTGTTGGGACCGACATAGGGACATGATCGATATTAGAAAAACATCGATATCTAATATCGATGTTTGACTTTCATCATTCAAAAGCGTTTAAGTTGACAGTTTTTTATTACTCTCTCAGGAAATAATAAGTAAAGAAATAATTTCTCTCCTACATGAGTGAGAGTCCGCCATTTCATCAGTATTTTTTTATGACGTTGTCACATTCAACTATCGTCAGTAAACCGACGTTACACACAACCGTTTTTTTCTAAAAAGATCGATTTAGCGAAATTATCAAACTCAAAAGTACGATTGATTGATGTTTTCCAGCTAAACATCGATATTTCTTCACCATCGATGAATATCGATCATCCCTATCCAGACATCAGTGCCAGTCTGATCACGGATCAGTCGCGTGTCTAAATTCGTCTCGATAAGACCTCCGAATTGTTATAAGTTTTCGCGAGATGTTATGGCGTACTCTAACGTTACTTATTTTAATATCAAGTGCCCGAAGGAAGTTTGACGCGCGATGTAGTTCGCGAGTGGTATAGGTATCAATGCCGTCGGTACAAGTATTACTAGCATCATCTTCACATAACGAGCCAAACTGTGAGTGTTAAGGCGAGTCTTAAAGCCAGTACAGGTGTGAAAGTAACAGTGTTATTAAGTGTTATGTGATTAAACGGTTCAGAGGAGTGTTGAAGTCGAGCACGATAAACAAAATTTACAATTAAAAGTGTTAACTTTATTACACACGTAAATTGCCTTAACACCAGGTCGCTGGCCACCGCAATATCAAAAAGTCCTTTTCAGGGCTACATTAAGTTCATAGTTTCTTATGGTTGAGTAACGGCAAATACCTACATACACCTGTAAGTACCATTAACATTGTTATCATCTCACATTACACACAAATAAAATTAAAATAATCATTGCGACTAACGACTCGCTAAACATACCTAGGCTAATTATTCAAGTGAAGTTCATAGTTGGTAGGTAGAACAGGGATTTTCCGAATCAACTGCTTCAGGCGTTCGCAAAACCGTAGATAGTTTGTATGTCGCAGCCGTTGACGAGATCTCCCAAGTAGTACCTAATTGTTAAGAGTTCTCGATCGTCAGCTGACGGAGTCACGCGATCGACGAGTGAATAACGCTATTTCGAAAATCAAGGTACGCTACAACTGGACTGCGACAACCAACAACTTATTAATCATCGTATCGTTTGTCGTACTACTAGTGTAGTATTGATATTATTTTGTGGTAGAAACATGCAAAATTACTGTTCAATAATAATGTCAGCTCGCGGTTCACAACGAAGATACCGCCGTAAATTTGTAGAAAATAGAAAATAAATTCAAAAAATGGCATACAATTTATGATGATTTACTTAAAGTGAACCTTATGTCGTTACCAGTAAAGTTGAAATTGATTTGCAACAGTATTTTTGGCGGTATGGTCAAACACCTGCGCTTGCGGTAACGGCCATCTTTGTGTTCAGGTCGTGACCCGAACGTTATCATATGTTCAGTGTGGCCAGTAATAGCGGTGGGGAAATTTAGCATTATGAATTAATTTGAACGGGGAAAAATCATAATCACGTATCGAAGTAAAAGTCGCAGCAATGTGTTTGTAACACGAGACTACATATTATGCCCCTTCACGATCGTTATAGTCGTTTCCTTTCACCCTGTATAACACAAGTTAAAAGTAATAATATATGAGACAGTGAGTATAAGACTTTTTTTTAATAAAATTCTTAAGTAATAATAATGCATAGCTATGTGTAATGACTAATTTGTCTCACTGATACAGGTAATTGAACCACAAAGTCTCCTTTATAGAGATAATCATCAA
The DNA here is from genome assembly GCA_941860345.1 of Chrysodeixis includens. NCBI lineage: Eukaryota > Metazoa > Arthropoda > Insecta > Lepidoptera > Noctuidae > Chrysodeixis > Chrysodeixis includens. The sequence continues at coordinate 54,777 of CALNXA010000001.1, forward strand.
AAAGGCTGAGAATTCAAATCCCATTTACACAGGTTCAAAACGTCCCCTTAACAAATGTAATTTAAGGTAAGAGGTAATTTAATTTACAGGGACATTATTGTAACTCTCCGTGTTTCGGAAGGCACGTAAAAATTGAGCCTGATCTCTCTCCGGTCGTGTCGGATTACCGTCCCATCGGGCTATGAGAGTAAAAGAACAGAGAGTGCACCTGTGTTTGCGCACACGCTTGTGCACTATAATATGTCTTGCGTAGCTGGCTGGTTTCTTAGTAACACTAGCCGCCGTAGCCGAAATCGGTCCGGACATTATTATTATTGTAACTCTCAATAATAGAGGTTTCTTATTGAATTTATCCAGTTAGGTAGTTTTTATTGTAGTTTGTGTACTCACGGTCGGGCGTGTCGAAGACGTTGGTGGGGTCCTTGAGCACGTACTTGCGCAGGTTGAGGTACTGGTCCTTCTGCTGCGCGACCGCCGCGTGCACGGCCTGCAGGCGCCCCGCCAGCGCCACCAGCGACTCGTGCATGCGACGGATGCCCAGGGTCAGCTCTGAGTTGCATACAACAAAATAATGATCATATTTTATTTGTAAATATAGGTTAAACTAGCTATTCCCGTGTGGAATTTAACAAAATACATTTTGTTTTTCTAAAATAAAAGAAGCCTAAGCTAAAAAAAGTCCCGTCAAAATCAGTCTAGCCGTTTCAGATAAGCGGAAAAAAACAGACGGACAAACAGAGAAAATTATAAAAAAAAATGTTAGTTTGGTGTAAATACCTTATACACAGGTATTTATTTGCATGTAATAAATTATTTTAAGATCTAATTTTATTTATATGTAAAGATGAGATGCGAATAAAGTGCGCTATGTATATGCGCCGTGATACAATGATAGTGTCTACAAAAATATTTTGCCATGTGGCCGACATCAAAACTAAAGCCGTCATAATTATATTTAAATAATCCAGGATTCATTTCTACGTTTGATTACTAAAGACTTAATTATACGCAACATAAAAGCTTAGTATATGCATGAAAAACATGTGTACAATGGTAGAAACTCACTACGATTACCATAAAGTAAATGTATTTATTATTAAACAAAATATTTTATATTGAGAATAAATTACCTTGTTCAGTGAGTAATTTAGGCGAGGACTGCATTTGTTTGTCAGCGACATCCATTTGTCTGCGGAATGTTATAAGTTGCTGTTCTAACTCCGCAATCAACTCCTTTATGTAAGCAGGTGGGGCCGTCCCTTCTAGTTCCGAACCTATAGCAAATAACATTTTCAGTTAGTACAATATTTATAAATGTGTTTTAAGCTGATGTCCCACGCTCCCATTGACGATTGTCGTGGACAAGCGATGTGGTGTCTGCTGGTCAAAGTTGGGAGAGGGGATAGTGGCTATCACAGAATTGCGGGAAATGGCAGCCGGCCCTGACGGGCGGGAGGCCGTCCGGCAAGAGGCACGCGATGCCATGCTCCGCCATTGGTCGGAGGACATTTTTTTTTATTCCCGTGGTGAAACGCTAATAACTTCAACCCACGCCGAGGGCACGGCGTGGGGATATGTCGGACTCCCACCGACTTAAAACACCCCGGGCCCCTTCTACTACCTAAGCCAGCGTCACGGGATCGCTCGCGCATGCTCTACGTGACCCTGGCTGGGGGACGAGCAGGAGGCCGACCAGCAAGAGGCACGCGATGCCATCCTCCGTCATTAGTCGGAGGACTTGGCCGATGCGACGCCTGCTTTGGACGCCGGACATTGGATGCTATCGAGCCGGTTCTGAGGGCCTGGCTCGATAGGTTCCATGGCTTCCTCTCGTTCCGCTCGGTGCAGGTATTGTCCGGACACGGCTGTTTCGGATCGTGCTTGAACGGCATGGGAAAGGAGGCCGCGTCGTACAATGACTGGCGCGGTTGAAGACACGGCGCAGCACAGTCTAGAGGAATGCCCGTCGTGGTTCGAACGGCGCCACAGCCTTACAGTGGGGATCAATCAGGCGGGACCTCTCGTTCCCCCGCGTTAGCAGTAAGGCGGCGCGAAAGCGCGCGCGCGCGGGACACCTCGCCGTATTACTAGTGTATGATGTGTGTGTAGGTACCGGGCGCGGTGAGGTCCCAGGTGGCGGCCTCTGCGGCGGCGAGTGCGGCGGCGGCGGCGGCGCGCAGGCGGCGCGAGTGCGCGCGCGCGCGGGACACCTCGCCGTATTACTAGTGTATGATGTGTGTGTAGGTACCGGGCGCGGTGAGGTCCCAGGTGGCGGCCTCTGCGGCGGCGAGTGCGGCGGCGGCGGCGGCGCGCAGGCGGCGCGAGTGCGCGCGCGCGCGGGACACCTCGCCGTATTACTAGTGTATGATGTGTGTGTAGGTACCGGGCGCGGTGAGGTCCCAGGTGGCGGCCTCTGCGGCGGCGAGTGCGGCGGCGGCGGCGGCGCGCAGGCGGCGCGAGTGCGCGCGCGCGCGGGACACCTCGCCGTATTACTAGTGTATGATGTGTGTGTAGGTACCGGGCGCGGTGAGGTCCCAGGTGGCGGCCTCTGCGGCGGCGAGTGCGGCGGCGGCGGCGGCGCGCAGGCGGCGCGAGTGCGCGCGCGCGCGGGACACCTCGCCGTATTACTAGTGTATGATGTGTGTGTAGGTACCGGGCGCGGTGAGGTCCCAGGTGGCGGCCTCTGCGGCGGCGAGTGCGGCGGCGGCGGCGGCGCGCAGGCGGCGCGAGTGCGCGCGCGCGCGGGACACCTCGCCGTATTACTAGTGTATGATGTGTGTGTAGGTACCGGGCGCGGTGAGGTCCCAGGTGGCGGCCTCTGCGGCGGCGAGTGCGGCGGCGGCGGCGGCGCGCAGGCGGCGCGAGTGCGCGCGCGCGCGGGACACCTCGCCGTATTACTAGTGTATGATGTGTGTGTAGGTACCGGGCGCGGTGAGGTCCCAGGTGGCGGCCTCTGCGGCGGCGAGTGCGGCGGCGGCGGCGGCGCGCAGGCGGCGCGAGTGCGCGCGCGCGCGGGACACCTCGCCGTATTACTAGTGTATGATGTGTGTGTAGGTACCGGGCGCGGTGAGGTCCCAGGTGGCGGCCTCTGCGGCGGCGAGTGCGGCGGCGGCGGCGGCGCGCAGGCGGCGCGAGTGCGCGCGCGCGCGGGACACCTCGCCGTATTACTAGTGTATGATGTGTGTGTAGGTACCGGGCGCGGTGAGGTCCCAGGTGGCGGCCTCTGCGGCGGCGAGTGCGGCGGCGGCGGCGGCGCGCAGGCGGCGCGAGTGCGCGCGCGCGCGGGACACCTCGCCGTATTACTAGTGTATGATGTGTGTGTAGGTACCGGGCGCGGTGAGGTCCCAGGTGGCGGCCTCTGCGGCGGCGAGTGCGGCGGCGGCGGCGGCGCGCAGGCGGCGCGAGTGCGCGCGCGCGCGGGACACCTCGCCGTATTACTAGTGTATGATGTGTGTGTAGGTACCGGGCGCGGTGAGGTCCCAGGTGGCGGCCTCTGCGGCGGCGAGTGCGGCGGCGGCGGCGGCGCGCAGGCGGCGCGAGTGCGCGCGCGCGCGGGACACCTCGCCGCTCAGCGACAGCACCCCGCGGAGGAGAGACTCCGCTTCACGGGACACCTACAACAATGGGAAACGGGATTATTTCACAACAGCTCTTATAAACAGTATTTTTATAGTAACTTTCGTGAGGATGATTTATGTGGGGTCGCGGGTCGAACTAAGAGACTTCGACTCGCGACTCCGCCCGATTTCTTACCGCGCCCGCAGCGGTTGCGGAACCGCGAATTTATTTCCAAACTCACGAGACCGGTTATTCGCGCGGTCCCGCAGCCGCTGCGGTTGCGATCATCGCCCGCCACGTTTGCGGGCGACTATCGCAACCGCAGCGGCAGACGCAAGACCGGCCTCTGCGCCACTGCGATCGCCCGCCAATCGACCGCAGAGCGCGCGGGCGCAACTCGCCGGGATTGCAGGTGACCGCGGCCCGCGCGATTCTACAAGTTGCCCGCCGGTGCAGCAGGACCCGCAAACAATCGTGCAGACTGCGGGTGCAAAACGCGTCGTGAAATGTGCTTTAATTTTTTACATGTAAATCTGCATTCTACAGAAGCTGCGCGCCCGCCACCGCGGCGGGCGCGGTAAAAAATCGCTCCGTGAGTTCTTAGCCTAAATAAACCGTCATATCGTTTGAGTATATCTCGCGAGTATTGCCCGCGAAAGATGACAGCTATAACTACAAGAATATTATCATACCTACTTCTGACGCAGACATTTAAATAGTAACCTATACGTTAATTCAAGGTCAGCAAACACCGCACAAAATATCATCGAAATCGGTCCAACCGTTTTAGCATGAAGAAGTGTCAAACACACATACAGTCATACTTTCACGAGCTAACACACCAACGGGATCAAGAGACGCAGAAGCAATGGTTATAAACGTAGATTGACAGTTTGAGCTAAACTAACTCTACTTCAGACAAAATTGGATTGAGCACAGGCCCCACTAAACGAAATGCAAGTTTTATATTAATCCATGGTCTCCTAAGCAATTTCAATCAAACTCTTTATTTGTAAGTCAAAAACTAATAATTACTGTATTAGGTTAAAATATACTTTTTTGTTTTACAGCATAACCCTGATCAAGTGCTCACAAAAACAAGTACAACTAACCATGCTCATCACACAGATTTGTTCCGGATTGGGATTAAACCTACAATCTCGGGTATAGCAGTCAGGGCCACTACCCACTAGACCAACAGGCCTGTCTATGATATATGTTTAAATATCAATTAACAAGTTCAACATACCTTATGCAACGGTTTGACAGACACCCTCATAACTTCGGAACTCAGTGACTTTTGTTTCTTGACAAACTCTTTAAATGTGTCCACCATAGTAGATATTTCATTTGGCAGTTTATTTTGTTTTGGTGGCTCACCTGAAAATAAAAGTTAATTAAACATAGAGTATTTCACGATTAGATTAAGATTAGGCTAGATCTTTCCTTATAGGGCTACAAGGATCTTTTGGCATGTGGATGACATTAACATGAGGGTTGAGGTATAATTGTAACAAGAATCAACTTAACTGCCACTGAAAATATTGGTAATGGGAATAGTTCCAATTTCAACCACATGCCAAAAGATCCTTGTAGCATTCCAATCGTTTCTGTACTACCGTAGAGCAAAGAGCTTTCCCATTACATCTCTCTGCCCATAGCTCTACCGTTACTAGTTTGACAACTGTGGTAGCCAAGTAAAATACTCGAATTGATCTACATAAGGAAAAAAGTACCCTCTATAATGTTACCGTCAACTTACTCTTATTATTTGCAACTCCAATGCCGCTGTTGCCGACTTGGCTAAGCCCGTAGCTTGGAGTTCCTGAAAAAGATACACTATTATAAATACACGTAAATTTAGATATTTTTAATAGAGGTGATTTATGTATGAAAAAATGAGGCTTAATATTTAGATGTTTCGAACAGGTTACACTGAACGTAGTTGCAGGTATTCTGCAAGTTTCCCTCTAAATATTGCGAGCTATTAAAAGTAAACTGAATACTACGCGTCAATTTTCCCCTTTTTTGACATTATTATAGACATGCAAACCGAGAGTTTAAGAACTTAAGATACATAATACATTACAAGGAATATTAATTTTATATTAGGGTTAATATATATCACAAAACGTTAGTCCCATTCGTAAAAACATTAAAAACACACCTGAAATTTGTTTGCTAGAAGACGTACTCAAATTTGGTCCTGTAAAAAATAAAATTCAACTAAATAAGGGATTTAAAAGGGTTTTAAAAAAAATAGATATAGGAATAAGGGTAAGTTTAAAACAAGGGGTAACAAAAATGGGAAGAACTCAGTGGCAGAAACTACTAGCTTACTACTATTTAATAATGAATTAAGCATTTTATTTATTTATGAAACTACAACAAGTGGAGTTTAAAAATTAAAATCGACCCTAAACTAATGTCTAAAAAAACTTTACAGCACTTTACATGCCGTAGATAATAAGTAAGTATTATGAAGATTTTATTTTGGAGCTGGCCTATTGCAGTGACTTTCTCTTAAATTATAGTTGCACATAGTACAATATGAATTCTACATTTTTTGTACAAATGATCTACTCAGTTTACTCTCTACCCTTATTAATAGAGACCAGATTATATGCAACATAAGAAGCCTGTTTAATGCATAAAACACACATGAAATATCCAAGAAGATGGACAAATTTTGCAAAAATCAAGCATTTTGGACTTGTTATCATCCGTCTGGAAATGTATGAATTTGTCCTAGTCCTAGTTTAAAGGGGGGCTTTATTTATTAGTCAGGTATTTCTGCTATTGTAAAGTATTTACAGCGCGTTATATAAAATAACTAAAGATGAAAAGAAACAGCTCAAAATCCGGCGTTTTCAGTTGTAATAGTGTCGATTTTATGCATATTTATATTTAACTAGATTTCAAGTCAAACATGCAAATCGTTTAGGCGCAATTGGTCCAATTCGCGATTGGACCAATTCGCCATATTTGCGATTGGTCCAATTCGCGATTAAATATGATTATGAATAAATAAAGTACAATATTTGTACATAAAAATGTAATTTTGTTTAATTTTGGAAATACCTTTATATTAGACAAATCGCGAATTGAACCTTTTTTTGAACATTGGACCAATCGCACCTAAACGCATGCAAATGCATCTACAAATATACATTTACATATAAACCGGTCACTAATTATAACAAACATCAAATGTATCTCACCACAACTAGGTGTGATAGTATGATAGCAATCTCGTTTAGCGCTTAGCAACTTATATGCGCAGTCCGTAGGTTCACATTGTATGGGACTGAGATCAAAGTTAGGTTTAGTGAATGTTGTGACGGGGGGCAACATTTGAAATGTCTGCGTAACTGGTATGTAAGGACTTGGTGCAGGTATATTCGGGTTTGGGAACATCATACTGCAATAGAAATTAATAAAATGTGAAAGATTAATTTATGTACTATTTTCTCTGATAGAAAAATATGTTTTTTGTAATAGTTATTTAGTATCACTTATAATGGAGACCATAAGTGTAGTATATAAAATACAATTATGGTTTATAATAATAAGGGATACCTAATAATATAATATGTCTTTCACATGTTCAGTTTAACATTCTTAGTAATCTATTGACAATAACAATTTGTATGCACAGCTCTACTTCTACTATTTGGACATGCTGGTTCAAATCAATAAAGATGTTTTGGCCATATCAAAAATTATTTTGTACAAAAAAATTAAAAAAAAATTCTTATAGAAATAAGGACTTACCAAACAATGTATTTGTGGTAGTGGTAGTACTAGTGGTAGTACCGAAAGCACCAAACCCAGTGCTCTGTGTGGTGGCAGTCGTGTTAAAGCCAAAACTCCCCAAACCACCCAATCCTGTTGTGTTTGCTGAACTGGCTGGAGCACCAAAACTTAAACCTAGGAAAAAAAAACATTTATAATTATAATAATAAAGTAAGTAGTCCCCGTGTAAACCTTTAAATAGGACCGGGTTTCTTCCCTTGAAGTTAGCCGTGAATTAAAAGAGATACAAATAAAAGTAAGTAAGTAGATGTAATCTGTACTTTTAGAGACTTAAATACATGATAATAATATAAGAAATGAATGAGCTTTTTGTTTATAAGAATTCTTGGATTTTCTTTTATGTAAGTGTAATTTGTGAAAATGAATATAAACCCAATTATAATGATAAAGTAAGTAAGTGGGTGTAATCTGGTACTTTTTGAGACTTAAATAAATACATGATAATAATATAAGATGTGAATGAGCTTTTTTATAAGAATGCTTGGATTTTCTTTTACATGTATGAAATTTGTGAAAATGAATATAACCCAATTATAATAATAAAGTAAGTAAGTGGGTGTAATCTGTTTTTTTGGAGACTTAAATAACATGATAATAATATAAGAAGTGAATGAGCTTCTTGTTTATAAGAATGCTTGAATTCTCTTTTACATGTATGTAATTTGTGAAAATGAATATTAATAATTGAATAACTTTAGTTTTAAATATAAGATATTCTACAATAGCAAATATATTCTGTTAATAAGGATTGGTGCAGTGGTGCATAATCGAAACGGATGGTTGTATAAAAATACATGGTGGTATTAATATTAAATTAAATTCGACAGTTTTCTCTTAATATAAAAGCTTAAGGTTTAATTATGAAATTGTGTATATATTACCTGCATTAGTAGTAGCGGTACCAGCTCCAGCCCCAAAATTAAGTCCTGTGGTACCCAGTGCTCCAGTACCAAGTCCCGTTGTACCAAAGGCCGGTGCGGTTGTAGAACCAAATGTAGGAGCCGCACTTGCCCCAAAAGCTGGTGCTGTGGTAGCCCCGAAGGCTGGAGTTGTGGTGGCACCGAAAGCGGGAGTCGTGGTGGCCCCGAAAGCGGGAGTTGTGGTGGCCCCAAAGGCGGGAGTAGTGGTTGCTCCAAAAGCTGGTGCTGCAGTTGCTCCTGGATGTCATTTATTATTGATATAGTGATACCCTTACGAATGATATGAATGAAAAAGGAGTTAATGATAGTGTGTATCTGATAGGAGAGAAAAAAACGTGTTGCGCCGGCCCCAAGTAAAATGGGTTAAGGGCAGGATGATGATACCTTTAAATAAATATAATAAATAAGTATTAGTGGTAAGACCGCAGGACTGCCAAGTCAAAGGTGATCCAAGTAGCGTTTTAGAAATAAATAACACCAATTCCGTGTTGTGATAACAAGTTAAGAGTATGGGTCCAGCGGCTGACCTGGTTGAGTTAGATTTCCAGATGTTGGGTTATGAGAGTAAGAAAATAGAGAGAACATGCTTGTCCACTAATATGTCCAGCATAGCTGGCTGCTGTTAGAGCAACACTAGCCGCAGTGACCAAAATTAGTCAGGACTTTGTTATTATTGTAAACCATTGTTTACATATTACCTGGATCACAATTAAAAGTAGAATATTGGTGATGCTTTCTTGTGGTATTAAACTATTTGTTAAAATACATGGTTTAAAAAGCAAAGTTTTGCATATTTTCTGTTTCTACACCTATGTAGCACAAATACACTATTCAATTTAATTCTAAACTAAGTTTGGCTTTCTAATGTTTTCAATGTTTCATGTTACTTTGATTTCCAATTGCAGGCTTCCAATTCAAAGTAACATGAATTTAATCAAAGTATAAACACATCCGATTTTTTATACAACAAAAGCATGTAAGATTAACAATTATATGTGATTCTTACCAAAACTAGTTGATGCTGCGGCACCAAAAGCAGGTGCAGCGGTTCCAAAGGCGGGAGCGGCGGACGTCGCACCGAACGCTGGCGTCCCAGTCCCAAAGGCAGGGGTCGTGGTCGCTCCAAACGCCGGCGCTGTAGAAGTGGCCCCAAAGCCAGTCGAACCAAACGCAGGCGTCTCCGTAGACTGAGTAGCCCCAAACAGGCCAGTCGCTGGCTGTGGAGTCGCCGTCAACCCAAATCCAGGCGTAGCAGGCCTTAAACACGAAAAATATTATAAAGTATTTACAATAATCAACAAAAATCTTTAATTACTGACCAAAGTTGGTTGGCGGTGCCAAGATAGAGGTTATATTAAATTTTGACAGACGTTATTTTTATTCTAAGGAAAAAATATGATAGACAATGTAAAATTTCCTCAAAACAAATAGGTAAGGACTAAAGAAGTCGAATATGTTTTAACAAAAAAGGTTGTATCATTACTTACTTGTTAGCGCCAAAGTTAAAACCCCCTGCAAGACCTGTTGTTGCAGGGGCACTTGACGGTGTACCAAATGAAAACGACATTGTTCTTTGCTCTAAAACACTTATTATGAACACATTAACTTTTCACTGATTACCAGTTTTATTAAACTAACGTGGGACAAATTAAACTTCACAAAAGTTCAGTTATAAGAACAGCCATTACGACTCATTTCGAATGAGAACTGAAAGAAAGGACAAGATGACCACAGACTATAAAACATGATTTACACTGTACCGTAAAATCTGAGCTGAGACACGAATGCGATTCCGATTCGATACTTTGAGTGAAAACAGAAATTATGTTGCAAAAATTTTAATGATTTTGTTTAATATTTTATCGGACGATAATTGAATCGAGATTTACTTTGTCATGTCCGAGTGCATGAGTTCAATTAATGTACAGGTTAAGGTACAGGTTTTATTTTGTTCTGAGGAAATTATGAATAGGAAGATAATACCTACAATAATTATATGGGACTTATTTACGGGACCCTACTTAATACAATAAATTGTTCTAAGTTTAACTAAAATAATAAACTTACAATCTGCTGATGAACCAGCTTGGACTAAGAAGAATTAGATTTGACTTAGAGACACTAAGTCCTTTGGCCTGATTTTGCCCGTACCACGTACACCCTTCTTTGTTTTCCTTTTTTTACTTTTCCGAACAAAGACAATTCATTATTTTAGTCCATAACTGTCAAGTTGATTAAACAAATCATTGGTATTCGATATAAATTTTTTTGCTTACTATAATATTTGCTCAACGACATAATCATGAATCAATTTGCTTGGGGCGGAGCTTTACAAAGCTCTTGTAAGGTTGTATTTAGAACTACACCAGTAAATATACGTATCCCGTTTTTGGTGACACGTTACCCTGAACCAAAAATAAAGAAAGTGACGCGACCACCTGTATCTGGGTACTCAAAAATGATGAAAAGACTACCAAAGGGAAACTTGAGGATTGAATCAGGTTATTCTAAACCTGGTAGAATTGTTGATACACCTTTCTTTTGAATTAGATCGATACTACGAACTTACATTTTTATAGTGTAACAAAATTTTAATTTGTGGGTGTTTTGAATTTAATGAAAACAGCGCCATCTAGTGCGGTACAACTAAGTGACTACAGCGTTTTAGTACAAACAAAAGCCGTCAGTGGCAGCGCAGTTGTAACTATATTTTCACCTGCAATATTGTTATTAAAAAAAATGTATTTGTATTTTTTAAATTACATAAAAAATCTGCGTTTTGAATTTGTCTAGTGTATTGCAATGTAAAGTAACCAGTAAAGTATTAAGTAAAAATTGAATAAACGCATTTAGGTCAAAGTGAAGTTTTTCTTTTGTTGATATTATGATGCATTAATTTCATTTTGAATTAAATTAAAATAAAGGCGTATGCTTTTGAAGATTTCATACGAAATTGTGTCGCCCTGATTTAATCCATGGGCTAACTACTTATTTGTAATCTCAAATTAAATAGTGTTGCTGTTAGATGAGCAAAACAACTAAAAATGAAAGACAAAAAAACCTTTAAATTTTTCTTCTCACCAATGATCCAATGTATACTTAGAAATTTAAAACTGTTTAATGGACTACAATGCTGTTCTTTTTAATATAAATATTTTTTAATACAAAAATTCAAGAGTAGATACTTACGGACGATTATTTATTTATATTTATCAGCTTTCTAGTACATATGACAGAAGCTACTTAAGTATGCATAACTTGAGACTAGATGGTGTTGTGTGAATATTGATTTTTTATTAAAAATTTTACTATTTCAGTATTTAACTATTAAATCTATGTAACTCAAACTAATGCGTATTTATCAGGCTATCCCGATAACTACGCGTGAGTAAACTATTGTATCATTTAAGTATCAAACTACCTTATTTAAATTGGATAAAATCGGTACCTAACACTAGTTTAACAAATGAATCGATAATCACTCGACCCTAAGACAATGACGCCTTTATATTATCGAAATCGGAGTTTGATTTTCCACGATTCATTACGATTTCAATCTAAAAGCAAACCGAGGGTCCCTCCACTGCCCAAGTTTAATTGACTTTCAAGATTTTTAATTACAAACTTGAGAAAAGATACACCGGAGAAAACTGTAGATGTAAAGGGACGTATTTAGGGTATTTTGTAACCATAAAAATAAATAATCTTGATTTTAACTAGTGCAAAAAGCAAAAAAAAATCGTTATTGTTTGTTTTCGGTCGTGAAACTAGTTTATATCATGACTAGCATTTGTCCGTGGTTTATCCCGTGTGGAAGTGGTCATGGGGCAAAACCGAAAAAAATCGCATTAGTCATATTAGTTCAGAAAAAAAAATCACTCACACAACACACACAACGATTTATCACGAAATCTCAATACGAATAATTACACCTTATACAAATTTGGCAGCTCCCTTATGATTTTAAAAGTACAAATTTTACTATTACTTCTAAGGGGGTGAAAAGGGTTGCATGAAAAACTTATGTTTTTGAAGTTTGATTTAGTAGATAATTAAGTATAACTAGTAAGATAAATGAGAATTATTGTTTTTCATTAAATAGATATAAGATCCCACTGCTGGACAAAGGCCTCACCTTTCTCCTTCCAAATTTCCAGATTAGTAAGTGAAGCGTATAATAAAAAATAGTAATATATATCTTCCACCTAAATGAAAATCCGGACCTGCCAAGTCGACCATTTGTAATGAAAGATTTTACAATTCTTAAAGAAAAAGTTAATATTTCATTCTGCCGGTAGACCAGTTTTAACAAACAAAGTTCCATTTTATTTATCTAGTTTAATTAGTGCATTTTTCTGCAGCAGACTATTTTTATTGTAGTTTTAAGGAGTAGTATAGGTATGTGTAGGTTGTAAGTTGTACCTGTCATCGTTTTAATCGAATTTAAGTTAAATTGTTGATTACACTTTTTTTTTTCGGGCACATGGATTACGCTTATTTGAAGATCGAATAAGATAATCGTTACGCTTTTGTTTACATATTTTAATTTAGGTACTCGTATTTAGCAAAGTGCTTATACAAATCATAGTGATTGATAAGATTTTATTTACAGTTACATTGCCCAAGTGATGTACCTACAACTCTTAAGTTTATAAAGGTTATATTTTTATTTTTTATTATTTTCTTGGCAGGGCAAAGGTCCCTTCCATATGACTAGACTATTCTGAGCTAATTCACACCAAACCCTTAAGAAGTGACCGATGTCATTCCGACCCCATCTCGCTTACGATCCTAAATATTTGTAAATTTATATTTACATAGAAACGAAAGTATTTAAAATACACATCGTACAAAATATCACATCTACCTATTCGAAATTCAAAATAGAATGTAACGTAGAACAAAAACACAGGGAATTAAGTACTTACGAAGCGGGTACTAACATCATTTCTACCGTAAAATCTGTAAACGCTATTAAGTCTAAACTTCTCTTAACACATCGCTTCCTGTACCACACAACGGTAACATTTACACTTAACAAAACCCTTATGTAAATGACGTAAAGGTTAAAATTCCTTGTGCGGTGTGCGTGTTAAGTTTGCAAGCTCACCCTTTGTTGTCTAGTGACTAGACTGAAGGGAGGGGGGTGCATTTTGTTTTATTTGCTCAGTCGCGACGCAGCGCTGCGTCTGTGTGCTTGTGTGTGTCCGATCGATGTGTGACCGGGATGCAGTTATAAGATTGTTTGCTTTTTAGATTAGGCTGCTGGGGGAGATTTATTGAATCATATTCACGTTAAGTAGCTGGTAGGGTCGATTTTATTCGAGTTGAGTGCAGCGGAGATCAGTTGCTTTATTTTGAAATACAGAATGTTTATTTACATTGTTAGTGGTATGGGAACTTGTAAATGTTAGAATGCTACTTTGTAATTTTTTTAGTCACAGTTGTGAAGTAATTAAGTATAATCATTATCTTAGTCTAAAATCATCGCCTGAGTTTTTAGTTGGTTTTGTAAGTATATTTGTAATAAATTAATAATTAGTTTAGCTGAAGGCTTTACATAGTAAATTACTAAAAGCCCATATCTATACTAATATTATAAAGCTGAAGAGTTTGTTTGTTTGTTTGTTTGAACGCGCTAATCTCAGGAACTACTGGTCCGAATCGAAAAATTCTTTTTGTGTTGAATAGACCATTTATCGAGGAAGGCTTTAGGCTATAATATCACGTTGCAACTATTAGGAGCGAAGAAATAATGGAAAATGTGAAAAAAAACGGGGAAAATTGTTCATCCTTGAGGGCTTCCGTTGCGTGCGCTGCGAAAACGGTTCAAGATACACACAATATATGTATGTAAGAATTATTCCTATTAAAATGATCTAAAAAAATGTCCGCGACAGTATATGTCTATCTTTTAAGATTAACTCACTAGAACCGTTTTTATGGTAATCAAATTCGATCGAAATTAATGCATCAACGCACAGCCCAAACTACTGGACGGATCGGGCTGAAATTTGGCATGCAGGTAGATGTTATGACGTAGGTATCCGATAAGAAAGGATTTTGATAAATTCTACCCTCAAGGGGATAAAATAGGGGATGAATTTTTTTATGAAACTTTGTCAAAATTAAACCGATCGGGCTGAGACTTTACATGCACATAGGTACTATAACGTAGGCATCCGCTAAGAAAGATTTTGATAAATTCCACACATAATAGATGGATGAAATAGGGGATGTTTGTAGAAATCTTCTTAGATTTTTGACTAGCCATGACTATAAACAAGTCTCAGGGGCAAACTCTCAAATTTGCGGGTATTGACTTGAGAAAACATTGCTCATGGGTAGTTCTAAGTTGCTTGCTCACGAGTAAGTTCTCCCAGTAGCTTGATAGGTTTACCGCCAAATGACAAAATAGTTAAGAATATTGTGTACAAGGAAGTTTTGTAGGCCCTAATTTTTTACACTAATACTTCTTAACGCGTGCGAAGCCGCGGGCAAAAGCTAGTTACTTATAAAAAAGAAAAGCCATAAATATAATGGTTGCAAAAACTAAAAAAAAAGAGTATCTTATTTTTTTTCATGGGAAATCATCAAATGACTCCACCCGCTGTGGGTGCAGCGGGAGGGAGTGTCAGACTTTTACTGACTAAAACCTGTTATATTCCACCTGGAGCCCTTTGAGTGCCGGTGTCGCGGTAACTCTTACGAACATTCCACAGCAAAATCTGAGTGTATTGACACTGACTGACATTTCGACCAGCCTGTTGGTCTAGTGGTTAGTGGCCCTGACTGCTGTACCAGGGGTCGTGGGTTCGATCCCCACCCAGGACAAATATTTATGTGATGAGCACGAATTTTAGTTCTGTGTCTGGGTATAATTTATCTATATGTATGTATTCAGAAATATATTAGTATGTTTATCAGTTGTCTAGAACTCATAATACAAGCACTGCTTAGTTTGAGGCTAGATGACATTGTGTGAAAAGTCGTGGAAAAAATATACATATATTGATTTTAAAACAATGACAAGAACAAAGAACTTTTTATTACAAAGAAGCGATTTCTATTTCCTTATCGATTGACAAGACTAAGAGGTTTTTCCAAGTCCATTACAAATTATCCAAGTTGGAAATACACACTACACGCCCAATTATCCTGAAGGCATTTGCATCCATTAATATTATAACACTTAGGGTGGCCACGACATGGACTGTCCATTTTGTATGGGCACTTAAAGTCGAAATCAAATATGGCGTCATTCTTTTGATTTATGAAGCTCTTATTAGTTAAACATAGTTAAAAGAAGCTGGAAATTTAAGCTACTTGCAAAGATCTGATAAAAAAAGGTTACCTAATCTATGGCATTAAAATAATTATTTTGTTAGTAATACTAACTGCTGAATTGGAGTTCGTAAGTTCGATTTCCACCTAAGCCTAACATTTTAAGATTAACATAGGTGTTAGTTCTGTGTCTGGATGTTATATTATGTTCGTTCAAAAAGCATACAAAAATGTTCATCAACAATCTAGTGTGACATCAGAGTCGCCATCGTCTCAATTATAAGATATATGTACTTCTTATATATTTTTGTGGACATAAAAAAAACGTTCACATATACTGTCACATAAAGTTTACTGTAAAATAATATGCAAAAGCAGCGCTATAGCATTATCGCAGACAACAGTGATATCTGAATAAAAACAAACCGTTCTTCCTTTGTTTCAAATTGATTTGTTTACTACAATGTTGTGAAAACAAAGTAAATTTACTTTCACGAACAACTTCAATGTCTCAATTATCCTTGCTAACATCAGTACCTACCTGTTATTGGATAAAATATCTATCTATCTATCTTCTATATATATAAAAATCAATTGCTGTTCGTTAGTCTCGCTAAAACTCGAGAACGGCTGAACGGATTTATCTCATCTTGGTCTTGAATTGTTCGTGGAGGTCTAGGGAAGGTTTAAAAGGTGAGAAAAAATCGAATAATTGCCGGGCAAACCCTAAAAACAACCCTTATCTTTTTCCTTTACAAAAGTTTAGGTATTTTATTTATCGATTGGGGCAGTACGAAGTCTGCATGGTCAGCTAGTTTGAAACAAATGAAAAGCGGAGACATTCAGTTTTATTCGAATTTCGAATCATAAATATTGTATTTCGTAGTAGGTAGGTAGTGTTGGTGCGACGGCCGGACTGTCGCGTCGCATCGATCGCCACCTGTGGACCGGCGCGCGGCGGCAGACTTCCCTGTACCGACTCTACCGACTACACTAGAACGTAAACTAACACGTGTCGAAATAAAATATACTTTAACATTTTGAGTTTTTCAAAAAATTATGGATGGATGGAAAGTATGGCTGCAAAGAGTGTGACTTGCGAGATGAAGCATCGCAATAGTTTAGTAAGCTGTTAAAAAAAAACGATTCGTGTAAAATATTAAAAGGTTATGCAGGATTGGGAGCCGACGTAAAATTAGCTTGAGAAGTGGATTTGGATCTGGCTTGTAGGTGGAGATTTTTTTTGGATAAACTCAGAAGTATGCATTAGTGTACAGTGTTTGATGCACAGACATGAGCAAAAACATGTACAAACATTTGCAGTAGATTTCTTATGCGAAATTGCTGAAGCTGTTTTGGAGCATTTACTGATATTGTAAGTTAAATAATATGTTTATTTTAATAGAAAACTTCACGATTACATAAATTATTTGACTAGGAAATAAACGACAATTGTTGTGACCGTACGTAGATTGCTTATAGAAAAAAAAAAAACAAATCAAATTCGGCCAATTAGAGCACTTAAGATGACGTCATTATAACAAACTCATAAACATTAAAATTCGACTAAGTTTATTATCATTCTCAACCTTTCTAATCTCCCATTAATTTGTACAAGAACAACAGGTTAATAAATCCGTCGCCAAAACTTCGACTGACGACTAAGTTGAACAAAATGTACGGGGCGAAGCGTGGAGCAGTCAAAATGATAAGAAATTAATTCCGTAGGGCATTACACCCATTTATCACAAGTTATCAGATCTTTCTACCTCCAAGTATGGGACTTACGAGGGACAGATAAGCTACTTGAAAGGATAATGACCAAATTTTCTAGCGCTATAAAGATTTATCGTCATTAACAATTTATTCAGCAGTCAAGGTAATTTATATGGCTTTATTATTTCTTTTCGTAGGACCTTTGCTGTGGCGGATCACTTTCATATTTAAACGGTTTTTTTTAAGCATATTTTTGCCGTCTATTTTGTAGAATCATTGTCATGCATTGCTCCGACGCATAATTATAAAGTTCAACAATTTATCGACAAAACCTGTTTATTAATTAATGATTTATTCATTTTCACAAAAGCAAAATTTAACTCGAACAATTCCACTAAACCACAACTTTTTAAACATATTTCATTTTTCTTATAAAAACTCCCTCTTTCAATAACAATTCAAGACATCATAATAAATTGAAATTTTATATAAAACAAAGTTCACGTGTAAATTTACGTTCTCGCGTTGTCTGTCTGCATTTTATTGCATTACCAATCCTTCGGGCAAAATGTTAGAGAGTGGGCAAATTCCTCAGACACATAAATTGTGCTCCCGCCTTGTGCGGGTACCGTTACAACCAAAGAGGCTTCCTTCATAATGAGTGTTTCGCTTCGACTAATTGGCTGTGCAGCAAAGCAAAGCAGTTCTTCGCGTCGAAAGAAATATCAATTAAACGTTAAAGCGATGGATGGTTCAAATTTGTCTGTTGAAATAAATTTGCCTTTGAATATCTGAAGGTGATTTTCTAAGAAATATATTACTATCATTTCATTCAAATAAAACTACGTTAAAACGTAGTTTTATTTGATATACTACTAAGATATTACTAAGATGTTTCAATGATGATCATTTTATTTGTTATCATATCAAGATTGTTCAGTTTTTGAGCTATGGATTCAAGTTTATGAGCTGTGGTTTCAAACAAGGTAGGATTAAACAAGTATTCACACAAACAAAATAATCAAAATACACGTACTAAAACACATTATCTAGCGAACTATCAACAACAGTGTTCAACAAAAAGTTTAAGTAAACCAACAAAACGTCTACAAGGGTAACCTTTTCCGTTCCTAAGGGAGACAAGAGGCTGTCAGTTCGGCAGTTTGTTACTAGATGGCGCTAACCTAACCCGCGTCAGCTCGCGAGGCAACTCGTGTGACCGGGAAATCCGACCTCTAGATTTTTCTCCTTAGGGAAATATTTATATGCAATCGATATCTGTTTTTGGGGGGTTTGAATGTGAGTTCAAAGATTTGGTTTTATTTTTGGATGACCGAAAATTGTACATACGAATGATTGAGCCAGATTAGCAATGAATGTGATAATTTGAATTTAAGTTGGATCGCTTGAATTCTTTATACCTATTGAGTAATTTAATGATAAGATAATGTAATGATAGTTATCAGTTGGAAAATAATAAATTATAAATATTGTTATTTGATGTAGTAACTGGAACTCTACCAATGCATATGCCCATTTTCGGACTGTATTACAGATAATAATTGAACCAGGATGTTCAAAAATCAACTTAAACTAATTGTTTAACAAAAACAAAACGTAGTTTGGATTTATTAGTTACTAGTAAGTAATAAAAATACTCAATTCATCACAATTTTCTGCATTAATTTATATGCGATACCCAACACAACTTTAGCATGAATTGTCTTCAATTATTCTGCCATAAACGAACAGGAACGTGTTTTTATTTATGTATTTGAAGTCGTAAATTTATGTCGTAAAGGACACAGATGTGGTTTGAAAGTCCCCCATTTGTTATGCCATTCCAGTGTTAGGAAGTAAAGGGGAATAAAAAACACGTTATAGCGGTCCTAGTGATTAGGCACAACGAGAGCATCTTCGCAACGATTGGACATTGTTGAAATGTCGAGCCAGGAAACTTGCGAGAAACACCTCATAAGTATGTTGTGTAATCGGTGACGTGGACACACATTACAATACTGGCTACAAGTCTTGTTAAGGATACTATCCAGAAAAATGGGATTTGAAAGGCAGATCTAATAGACCGTAGCTCCCGGTATAATATAGTATGCAGCTGAATTAGTTAAGACTGAAGGCCGATACTAGCATAGTTGCGAAGTGAAGAGTGCAGCACATTGTATAAACCTGGGTACCTACTTAAATCTCTCTTAAGAAATAACAATTACCGGAAATGTTCACACACTTGCAAATTACATGCTTGGTGTATGAATACTAAAATATTTTTCAAACAGAACTATGCAGTTAACCTGAACGACGCTGTCTTTGACTGCTTCATCAGATTATGAGATAGATGTCACAGATTGAGTACTGTTAAGATAAGAAAGGGTTCAACAGTTGGTGGTTGTGGCATTCTTGTGTCCTTAACCTTCGAAGAAAGAAGGGATACATTAAACTGTTGCAAAGAGTTTCAATTTCGAGAATGTATATGCCTACTTTTTGTCCCATTTAGATTCACTAATTAAATAAATTTCCACTCTAATTTTGTACAAATATTTACACAGTCATGATTGATTCAAAAACATAATGTGCTGCAGCTGAAATTAAACACAAGCGATAACGAAATGGTGCAGTAATTAATTTGCACCGTCCAATTGAAATCGTTTCAATCTAAATGGTAATTCGATATTATTTTGCGTGCAACAGCTGTTTTCGTAGCCAGACGTATAGGCCATTCAGTTAGTACATGTTCTACTATTTCCGAGGCAACACAGAGACCGACCTTGGCCTTTTTATCACCACGTTTATTCTCTCGGCCCCATTAGCGTTGCCATGGTAACCGCTACAACTAATTCGGTGTCATTTTGTAGTGAATATTTTAAGGTAGCGGTTTCCTTTTTGTTTTCTTGGAACTACCCAGATGGGTTTTCGTGTCCACATAAATGTTTAACTGAATATTTGAATATTTAGTCAAGTTTCTTTTTGCATTGGAAATATTGAGTTCTTTAAGCACTAACTTAGACTCCTCATCCTCATTCACCTTTTGGTACTATTTATATAGTAATCAATACCAAAAAAAACAGTACTTCCATTACAATTTACAGACCCAAAAAAGCGAAGTTCCAAAAAACAATGAATATTCATAAAAGAATGCCCTCCATATTCAAATGGAATATTTTTTCGCTGCTGTAACAGTATTTATGGGCAAACCGTGTACACATCTCGGTAGCGACGCCAAACGGAATATGTTATGAGTGCAGGGTTCAACTGAAATGTAGTTACGACGTACAAAGCTAGGTGAAGAGGTCGTGTAATAAGGTCTGCAGGTGTCCAAACCGTGTTATTATACAAACTTACTCTTTAAAGCAAAATGAACTTAGTAGTTTATTCGTTTTCTTTCTTAGTCACTCTTACACATATGTATATTTTTATGACCAACACACTCACTTTAACACTCATACACATACTCAAAACAGTATACTTGATCTTTTTCAAATAATATTGTTTTAAGTTTATTTTGTTATTCTATTTTATGTTTTTAATCGACTGACCTGTTGGTCTAGTGGTTAGTGGCCCTGACAGCTATGCTAGACGTCGTGGGTTCGATTCCCAGCCAGGACAAATGTTTGTGTGATGTGTACGATCATTTGTTCTGTGTCTGGGTGATATGTATGTATTGAGAAGTATATAAGTATGTTCAGTCTAGTACTCATAATATAAGCTCTGCTTAGTTTGAGACTAATTATACTTTTTGGCAATATCGTCCATCGGATCTACTCATTCCAGGCTGTTCCTATCGTCTTGATCTTTTTTTGGCGATAGAGTTCAGTTCTTTCTACTATCTTGTGTGGAATTATCTCTGTGCCCTTAATAAAAACCCTAAGGTCGTAATTTGACCTTTTTATTCTAAAATTTTCTTAAGTAATATATCTTAATATAAAACCAAATTTTCTCCTTGAAGCTTCCTCATAGTTAAGAAACATCTGTACCTACCATCTATAACTTTAGGATTGAGTCTTATTCCAATACGTTAAGGTCGATTTTCCCTTAACATCACGTCTCCAGTCATCCGGTCTTAGCATAACTGGACTGAAAACTAAACTCCGTCGCGAACTAAATAAGCGTAAGGGATTACTTACTGGTTAAACTTAACGTTGTTTCACTCAACTAATACTTGCTTTTAAAATTAAATTAAGTTTCCTTACAAAGTGAGGGAGAAGACTAAAGAAGTGCTTTTAATTATTTTACCTACTTGTTTGTTTCTAATTAGTGAAAGCCACGAGAAGACAATTACTTGCTTTCCGAAGTATTCCTACGATGTTTCATAGAAGGAAGTTTTATAATAACAAGTCTGAGGCTGGTTTTTGGACTGATATTGTACAACCCTTCATATCTAGAAACAACAGTCGTAAAGCTAGTTTATTTCATTACATAACATGTACTATTTAGTTTAAGTACACTTAATCTGAATATTTCACCTTTACGAAGATAAAGAATAAAGCAAATTCCACTACTTCTACAAAAGGTATGAAAAGAAAAACAATGTATGATAAATATACGCATCCTTCCCATAAGGGACAACCCACAGCTCCCTATTTTGTGTACATTTTCTTATTTATTGGTTAGCGTAGCACTTCTACGAACTCGTAGCTGTGGCTACGTGCACGTAGCAATCTCATGAGGATGCTACGGATGTGCTACGGAATGCTTGTACGGCTAGTTAATTAAGTGAAACCAGTGTGGTTTTCTTTAAAATTATTTTATACAGTTCAAAAGTTTAATAGTAAAAGACTTTAAGGAATATTAGTTCATATAGATTAGAGTTGGAACAAAATCGCTTAATTTATTGCTTTTGGAAGAAATATCAACGCTGTACCATTTAACATAACAGTAAATTGCAAAACTTTACTACTTCAAAAATTAGTATGACAAGGTTCTAACAACTGACCACCAAAACAAGCTTTAATTTCTGTATCACAAAATAATTTGACCAGCATTTCATAATAATCTTTTGCGACCAATTCCGGTCGTATGATAATCATGTACTAACACAAATACCTTTGCCTCCGGCATAACACGAACGATAATAGCGTGGGAGCCAATAAAATGGCTTTAACATGTAATAACGCTACCTCTATTACAACCTTTGTATAAAACCGGGGAAATGAGTTATTAAAATTTAATTGGAACGGAACAATAGCACTCCTTCCGAAGGATTTCGAACTCGTAATGGTTCGGAATATTTTTTCTTTGACTTATTTTTAGGAGAATTAATATTATAGTCGATTGAGCTATTTTAGTAACGTTTGCGATTGTTAATTTTGGGTTTGTGAATGAAAGAACCGAAATATCAATTGAGCGTATTTTACGCACTGTAAGATAAAATTAAATGGACGAGATGCATCTCACGATATTTTGGGCTGATTGCGATAAAAGTTATATTAGGATTAAGTAAGGAACGCACGAAGTGTACTAAAATACACGTAACTATAATCAAAACAAGAGACTCTCGCAATACATTGTAACAAAAATACCTGTTTAAAAATATCTTCAAAACATTTTCCCTCCATTTCCCAAAAAACGCAACGTTTAAAACGTTAACCACTTGAACGTTCCTCAAAAAGGTTTCGTTGCCATAGCAACATCCAAAACAGCCTTTAATCACGTTTCCCTTAAATTCGTTCCTCAAAGGTAAAAGGAATAATTGAAGGAATGCCTAACGATTAATTGTTTGTGGAAATTGTTCCAATGAACAGTTTGACTGGTTCACGCCTCTGTTTGACAAATCCGTTCGGTAATTGGAACGCGCGATCGCTTGGGATATTGTAATGAGGCGGCGAGAAAAGCGGGCGAATAACGCTTTCAAATACATCTATTTATTTGGAAGAGGACCATCTTCTTTATAGCGTGTCGATGGAAAAATTAAAATCGTAAAATTTTCTTAGACCTGGTACTCAGCCAGCCAAGGTGCGTTGCGTTGTCACCGCATGCCTCTGAGACGATGCACGGGGTAGTTACACACCTCACTAACCCGTGCACGAGGCGAGGCCAGCACATACCACGCCAGCACTAGTGTGTGTAGCTGCAGTAGAATTTGGATTCCCGCGGCTCTGCGCGCAGGTGCGAGGAAACACCAGGGGTTTTAGCCGGTAGGAGTCCGGCACACCTTTCCCCAAGCGGAGGAAGTTCATAAGGATTTCCCATTGTAAAAAAAAGGAACTGAGCCGGTTAACAGTATTGTCAGTGGCTTTGTACAGGTTTTCGCGTGTGGAGCTGGTGGGGAACCCTGGGCAGCTTATTACGTGTGCCATGGTCTGAAGAGAGATACCACACTCGCATGGCTCAGGTGGGCAGTAGCCTTATCGACACATGTTTTCCTTACACCGGTCGATTTAGGTCCGGAGTCTATTCATGGACTTCCACGTCGGCCACGGTAAGGTGATACCGGGAGCGAGCTTTTTAGTGGTAGGTTAGAATAGAGGTGGGTATCTCTCCTTCCAGATTTGGCGCCTGTTGAAAGGTACAGACCCTGTACGATTTTAAATAGAGGAATAGAAGAAAGGACCTTTGTTACATACAATGTATTTCCTATTATCATAAGAGACTACACGAAACGGTTCACCACTGATCTAACATTATGCGGACAACAGACAGCAGCGTTCAAAAAAATGAATATGATATTACCAAACAGCTAGTGAGCAAGATTGGCGATTGTAGCTTTTTCTTCCTTTTTAAAGAAGAGTATTTTCCTAAAACTACGACAGTAAAAGGCTAGTAATCTTTTTGGGAAACGCTATGTCTTCTAAACTTGGTGACACCCTTGAGTAAGGCTAACCAAACACTCGTTAGCAATGTCTTTAAACTCCAATATACCGAGTATAATTAAACGGAAAGTATTTATTTTCATATCTGCAAGTTTAATGTTAGTTAAAACAGATTATATTTTTGGATTAGAGTAGAAGGAGTAGATGACTTTTATGGAGTGATAAAGTATTAATGACTAACATCACTTCAGTTCATTTTGAAACTTGAAATACAGTTTTTTAACATTTAAATCTATGTAAATAAATGTGAAAGATATATGTAAAGTGAATACACAGTAACGTGTGAATGCATATACCTAATCTGTTTGTAACGTTTCTCAAAGGGTTGCCACAAAACATTTGACATTAATTTTAATGATATTGTTTTTCTCCTTGTAATATAAATGTTTAATACATAGATCTATCCAGACTATTTTAAAGGTTCAGAATATTTTAAGAAAAGTCATATTTAGCGATGATAGCAATCTCCCAAACTTTATGAAAGTGACATTTCATCTAGTCCCCTGATTAACAGCGGTATTCACAAACAACGTTCGATATTGGTTAGTAGTTTTGAAAGACTGACTGGAAAGATCGATTCTTAGAATTGGGTATTTCATGAAAAAAATGAATTACTCCGCCGGACAGATTGAAAAAAATATTATTTTCTTTTATAAAAAACGTAAATAAAAAAGGAAAACGATTCTGTGCATTTTTTACTAACAAGTGAAGTTACCCCCATACGATTCGCTATCTTTGATGCGATGATACGTGTCCAACGTTTTTTGGATCTTTCTGTCGGATTAATTCAATTTTTAATTTAAGTACCCCATTTTAGGGAATAACTAAAGGAGAAACTACAATATCTTGCATTTATGAATAATAAATAGGTATAGAGACACTATTGAGTCGTACCAAGTCACGGTATTGCTCATATTCCGTCTTCAATCTTCATAAACCTTTAAGTAGAGATTACCCTTTTATGATTTCTACGGTCTGTGCAGCCATATTAAAAATATTATTATCATATGCATAGAACTATAAAACACATATGAACATATATAATGTTTTACTGGTGAAATAACCATAGAATCCGTTCAGACTTTTTCCTGCCCACAACCAAGGAATGTGTTTAGTTCGTTCTAAAAAGTAGCACATAGTTTCATTATGGAATCTTTGCTTGTTCTTCTCATATAATGTCACATTTCAAAAACTCACAAAGTTCTATTCAAAACGAAAACTTTTTTTTGATATAAAAAAAAACCTCTCTCTAAATTCATTTATGAGTTTTTCACTTTCCACTTTTCCTGAACACTGAATTTGACTGCTTCATTACATTATACATATCATGTCTCACAACAGTTACATATAGAGTCAAAATATTTCCATACCAAAACAAAGACGCTTGCCAGCCCTACTCGAGTTAACTTTCGCCACATTTTTCACCGCACTACGGTCGACAATTCATTGGGACATCGCTCAGCCTTATCTCTTTCCCGCGCAGTACATTCTCCCCCATAATGATGTGCCGACGTAGCCAGCCTTTTATCGATAACATCGCTATTGTTAATTCGTTAAGTATTCAGAATGCGTACTTTATTCTGTTTCCTTTTATAAGTTGACGTTTATTAATCTGTGGAGTTTTTTTTTCTTGAATGGCTTGGAGATGAAGTTTATGAGTGCAATAATATTTGTTTCTTGGGTCCTTTTTGTTTAAGACTTTTTTACTCCTGCATTTTTATTGTTATATTTTTTTGTCGCTTTGTCGCGCTAGTACTTGAATAATAATTTATTATTTTAATAATTCATGTACTCGTTCTTAAGGTTCGATTTTATGATCATTCACTGATTTTATTGAAACTTACTGGCGTTTGATTAGAGTTAATTATAATATAACTTTTTGTTCATAATATTGAACAGTATAACGAATGCCTAAATTTTAATGATCATACACCATCAAAATTTTGGCATTCGTTAGACAAATAAAAATGTATACCATGACACAGTTTATTTAGAAACTAGACGCGATAAGAAGCCATTTCTCATTTTTCGAAGAGAAGTCGTTCTGTTACTATTTTTTAATGCTTTATAATTAAATATTTCAGCAACGTTTTACCTACTATTCGTATGTTACTATACATAAATCAGGTTTCGCCAGACGGATCCATTTCAAGCGGTGTACACTTACCCACAAATGTAATTACGTGTGCTTAGTACTATCGAGTACAAAGTGCTTTTGCATTATTAAGCAAGTTTAGTTATTTGTCAGGAGAGCGACTTAGCGCCTTGTTACCTCTTCCTCTAATTAATTATATTCTCAGCGACTGTACCTACATTACACGATTTATAATTTGTATCTTCTATAAATGAAATTGAGCTACTTAAGACTTTTCACATTTTTTTTTGCCTTTGTTTTGTTATTTCAAGGACATTTTACTTTATTTTTTGTGGTTTAAAGTCATACATAGCGGTGGAATCAGTACAGTTGCTAAGAAGGGAGGGTGGTTGATTAAACTGCTGGTAGAGTTTAGGATACAAAAAAAATATATTTAGGATTTATCTATCTATCTTTTTGAAACCCATACTACACAATAAATATCATAGGTCTATCTATCACTTTCACGGGCTAAACCAATTTTTAATGACAATAGGAATAGCCTAAACACCCAGAAAGGCCACAGAACAGAAGGAACATCATATCATAAATATAAAATTATTGAAGTCATCAAAAACATTTCTTAAAACACAAGAAACTTGAAGAGACCTTAGGAATAAAGGCTTCACTCTCATTCATCATACTCGCTACTTCTATATCACTGTCGAGATCCCGCGAGGCTATTTATATGCTAATTTTAAACCTAAAATAGATATATAGCTATATACTTGTTCGACGACACTTCTAGTTAATTTTGCTGAAGTCTGTTCCTGATTTATTGAAGCTTTTCAGACCTTTATACGACTACTGTCGATAGTATCTTTGCGAGTAGAAAAGATTACTTGTATTAAGAGATATTGTTTATCGGTTAATAGGTGTCGAAAGTATGTTATGGCTGCAAAAAACATGAACCACCCTTTACGCAGTTGGTTGAAAAGTAGCCTATGTATTAATCTAGGGTGTCAGCTAACTCTACTCATTATTATTAGTGATGTCGTTTGAACGTGAAGGGGTAAAAAACTTACATACATACATACATACACACATACTTTCATCTTATATTATAAAACATTAGTAGGATAGAATTGTAATAAAAAATAGCGTAGTAATAATTTCTATTGGCATATCGAACTCTTTATAAAAACTTTACCTATATCAAATTTTACTCAATTTGCTGATATTTTTTCGTTTCAAACAATGTATTCGACAATTACTAACCACAATAAATATTTTGATTTTAATTGCTTGTATTCCCTTCACGGATTTAAGCACTAAGCTTGCTTGTTTACAGATCGTTCGAAACCTGCAAACGATATTAAAACTTAACTCTACACGCACAAGGTCCATTTCTGTACTATCAGGACGCGATCAAAATTTCGTATTCGTTGTAAGGGTTGCAGTTCATGTTTCACATGACAGATGGCATTAACCGTTCGTTTTGAATGCATCTCATGTGCGATTAGATGAGAATGACAATCACTTGTCTCCCTTTGTGTATTCCCATGGAATATGGTAAGTAGTTGCCCTTACACGGGTATTTTACTGATATCAGTGTGTCATTCTTTGTTGTCTATCGAATATTAAAATTGTCTCTTATTCGATTTTGACAGGCAAAATTGCGATATAAGAAAGGAGATCTTTGAGTAAGTTATACAAAATTTCTCTTTTTAAATTTGTCAAAATATGTGCCTGATATATTGGGGCTACTTATAAAATATATCTCTTCAAATCTGTCACAATAAAATATGTGATAACTAATACAACGTGTGATAAAATCTATTATCGTGTAGTACACAATATTATATCTAGGTATATATCATCTACAATATTCGTCTGAGTGTATCGTTTTCCTACTTTTTATTAGTCTATGTGTATTTCATTGTTACGACTTTAAAAAAGACAAAACTACGACACATAAAATCTATTTAACTAAAAGAAAATGCCCTTGAAATTGACTTTAGTATCTCTTGTAAAATTTAATTTGACTTCAATATCTTTTTCCTCTGTTTTTTTTTCTGATAGGTAGTCAAAAAACCCAAAACTATACCATGGCATGGTACAATGATACAAGGCGTGGCAATATTTGCCAAACATTTGTTATGAAATACATGTTTGTTCCAATCCGTGCGAGTGATTTGAATGTCCACTTTAATCCTCTTGAGACGGAGATGATATTCCATAGAATGACAGGATTTTTTATAGACGTTTCACAAAAGTTAAATAAAAAAATATTATAATAAATATTCCACAACATTCACACAATGCCATCTAGTCTCAAATTAAGTATACAATAGTAACCTGTGTTATGAGTACTAGAAAACTGATATACGTACTTATATATGCCTAAATACATCCATATTATAGATAAATTTCACCCAGACACGGCACAAAAGATCATGCTCATCACATAAACACTTGTCCTAGGTGAGAATCGAACCCACGACCTCCGGTATAGCAGTCAGGGCCACTAACCACTACACCAAAAGGCCTGTCAATATACATCTTTCCAACTTTTCCTCAATATGTGTCGAGTATTCCCAATATGCAATGAACCTTTTTTAATTTGTGTCAAGTACGAGTAAACTCTTCAGAAATCAATTTTAATTCCGCCTTTACCTATTTAAATCACACACATATCGTATGATCGTATCCCAGTAAATCAGAATCGCGGTACCCGAATAATTTGCACTTAACGTGCCCCGAGTGACGTGTCGCGATTAAAGTGTGTTGGCGTCGACGTAAATTAAAACCTTGTATATAACGGTGCTTGCGATGACAGATTAAAGTTCAGAGAGTCGCCGTTATTGAGTGGACTGCCGGATTAAATTGAGTGAGGATCTAAATAAGCGTTATTTTGATTCTTGTGTTGTGAATTTTGATGTCATTTTTTGTGGAAAAGAAAACCAATAAAACGTCTAAACTAGATTCTTAAGTCTGCTTTTTAGTTGTGTTAGTTTTTCTTATAGATATATTCGAGAGAGTCTCTTGGTTTTCCATGGTAAATAACTCAACAAAGAATACTAAACAAAAAAGTTATAACTTAATTCAAATAAGAAGTAAAGTTCAAAAATAAATATGAATGTTGTAATGCTAATCTGCCTTACTAACATCATTATTCGTCTTTAAATACAAACAGCTTATTAATTCATCCCTTTTCGAAAAAAAAAAACTTATAGAGCAATCGCTTTTTACCTACTCTACCAATAAATAACATTCCACACAAAACAAATACAGACATGTAACAGCGTAGTGAATTTTGATAAGCCGTCATCAGACAGACAGCCTATTCACGTATAAATTTAATTGCACATCGAGCACAAACGGACACCGCATCTCAAAGGGAATCGATCGAACATTGTATACAAATTTTCTCACACACTGAAACGGTACATAGGAGTACACGGGAGGATATAGGAGTAAATACGCGTACCCCATGCAATTCGGACGATTCAAATGCAGATATTTTGACGAGGATGCACGAACGCTACAGGGATTTAGGAGGGCCCAACCCTCCCAGACAGACGTATTGATTTTTGTGTTCAGCTCACCCCTGTAGTTGTGGGGTTGTTATTATTAAATATAAATGGCGTCGAAATGTTGGTGGTGTAAATGATTTTGACGTGGGTGCGCTTGATGCTGGTCATTTTGCTGTTGCAGTTGTTTTGTTGAATTATACAATGTAGTATTTCGAAGATATCTCGAAGATCTTCTTGGGTTTTGTTTTAGGTGCTGTGTTGCTCAAAGGTTGGTTATAAAAAAAGTAGTTTTTGAAAAACTTTTCTTCGTAAATTTGTATTTTTAATGAGAGTTCTTTATTGAAATCTCCTTTCGTTGTTTTGTGGAGCTACTTGTTGAAAGTTGTTTTTAAACTATTGTATTTTTTAAAATTTTATAACGTATGTACCTACATATCGCACACCCAGGGAAACAAAGGCGTAAGACGAAAACACTAACTTTACAGGAGAGTAAAAAAACTGTTTAACCAGGTATATCTGTTATATTTTTGATGCTATGATATTTTGTTATATGCCAAAAAAAGTAAAAAAATCAAGCTTTTTGTGTATTACATTAGAAATATCTCAAATTATCTCAGTGATTAATAAATTGATAATTAAAGTTTTACAGACGTTTTTCTTATTTATTCATGACTAAACCTTAATTGTAAATATATTTACCCCAATTATCGTTTTCTAAATAATGAATATATTTTAACTATTCATGGTTACGTCTTTTATGAAGTTCTATACTATGTTAAAATACAAAAGATAAGCACTACTTACGGCCTTTTTTGCTTAATTATGTTTTACAGCATCAAAGTGTAAGACGTGTTAACAGCATCTTTTGTTAAAAAATAAAAATGAAATGTAATGCTAAGCCTGAATGTTGACTTTTTAAATAGTATTTTCAGTAAAATCATAACTGTTACCAATGTTAAGCCCCTATGTAAAATACATTTCATTGGTGAAATAAAACAGATGATTAGAAAATTGCACTTTATTATAATTTTACACATAACAGACCTTGTTACAATTATAAAACTAATAACATTGAATCGTATTTATTCTAATAAATGTAACATAAAAATGACAACTTCTTAAAATTAGTTAAAATCATCGAAAAAGCTTTACAAACATGGCAGTTAGGTTAGGTTAGGTTCGGTTTTTAGTTAGGTTAGGTCAGGTTTGGTTTTTAGTTAGGTTAGGTTAGGTTCGGTTTTTAGTTAGGTTAGGTTAGGTTTGGTTTTTAGTAAGGTTAGGTTAGGTTTGGTTATTAGTTAGGTTAGGTTAGGTTTGGTTTTTAGTTAGGTTAGGTTAGGTTCGGTTTTTAGTTAGATTAGGTTTGGATTTTAGTTAGGTTAGGTTAGGTTTGGTTTTTAGTTAGGTTAGGTTTGGTTTGGTTTTTAGTTAGGTTAAGTTAGGTTTGGTTTTTAGTTAGGTTAGGTTAGGTTTGGTTTTTAGTTAGGTTAGGTTCGGTTTTTAGTTAGATTAGGTTTGGATTTTAGTTAGATTAGGTTAGGTTCGGTTTTTAGTTAGGTTAGGTTAGGTTTGGTTTTTAGTTAGGTTAGGTTAGGTTTGGTTTTTAGTTAGGTTAGGTTAGGTTTGGTTTTTAGTTAGGTTAGGTTAGGTTTGGTTTTTAGTTAGGTAAGGTTAGGTTTGGTTTTTAGTTAGGTTAGGTTAGGTTTGGTTTTTAGTTAGGTTAGGTTAGGTTCGGTTTTTAGTTAGGTTAGGTTAGGTTTGGTTTTTAGTAAGGTTAGGTTAGGTTTGGTTTTTAGTTAGGTTAGGTTAGGTTCGGTTTTTAGTTAGGTTAGGTTAGGTTCGGTTTTTAGTTAGATTAGGTTTGGATTTTAGTTAGGTTAGGTTAGGTTTGGTTTTTAGTTAGGTAAGGTTAGGTTCGGTTTTTAGTTAGGTTAGGTTTGGTTTTTAGTTAGGTTAGGTTAGGTTCGGTTTATAGTTAGGTTAGGTTAGGTTCGGTTTTTAGTTAGGTTAGGTTAGGTTTGGTTTTTAGTTAGGTTAGGTTTGGTTTTTAGTTAGGTTAGGTTAGGTTTGGTTTTTAGTTAGGTTAGGTTAGGTTTTTAGTTAGGTTAGGTTAGGTTTGGTTTTTTGTTAGGTTTGTTAGGTTAAACCAAACCTAATCTAACCTAACTAAAAACCGAACCTAACCTAACCTAACTAAAAACCAAACCTAACCTAACCTAACTAAAAACCAAACCTAACTTAACCTAACTAAAAACCAAACCTAACCTAACCTAACTAAAAACCAAACCTAACCTTACCTAACTAAAAACCAAACCTAACCTAACCTAACTAAAAACCAAACCTAACCTAACTAAAAACCGAACCTTTTTTTTTTTTTTTTTTTTTTTTTTTTTTTTTTTGGTAAACCTAACTAAAAACCAAACCTTACCTAACCTAACTAAAAACCGAACCTAACCTAACTAAAAACCAAACCTAACCTAACATAACTAAAAACCGAATCTAACCTAACTAAACACCAAACCTAACCTAACCTAACTAAAAACCGAACCTAACCTAACCTGACTAAAAACCGAACCTCACCTAACCTATCTAAAAACCAAACCTAACCTAACCTAACTAAAAACCAAACCTAACTAAAAACCGAACCTAACCTAACCTAACTAAAAACCAAACCTAACCTAACCTTACTAAAAACCAAACCTAACCTAACCTAACTAAAAACCGAACCTAACCTAACCTAACTAAAAACCAAACCTAACCTAACCTAACCTTACCTAACTAAAAACCAAACCTAACCTAACTAAAAACCAAACCTAACCTAACCTAACTAAAAACCAAACCTAACCTAACCTAACTAAAAACCAAACCTAACCTAACCTAACTAAAAACCGAACCTAACCTAATCTAACTAAAATCCAAACCTAATCTAACTAAAAACCGAACCTAACCTAACTAAAAACCAAACCTAACCTAACCTAACTAAAAACCAAACCTAACTTAACCTAACTAAAAACCAAACCAAACCTAACCTAACTAAAAACCAAACCTAACCTAACCTAACTAAAATCCAAACCTAATCTAACTAAAAACCGAACCTAACCTAACCTAACTAAAAACCAAACCTAACCTAACCTAACTAATAACCAAACCTAACCTAACCTTACTAAAAACCAAACCTAACCTAACCTAACTAAAAACCGAACCTAACCTAACCTAACTAAAAACCAAACCTAACCTAACCTAACTAAAAACCAAACCTAACCTAACCTAACTAAAAACCAAACCTAACCTAACCTAACTAAAAACCGAACCTAACCTAACCTAACTAAAATCCAAACCTAATCTAACTAAAAACCGAACCTAACCTAACCTAACTAAAAACCAAACCTAACCTAACCTAACTAAAAACCAAACCTAACCTAACCTAACTAAAAACCAAACCTAACCTAACCTAACTAAAAACCAAACCTAACCTAACCTAACCTAACTAAAAACCAAACCTAACCTAACCTAACTAAAAACCGAACCATACCTGACCTAACTAAAAACCGAACCTTACTTAAAACCGAACCTAACCTAACCTTATGAACGGAAAAAAGGCGTAAGCATGATTATTTCGAAACTGTGATACGAATGTTTTTTTCTACAAGGAATACGGCACTTTTTGTTTAACTATTTCTAAGCATGATAGGATGTAATCAGTATTATTTTAGGAAATTGCTTTTTTTATTAAGTATGAAATAGCATAATAGGGATTACATTTATTAAATATTTGTATTATCAAATGAAACAACAGCTTAAGTACGATTAGGTCTATTTTCTTATAATTTTACGTGCGTATGCTGGTTTATCGACCTCTTTAATTAATAAAATAATCTAATTTTAGAACGTCAAAAAACTTTTTTTGTTATAAAATTCTAATTTTACATCAACTTATCTGCATATCTTAACGTATCTGCACTTACGCCTTTGTGGTTCTGGGGGTGCGATATGTACATTCCGTGTTTTAATAGAATCATAAACAAGACTTGATATTTTTTTCTTTGTATTAAGAAGGCTTCCAACTAAAAAGTCCTTATTGAATAACAGTTCTTATGTTAAGTGGTATTATAGCCAATTGGGAAGTAATTTGAATGTTTTTTTTTTATAATTAGAGGGGTATCTCAAGGGAGGTTTATCATAAATTTTGCCAGAAAAATCTTTGCCGAGGGGCGAAAAAATGAAGAATGAAATTCCTTGTTAGGCAATTATCTGGGTTTTATAATTTATGTTATGAGTATCTTACGTCCTATCTTATCTAAAAAAAATGCAATAAAATTTTAAGAAAAAATAGTACACAAATATATCACAATTTGTTGTTTTGCTCAGAAGTAGTATGTAAAATATGACAGAGGTCTTCAATTACAATAAATTTGTTTTATCCAGGATAAAGTGTTCACACCACAATGGATGACCAGTCTAATCTGAGCCGTTACAGTCAATTATCTTCGACGCAGCGTAAACCTGAAATGGTTCCCTGAGGTGGTCTATTATTATCATGAATGTTATCTGAACAATAGGCTTGTATCAATGCGGTAACAGTGCAGCTAACTTAGGTATAGATCAGTGGTTTCCAAACTTATTTTATCTGCTCTCATTAAAAAACAAAAAAATCTCGCTTTCCATTTTTTATCTACTTTCAAACCATTATCAATTCTGAGGAAAAAATAATCATGTTATGCAATTTGATGATTTTTTAAATGATAGCTACCTATATGAAATTACAAGTCCTCCCTGATTTTCATCTATAACATTGCTTTTTTGCTGGTTCTTTTGTCGCTTTTTAGGACATCAGAGTCCATTTTGGAAACTTTGAGAACCAATGGTATATATGATAATTATCTGGATCATATAGGCACTAATAGGTAGTATGGTCGATAAAGTTTAAGTACCTGGATCAACTCGGACAGTAATATCCTTTAGTATCTTTTTCTGATGACTTTGTAAAGAATAGATTGAAGGAAACGACAGCCTAAAGGAAGATCAGGTGTAAAAAATTAAAAGTTGCCATTTGCAAAAAAAAAAATATTACCTAACTAAAAAAAGTAGGCTCAAAAGATCACTTAAGAAACGTAAATTCTTCCATGGAACTAATGTTTCCGTAGAATAATTATGTAGTTAATAAACGCAGTAAAACTGTTTGTTTTGGCATCAAAAACAAACGACGCGAGATCTCGTAAACTAAATTGTTGTTTGGATTGTCATTACCTGGGCATGTAGCATTTAATTAATAGTGTTAGAGAAACAAGCTACCCGAAATTAAACTTTAAATCAAAGCGCTTAGGACTTTGTTTCCGAAAACACTATCAAATTATACGCAAATAAAATTTTGTATATATGTATCGACTCACTGAATCATTTAACAAACTTATCGTTTATCGCTGTCAAAATAATAGCTCATTCAAAATTGGCTCTTAATGCATTCAAATTAGGTCGTCGAATCAAGTTTTATGCATGCAAATTCCTTGGTTTTGTATTATGCGTCGATCGGCATTACTACTGGCCACTCGTCCGACCAATTACAGCATCAAGTGGTATGAATATTCACTCGGTATCGTGAATACAGATTCGATTATAGAATAATTCAATGGAGCTGCGACGTGGAGGCGAATCGCAATAGGAACCAACGGTTTTTCTCTTGACTAGAGAATTTTAAATCATAAAATAGTGGGGGAAACGAGAGAACGCAAAAACAGTCTCGAATTACGTTTTGAAACATTTTTTATTAGATTTGAACTCGTCATTTACCTTGCTTCGTACAAAGCGTAAGTTGTAACTAGGTACACATTGCGATTGCACATTTATAAGTATGAATGAGTTTGCATGACACGAAGAAATACACTACGTTCATTTTGCGCTTTATATTACGTGCGCCCAGAGGCATTACTCGCAGTTTTTTCGAAAAAACCTAGCTCGTCAAAACACATATTTTCAGGATAGCAAAACCTGAATTCACTACAATAAAAAAAACTCCTTTATATCAGTGAAATGCAAGCCCACATGTTTCCAATTACATCATTAGCGATGGTCTATCATAGATTCATTGTTCAACAAAATACAATATTTTCACTGCAAACAAAAAACTAAATAAACTCGACTTATTACAATCACAAAGTTATATTGGCAGAGGACTTGAATGTGATGAGATCGCGGCATATAATATTTTAATGTAAATGTGACGCCTGAATATGCATGAGACTTGCAATTAAACAGATGGACTTCCGTGTGTTTAATTAATTTTGGCTCCTTTTTACATAAAGAAAGTAATTTTATAAATTTAAAATGACTTGATGTAAGTATAGGCTTTCGTTCCACGAGAGCAAAAATGACATGAACACAAACATGTGTTCTACAAAAATACGTTCATATCTCAAAAACTACTGAACCGTTTTTCATGCATGAAGTTTTTCATGAAATTGAGACTGTTCCCTGAGATGGAATTTGTCGAGTTTCTCTTTACCTTGATTCTTAAATGTCATCTTCTATCTTTATCTTTCACAACTATGACGAAACTTTAAAATTATAAGTTTCATTCAAACACCTCAAATCCCGTACATTTTACTTACACTTTTCTAAAACGTACGAGTAAGTTCTATTTTTGCCGGAAAATGTTAAGACAAGTTCAGCGCGAAATTAAAGTTAATCGAAAGTTGAGATTCAGCGCTCAAGTAAATTAGACTGAAAATTGAGATGGCCAGTATCCCTCAGCTAATTGCGTCCTAGCCTTGTAAATATCACGGCAATCTACGTCGAACTTTCTAGAAAATATACTCTGTGATAAAAAGTAGGTTTTTAATTTGTTATAATTAATTTTTTATTCGATAATTTACTTTAAGTGTTTCCAAAATGTTAGCTAATGTAAGAAATACAGAATATTAATATAGGTATGATTATCAGTTGTCTAGTACTCATAACACAAGCTACTTTAGTATGGTTACTTTGAGACTAGGTGGCGTTGTGCATTCGCACAACAATGAGGAATATTTCTTTTTTTAATATTTCTTATTAATTAACTCGCGAAGAGTTACTAATTAAATTAACATTTTAACCATGAAAACATTTCGTTACTTGATGTAATATAAAATAGAAGAAGATAGACACTGATTGTTACATAATAATCTTAACAATTAGTAAGACTGCGATTAAACACCATTAATTATTAATTAATACCATGATATTTGTAAATTTGATCCACTTACGTCTGGTATACCCAATCTATTTAATTAAGAAGGTAAATAATCTGTACGCAACTTAAATGTATCATGCTTTTATCACTACATAATATAATAAAACTATGCAATGGATTTTGATGTGATATTTCAATAGATAGGATGTTTAAAGAAGAAGGTTTACATGTATATATAATCAGTATTACACCCGCACGAAGCTGGTATAGGTGGTTAGTTTTCATATAAAAACTAGTTAATAAGGTCTAAAGTACAGGTCAATAAGTAGTAAACAAAAAAGAATATACTTGTCGTATAGAACACGTACGATATTTATGCAAAAATAAAATGAAGTTGAAAAAGTACATTTTTTTTAACATTTAACGTAACTACGTTATTTTTTAGTCTTTGATTTTTAGATATATATTCTTCAAAGTTACTAAATGGTTCATTTTATTGGGACAAAGTGGAACAAAGCGTAACAATTAGGGATATCTAGTTACTACTGATTAGCGTCTAATTACGAAGTTATCAATAACATCTATTGTACTCAAGTCTATTACATAATTTTACATCTCCACACACCTAATGTAATCGATATTAAGACTTCCTTATAAAGTACGTACATAAAAGCATACGTGACTCAACAAACTTATCAAAAATACTACTAAGTACTTGTTACCATAAAATAAGGTTCAGGTACTCTAAAAGTAAAGACAAACTTAACTTTTCTTTTAAATGGCGATTTATTTCTATTTCTTTTGACATCAAAACTAATGCCATCATATATGTAAATCTATCACTTTTGACAGACAGTTTTCTTGTAGCGAATATGCACACCAACACCTTTGTTAATATAATCCACGTGATAAAAAACCTTGTACATTTATAATTGACGATATAGGTATGTCATATACGAGTATCTTAATTTTACACATATTGAAAGTACAAAATCATATCATATCGATCTACGACAAATTAGAAGAATTATCTATCACGAAAAAATAACAATGGTTTAGACAAACGCTTTGTCAAACTTTTCGAAATAATTATACTCCGGCCATAAGTACAAGTATAAATCTCTTTAAACGTTAAAAATTAAAACTATTTTTATATTTGGTTACAAGTATTGTAGGTGTACGTGTAAATTATAGTACACATCTATAATCTATACGTATTCAAAACACAAAATCATACTATAAATAACATCATCAATCTAAATAATTGCATGATTCTGCAAAGATAACCCTACATACAGTTCTGTTTTCACCGTCTATCAGCCGACGCATTCACGGTGCACCGCCGAAAAATCGATATCTCCCTCCCCATGGAATATCCCGATCCTGTGATGTCGGGCCCTTTGTACCCCCTTATATACAAATATATGACATAATGAACATTGACATTGAAGGGTTGGGAATATGGACTCTTATGTATTGGGTGCGGATTATAGAGTACGAAATTTACGAGGGCGGTGATTGAAGGTTAAATTTTGTTTTGAGGGTGGTGAATACAGAGATCTTTGTTCGTTGTGATGTTGGACTGTCCAATGCAGAGTGAAGAGAATTTCTGTAGATTGTTATAGTGGTAAAAAAATTAAATAAGTAATTTACCTAGTAATCGTTTCTAAACCCTTTTTCACTTTGATACTACTACCTTTTCTTTTTTATGTAATAGATAATTCAGTAAACAATTCTTCTAAAAAAATCCGTCAAAATCAATTCTCTAAAAAGTGTTACAACTTAAGTTAGTAATATGGCTAGCCACAACACACATCTCTAGGATAAAAAAAATATAATTATTTATACCTATTATTCATGTAACAACGAGCTATTGATTTTTATCGAATATCGTTTCCAAAATCTAAAGTGTTAATTTCAAAGCCTAGCTCCCTCTCTCTTCCAATCATCACAAACCAAAGCTAAAACATCTCATCCCAAATATTTCATAACATCAACTTCAAATAAACATTTCGGTAATAATAATTTCCTGCGAATCTCCTCTCCGTATCGTCTGCATCTGTCTAGTCTATCGCAGCCACCCTCGATGCTAATTAATTGCATCGAGTAGCCATGACAAGTACAACTTTTAATCTCCCTCGGCCCTCCGACTCCGATTTTAATTAGTTTTTTCGCATTCATTTGATATTTCATTTTGTTTCCTTTGATCTTTCCAAATGACTTTTTTGATTTTCTGTCTGGCTTGTAATATGTTTTTACCTATACTGTGTCTGGGCATGTATTTTTAACTGACTGCAAAAAGAAGGTGTCTAAATTCGACCGTATTCAATATGCTTTTTTATGTTCTTCGTCGTAACTCTGTCGTTTATGAAGCGATTTCGATCATTCTTTTTTTGTTGGAAATTAGACATTTTTAATATACAGTTCAAAATATATGAATAAATCTTTCACATTTGAAAGAGAAATGTTCTATAGTGAAGTATTTTAAGAAGCAAATATTTAGTGTTACACAAAGCCAAAAAGCACCGCTTAAAGTACTTTATTGATCTTAAAGAGTATAACGACAAAAAAGTAAGAGTTACATCCTTCTTTCTTGTTTTTAAATTAAATAATATTTTGTTGTACGTCAGAAAGAAGTTGAATCAAAGTTCGGAACAATATTTACAAATTGTATTACGAGCCATCTAATAATAGGCCTGTTCCATTGTTTTGGGTGCGTCATAGGTTTATGTAAACGGTTAAGCTAAAGATTCGGTAACTGTTTAAACTGAGAACAGTAAGTCACGTAACTTTAGAAGTTAGGGTGCAAAAATAACCTGAAGTAGTTGACGTAAAAAGCAACGAAAGTTAACTTGAAAATAACTGGCCTGTTGGTTTAGAGGTTAGTGGCCCTGACTGATAAACCGGAGGTCGTAGGTTTGATCCCCACCCAGGACATATGTTTCATAAGCGCGATCATTTGTTCCGTGTCTGGGTGTAATTTATTTATAATAATATATTTTAGGTATGTAGAAATATATAAGTATGTTTATCAGTTGTCTAGTACTCATTACACAAGCTCCGTTTAGTTTAAGACTAGATGGCGTTGTGTGAAAATCGTGGAATATTTAATTATATCACCTCTTATTGTTTAGACTTTCCTTAAATATCTTTAAATAAATAAATGAATATATATTCCCCAACATTCACACAACGGCATCTAATCTCAAGTTAAGCATACTAAGTAGCTTGTGTTATGAGTTAAAATACTTCAAACAACTACAAAATTAATTACAAAAATACAATTCATTTAAAGTAAATGATTTGTTACAAATTAAATTCGTATTCTGAAACTAATCTAAGCTCGCAGTAGGAGTAAAACTTAAGGTACTCTCGGGAAATTAGGTCTGAGTATAGGAGTCGACACGATCCGTCTTATGGTGGTATAAACCACCGGTCTCTTGCCACACATTTACTTTAAACTCAAAGAAAATGAACTTGAGAACTAGTTTAAGTGTGTTTTTATCATTTTAATGTGAAGAATGGTAGAAAAGCCTATACGAAGCAGTCAGCAAGTAAGTGTCCCCCGGTTAATATGATAATATCAGAAATGTATGTATATTTATTGATATACTAACATAGTTATAAGTTTCTGTTGTTACTGACCATTATGGATCACAGTTGTCTGATATAATAAATGAATTGAATTGAATTGAATATTAAAAATTAGTCCTACACTACACAATTTAATCCTTGTGTCACAAGGGGTTTCCCAGACATTTAATTCACATGCACAAAGTTACACAGACTCAGAACAAAAAATTGTGGATCGCACAAATTCTTGTTTTACGTGGGGATCGAACCCGCGACACGTCGCGTGCAGTGGTGATTGACGTAGTGACCTATACCACTCGGCTATCCGTACAGTCATATTACGTAATATTTTTTTCTTTTGTTTTGGACAGTCGATTAACGGATTTATATTTAATTTTTTATGGTACGTAAACAAGTCTTAAAGCTATATTTACTCTAGAAATGCTTTGCGAAGATATCTTAGATGAACCAATAAGTATAGACGCAACATTTAATCCTAAACCTACTTCTATTGAAAAAACCATTATTTTAGTTCTCAAACGCAAAATACGATGTTGACAAAAAATTATGATACTGACGCCTTTAAAATGGTACTGATTGATTTTCTTTAACATTTTTAACAATTTTATGATATAACTTCATTTTTTGAAATCTATACCTAGTAAAAACACCTGAAAGTCATTTAGGTCTATTTAATACTTCAAAGTAAGTGCCAAAAAAGTTTTAATTTTGCCTTTAAGTAAGTAGGTATCTATAACTTATCCAATCTCAGCTGAATAGTCTACTTTTATAATAAAATGAAAGTCTCAATTAATAAGAACATCTGCAAAGGTAATAATTTATAGTTCAAAGGAACAATCTGTTGAGAAATTGCGAAGAAATGAAAGGAAAAAAGGTTTTAATGCTATCATCTGTGAAGTGCAGTTACGAAGCTTATTTGATACTGCGCCTGTGTTGAAAGAATTTACACTATCTTTGAACCGTGCTTTTAATGTAGTTATTACTAACTTTTTCCCGTGACTTCGCACGCTGAAATGTCGGTAGTAGCTGCAAAAACATTACCCTCGCCTAATGCAGTCGGTTAAAAGTTTATGTGGTAATTCAGGGTGTCAGCTAACTCCATTCATAATAAGTATTTTTTATCAAATTTGATGTTAGATGAACAGCTGTTTAAGCGTGAAAGAGTAACAAATATCCATCCATTCATATTTACAAGCTTTCGCATTCATAATATAAGTAAGACTTTCTCAAACAAAATATTATTATCGCGTGATTATTTTATTTGCATTGTTTTCCTGATTTGGACAAAAATAATGAACAAATACAAAAGTTACTATTGTACCTTTTAGACGGTTTAAAACTTGGATACTATTTATCTAATTATAACTATTAATATAATGTTTATCTAACATACAAGATTAGTATTTAACCTGCAATTTAGGCAAAAAATCTTATTACAACTAGGTACCCTAAAATGCCCCACAGCTGGGAAATTTCCTCTAGGGCTTACTCAAGCACCCTATTCTTCACTTCCACTTGTTATGTCTCTCTCAAAAGCCGTGAGTGGCCAGTAATTTTGGAAGAGGGAAATGAACGAAAGACAATACGTTAATTTATTCTTTGATATAAGCCTAAACAATATTCTACTAAACATAAGATACAATTGACCAACCAGTTAAATTCGTGTCGTATCAAAATCAGTTAAAATTAACTTCGAAATGTTGAACTTAAATGAAATGAGTTGAACTGTAATTAATCAGGCATTTAGTTGTGCGTTACGTAAATTGTTCTGCGGTCACTCGAAGCATTCATTTAGATAAATATTTTGTGACACCGAATTTAGTGCCTGTAATTATTGTAATAGCATTCAATGGGAAAAGCAATTAAATGAAAGTATTTTTGTTATAAATAAGTTTTTATTCATTATCAACTTATTTCGTCGTTTATTCCATTTATATTATAAACGCGGATGTTTGTCAATATGGATGGAAAGATGATTGGTAGTCGTTGGTTGTCCTGTAAAATAAAACCTATCTTAAGTCTTAATTTTCTATGTCACATTTATTAAACTTTAAATCTCGTCACACACCAATCGTATTTTCAAATTCATGTTACGCACAAAGTATATGCAAGTAAGTTATGATTATTACTTGCTAAAAACAATGAAGGAAATCATAGTTTAGCTTTATGATTTCATTGTAAATATAATAAAATACACTGACATACCCAATATGAGAGCATTTATTAACTGTAGTTATTACTGGTCCTGTATTACCGTGTCCAGTCTAACCCTAACCTTGCAGACTCCCCTAAAGATGATGGCATCATGCTCACCGGACCATGCACTGATCATAGCGTGCGAGGGTTGAGTTATCGATTCACTCCCCTTTGTGCAATTGTAGATAACATTAAAGTTCCATAAAATGAAATAACAGTAATGATAGTTTGACAGAGAATCGTGGAAGGCCTTTGCCCAGCAGTGGGACACTATAGGCTAGGAAAAAAAAAAGATAGTTTGAAAGTATTGATGGATGGATGTTTGTTATTTTTTCACACTCAAAAGTTTGGTCGTCTTACATCAAATTTGATAAAATTTACTGGTTCTATGTTGATGAAATTTCGTATGGATTTAGTTGATTTTCTGGATTAAAGCATAGGCTACTGCTTATCCGACTGCGTCAGACCGTCAGTCAAAATCATTGCGCCTCTCGTAGTGATTTTGTAGCTAAAACCAACATTCGTGTGGATAAAGTCGCGGGCAATAGTATCGCTTTGAAGCTTGGCCAGTTTTGCAAAAACTGAATCCAATAAAATAAATATCTTTCCCCATACATATGCTGATTGCAAGTATTCTAAACGAAAACTAAAAAAGGAAATAAATCAATTATAACTTGCTTAATCAATGCCTTTATATAAAAGACATTAGTACCATGGTTTACGTCAAATGTGAGTTAGTTACGTGGCTAATCGAAAATCAATGTAATTTCCTTACATCATCATCATCAGCCCTGAATAACCTGAATAAACTGCTGGGCATAGGCCTATCTTTGCTTTTCCCATTCTTCTATGTATCTTACCCTTTGCATTCATGCTATTAGTTCTATCTTCCTTAATTACCTGACATATATTTAAGTAATTTTAATCATTACTATCAATTAGTGATCATATAAAGCTCTAGAAATGTGTTGAATCTACGACAGCGCGGCGGCAGTTAATTTTCATTTTTTGTTTACTCATCTTATCTATACTTACACTACAAAGTCTATTTTATTTAGAATTTTACTACATATCTACAAAATAAAAACAAATATTCAAAACATCCCAGTGAAATGAATTCACAAAAATATTACTCCAATCATTTAGACCACATTGACAGAGAAATTTGACCATACCGCCCTCACCCCACGAGAAGGGTCCTTTACACATCTGCCTCAATGTCCACGCTATTCTATCCTTTATATCTTCACGTTAAAGGCTAAAATCGCATGCGGTTAACTTATTGATGGTATACATCAGTTATTTGTTAGGGATCCCTTTGTGGGGAGACCTACGGCGTGGGTTCGATGCAGTTGTCACGGCAATCGTGTATTTGTAAATATTTGAGAATTTCAAGGACTAGTACACGGAGAGTTGTTATTTAACGTAAAATGAGATAAGTAAGCAATATTTTTAAGTGAATAAGTATTTTGTCAGCATTTTTTCTTTTCTTCGGTCATGTTTTCGGTATTTAATACATGGACTTAAACAACTCACTTGAAGAAAAACTGTCATTTTTTTAAAAGATTGAATCTTGACAGAAAAATTAACCACCT
The DNA here is from genome assembly GCA_941860345.1 of Chrysodeixis includens. Taxonomy (NCBI): domain Eukaryota; kingdom Metazoa; phylum Arthropoda; class Insecta; order Lepidoptera; family Noctuidae; genus Chrysodeixis; species Chrysodeixis includens. Next base: position 99,052 of record CALNXA010000001.1, read on the forward strand.
GTATAATATATGGAATGCTAGTAAAAAGTTGAGTATTGAGTATTGAATTTTCGGTGTGGTTTAATGCGTCTTAGAGAAAGGTGCTTGTCCGTCTGTTTACAGACGCGATATTTCAAATGTGATAGTAGTTTTTTAACACGTTATGGACACTTGTTATACTCAGCCTTATTGTTGGTAAACTCCTCTTCACATATGGAGAACCAACGAGTATTAACACACACTCGCCCGTACAATTTACCCATCCACCAAAATCTATTTCTCTGGAGTCATATTTTTCTCAGCATATCTCTATAAATATTTATAAAAGTAAAAAAAAAAAGAAGCGCAAAATTACTATCTGACTATCCTTTTAACCGACTCCTTGACAATATTGTTCTATCAAAAAACAAATGAATAACGCAACGAGGTAAACACTCAAGAGAAACAAAGGAAAATCGAGTTATTCCTTGTTCCACATGTGTGTAGGTGCTTTAGAGGTCAGTCGAAGGGTATTTTTATATAAATACATAAGGTTAGAATGGAGCGTCGCCTCCGGTACTGGGATACAAATGATCAGGACGAATGGACCTCACTGTGAATGTACAACATCAGTTTCGGCTCTTGAACACCGTGATTTAAATATTTACCTAATGATATGAATTCTACATAGGTATGATTTGACTGGTCTGTTGGTCTAGTGGTTAGTGACCCTGACTGCTATACCGGAGGTGGTGCGTTTGATTCGCATCCAGGACAAATGTTCGTGTTATGAGCTCGATCATTTGTTATGTGTCTGGGTATAATTTATCGATAATATGCATGTATTTTGAACTAAAAAAGTGTTTATCAGTTGTTTAGCACTCATAACATAAATTACTGTCGTATACTTGATTTGGCGTCGTAAAAGGCGACTAATGGACCTTAAGACCCAGTGCACTGTACCAAGCACCTTGGGTCACCCGAATGGTGGCGGGTAAACAACCAACAATCGCATTCCCAAAGAAGGTTAGTGTCAGGCAGGCGGCCGACTATAAAACCATAGCCAAAATTTTAAGCAACATGTCTAGAAGACGTGTTGCGCCGACCCCAAGTGAAATGGGATAAGGGCAGGAAGATGATTTGTCAATATAAAAAAATATTTAAATGTTTGATGATTGTCTTTCTCTTCGGCAAGTAGTATAGTCCGGTATAGTAGTCAGAGTTACTAACCATAAAACCAACAGGCCAGTAAGAAAAATCCTTTAAATATTTAAAGGCTCTGTTTAATGTCGTCGCGTAACACTCGGGAACGAGTTGAATCCTACAGCTGACAAACGCAGGCCACCTCTCAAATAAGAATTAGGATCTCCCGAGAGGCTTTCACAGATTTATACCTGACTGAGCTGAGAAAAACTTCAGTTATGACTTGTATGGAAAGGTAGTGATACGATAAGAAGATAGATTTTTAACGACGCTGAGAGAGAAGTTCTAGTAAGCTTTTCTTGTCTGTGTGGTCATGAATATTTAATAGATTTTAAAAATAATGTAATTATTTGAACTGTTGTTTGTAAATTATGTATTAAACAAAAAGAGCCAAAAGCCAAATAACTACAATTCAAACGTCTTGTTGGCCATTCTGATGTACTGGATAAAGCATTTCTAATAAGTGCTAACGTAAAAGACCAAACCTCATGAATGTCACAATACCTTCTCTTAAAAAATAATCATAATAATGATAATTATCGTGACATTAAATTAATGTATAAATAGTGATGCCGCATACTTGTTACAATCAGTTTTTATTTAAGTTTGAATTTAACAAGAAACAAAAGGAAAAAGCCGAAACCTTTATAACAATAAGTATATCACGGTAAGATATTGGTTAGGTTTTGGTTAATTAATTTTGCAAACCTTGGTTGGTTAACTATGTTGTTAAGATCAACAATATTTGTAAACTACGATGGAGGTCAAAGTTGATAGGTTAAAATGAATTTCCTTTTAAGCTTTAGCACTACAAACTACACAATTGTAGTACAAGTTTCGTCGCCGTAGTCACCAACGTGGCTACGAGAAGCTACGTCGTAGACATGTAGAGGCTACAAGTTAGGAGTAGGTAAATTAAATTGGTTACTCACTAAAACTTATCTCACTACACAATAATAAACCGCTGTTATTACCTAACTTTCAAGATCAACGCGGCAGCAGAAACTTTACGATTTTGTTGTAAAAGTGATATATGCATAAGTAATGATGTTTTTAATTGATAACATGTTCAATATGGCTAACCTTAACAATTATTGATCTTATTTACTGAAAATAAGACTCTTTATACATTAATCCGATTTATTTTCAAGTTAATATTCATTAGGCAAATCAATACATTTCTTTCCATAACTACTCGAGTTCGTTTCATAGGTTCAAAGACTTCTTTTATCAATTTCAGTATTCAAGTTGTAAATAATTTCGCTCGTCTAATTTAAGAAACGCCAACGGTTCGTACAATAAATCTGTCGGTCCGTGGCAGTCAGTATGATATATTACAGCCTTACTTCACACTGGACACTCGCAGTTCCTTATATGGGGTTCCTTCTGAAAATTGTGAAACTGTTTCTTTTTATGGCTAACCTTTAGTTTATTTGAAAATATGATTTTATGATGATGAGGTTTTTTGTACACTGTAGTGACAGTTAGCTGGTATTATATTCAAAACCTTTAATAGGTAATGAGCAAAAATAATAAGTAAATAAGAGTTTGTTTGTTGAGTCATGCATGTTTGGGATCTCTTAAATATTCTTTTTTAAACTCCCGCACTATTATTTTGGAATCTAGTATCGTGGGGAGTTTTGCAGACAATTTACATGCGCAGAAACATAGAGACTTAGAACAACCGCTTGTGGCTCGTACATTGTGGTAATTGGCGACTGATGTATACCACTCGGCTATCCATGCAGTCGGTAACTAAGTGAACAAGTCACTAGAAATTATTTCTAGGGATTATTTTTATCTTTATCAATGTCAAATTGTTCTATTGTTGGAAAAAAAAATTAACCACTTCTTGGTATTTTCAGGAGTTTGTTTACTTAATAAATGTAATAATGTATACTTACTATACTTACGCTTTTAATTCATCCGGAATTGATCTGCTTCTCCGCCAATGTGCAACCTGCATACAGAAACGTCGATATGGCTTCGCTATATAGCCTGTACCTACAGCAAATTCTGGTGCGAAACGTAGTCGTTTAATCCCAGACTATATCCTTATTTATTTAGATATCATTGATGATGATAAGTGTTAAAATAGAAGAAAACACCGTGAGGATATCAGGATTTAAAATGTCAAAATACGACTTCTGCATCAAAGAATTTAATCCTTGTATCGCGGGGGGTTTCACAGAATTTTCATTCACAAAGACAGACTCAGAACCAGCATTTGTGTAACACAAATTCTTGTTCTACGCGGGGATCGAAACCGCGACACGTAGCGTAATGGCAATTAGCATTAGTGTAGATCGCAAAAAATATTCTACGCGGGATCGAACCGGCGACACGGAGCGTAGTGGTAATTAGCGTGGTGACCTACACCGTGCAGTTTACTGTCTTGAACTAGAGTAGAGAGCAATTTTTCTTTCCCTATTTCCTTAGGCCTATCAAGGGATATTTAGTAGTTGTAACCTATATAATATGTACGGAATCATCCAAAACAAGTCCTGTGAGCTCAGTATCTAAGTTTGCGGTGTCCAGATTGACGTAAGTAGCACGTGACGTGTCAGTGTCACGTGTTCGAGGCCCTTGACGTAAATCTGCGTTATTTAGACCTTTGTATAGCGGTTGATTCTCTCTCTCGGTTGAGGCTCTCGTTGCGTTCTTAGAAAATCATTGTCTAGAAATTAGTGGAGAAAAAGAACGAAATTTTCTGTGATGTCTTTTTTTTGCTTCTGTTTGAAAAGGGAAAAGAGTCTCTTTGAAATTCTTAAAGAGTCAGTTTTGGTGACTTATATTATTGGTTTTACGCTGCATTTGTTTCTTACGTCTTTCCTTGTTATTGGGCGTATCGAATTTGATTAAGTTTTTTTGCTGTCAAGCATTTGCCACTTCATCCATTTAATTTATGTAAAATTTTCGTGTTTTATTATATCTTGTATAATTGTTTTCTTTTATTCCCCATATCGTCTTACCACATACTCTACAAATAATCTATTTATCTTGCCACAGAAACATGACCGAACAAATGCATTAACCAGTAACTTTCTCAACGGGAGACAATTGGGTAAAACTCGATCTTAACCCTCATTAACGAAACGCCCTCGAACTGGTAATGGGTATGACAAGGCCAAGACTGAATAAGGCCAATATACTGACAGAAGGTCACGTGGCCTTCAGAGGAAGTTAATATTCTTTGGACTATCTCCCTTTATCCTGACTACTAATTATGTATATCTGTCCTAGCCGATTTCAGTTACGGCGACTGCTATCGCTTAGTGAAAGCTCTGGTGTCTTGCCCTTTGATGCACCCTGTGATGACTAAAATAGCCAATCTTGTGAAATGTATGAGCATAAAATGTACGATGTGAATTCGTTTGCTAGGTTTCAAGATTAAACGATTTTAGGTTTACATGCCATTTTAGGGTTAACAGTTGTAGGAGTCGAACCCACTCTCACTCTTATAAGAAATTGACCCATAGCTGGGTAATTAAGGCCTCTTAGTCAAGTGGCAAAAAAATAGTGGTTGAATTTAATAATAGAAGATATAGTTACATTTGTACATAGTGATATTCCAAAATGTGTATGTATCTCTTTAACTCATGTTACAGTGACAAAGATAGCATGATACTAAAGAACGACTTTAAGCTGAGTGATTTTATACTCTATCTCTTAGTAATTAAAGAAGAAAATAAATTCTGTAGTTTCTTTTTGTATTTAAACTATACGCTTACAAGAGTAAGCAGTGGGTGCACGAACAAATATAGTCACAAGTACCACTCAGAACCTTTTAAATGTAATATAGGGTGGTAGGCATATAAATGTTTTCTCTCATAGTTCCTTTTGTATAGTATAATGTTGTGTAAGTTCAGGAAAAGGGGTGTTGTAGGCATCTAAATAAAACATTAATATTTTCAAACCAGTTTCTTTATTTCGTGTTCATCATTTTAATACAACATACAAGTAAATTTATCATCAGATATTATTTTATCAATTCTTAAAATCTACCTTAACTAAGACTTGAATAACAAGTAGGTATGTATGAGTATTCATATCGATATACCGATACATCGAAATGGTATCGATATGTACCGAGAATCGTACAGGATTTAAATGTTCAACCCACACATAGTTAATCCACAGATAAATAAACAAATTAACAAACTTCTTTTTTTTTCAAAAAAACCATTATGGAATGTTCAGTAATTATTAAAAAGTATCAATTCCAATAAAAGCCTGTATAAAAATGCTTGGCTGACAAAAAAGAAAACACAAAAACGCACAAATTCACACAATAACTTAAACATGGAAGATGAATGTCTTAACTTTTTATGGTGCGCCATTTTTGTGACGTCATTTGACGTTTATTGTTACGGCAGTATAGTTTCCAAGATGGCGTATACGATATGAGCGACTTTTATTAAATATTCAAAAGTTATGGCTGCTTCGTTGATTAAGCTTAAGCCTCACGTAGGCTATTTTAATAAAAATGAATGTGTACATTTATAATTTTTGAGATAAGCAACTTTTTACCATCGTCGACTTAGAACAAGCAAAATACGACCTTCTGCGGCAGATGACGACACAAAATGGCGCGTAAAAACAAAACCCGAAACTCCTTTTTATCTCAAAGACAAATGACTGTAACATTAATTCCAACTGCAAAATATGTACTATATAATATAATTTTCATCATTTTCAAATAAAACAATAGGTACACAGTCAGTATTATTTCGACAACGATTAGCTAACAGGGAATCTAATTTTCCATATATTATTATAAATATTAAAAGGATCGATTAAGACAGTACAGTCACAGCGAAGGAAAGTTACAAGCTACGGGGTAACAGGGGCTGTAATAATGAACATGAAAATCAAGTTTAGCGGACGAGGGACATTGGTGAACTCGCCAATATCACACAATCTTATTATCCATCTCGAAATTACATTTACGACGTATTGGAAGATTTACTCATGTAGTCTTATTGAATGCAAGTTTGGTAAACTCTATCGGATTTCATGTTCAGAATTATTCCTTAAGATACACGGCAAGTGTCAAGCTTCGTGACTAGAGAAAGAAACAGTTAAGTAATGGATCTCCCGAAGGAATTAAATTATAGAACACTATTATTAAGAGGGGAAAGTTACAAAAAGTTCCTTACAACTTAACACGCATTTAGCGAGAAAACTTAGGGTCTAACCTAATCAAACGTTAGATGACTAGCGTCGGTGACACACCGCAATAAATTACAAATAAATATTAATAAATTACACAATTTTCAACAAACAAAATCAAATGATTCCCAAATGATGAGATTTCGTTTTGACAGAACCGATCAGAGGTGATATGTCCGAAAAATTTGGATGGAAAACATTACATATTTAGCTAACCCGAAGTAGCCTTCCTTTGAGCCAAATTTAACATTATGTATTGAATACATCGTATAATAGTTATAGTTTAATCGAATACTAGTACTCTTAAACATTCAGATAATTCATAAGAAAATGTATAGTTTGCTTATACAACTCGATAAACTAGACTCGGCTTAACTTTAAACACCACTGTTCATAGAAATGAAAAAAATCTTCAATAAAGGCATCTTATATTCTGGAAAAAAGCAATGGACTACCATACAAAATTATCAAAATTTGTATGGAAAGGCCATTTTATTTCGCAGCAAACGTCTTTTCATGAAGAAATTCCTTCACATCCACACACAACTGGCATTTACAGTACAACCGAGTTCTGTTTAAATTTCACCGCTTCATCTGCTACTAGGAGCGGTATCTAACAATCTACAAACAAATTTTGGTTATAATTAATCAAGTATCCAAATTTTCAGTTAACCCGTAAGATATCATATACCTACGGGCCGACCCATTTGAAAGATAACTCGCTAAAAGTAATTAACTTTTGCACGTAATCACATTTAATCCTGTGATAGAAACTTCGTCTATTGTTTATCTATTGTCTCTCAGAGTTTGCGGATGAACTTGTCTTTAAACTTTGATTAGGTAAGTTGGTATCCGGAGTTGTGATCATTTAGCCTTTGATAGGTTCAATGTCAAAACAATATGTTGTAGTAGTGACGAGAGGAATCGGGTGAAAAATGTACTTTTGAGCTTACGCATCGATGTTAAATAAAGATCATGGAAGTACCACTTCTTTTAGATTTCATGCTGTTCACTATTTTTATCACATTATCAAAAAACAGAGTTTTTTTCGCCTTTTTTGGACTTTTGATTTTCACTTTGAAAGCTAGCTGGGATGAAATTTATTTTGAAGTTTCAGTATAGTCTTTTTAATATGACGTAATATCTTTTCTGAATCAAAGGAAGTTCTGGGTATTCTTGAAACAGCACTTCGATAAAATTTTGTCAATTTTTCACCCGTCCATTCTCAACACGTCTGCAATGAACTCTGACCAATGTCTAAATGATGGCTTATCTAAATAAAATTGTCCAATAAATACAGTTTATGGATTTATTTTAGACTATTACATTATAAAACTTGCAAGCAAGCAACAGCTCTTTGGCAAAAATATTTTTTTTGGTCTCTTTTAAATTTGTTAATTGGAATATGGATTTTGGATGTATTAATTTTCACGTCCAAGTATTAGAAACTTTTAGACGCCATTCAAATAGACACGGTCTTTAAAATGTAACATTAGGTGCGATAACTATAAGTGCAGTGAAAATAAATAGTGGGTTGATATTATCGATAAAATTGGATGTGCTAAGAAGGCGGAAACAGGTGTACCGATTAAGATCAGAACTGTCGAGTACAATCTAATGTAACATGAACACTAAACAACTAATTCATTTTCCATGATTTCACTGTTTTTTGTTTAGAAATTTATGCCATTTAATTGATGTCTCGAATTTCCATGACTGTTTTTAATACACGAACAGTACGGATTGAATATAAAATTGTTTTCTTCAACACAGTTGAAATCATGGTAAAGATACATTTTATTACCACACGTTAAGTTTAAATTCCTACACAGATATAAACCTTAAGTATCGATTAGCATTCAAGTTCATTATGAAAAAATATATCATTGGAAATATTCTTCAACTTCTCTCCTTAATTTCAAACCACCCAAGAACAACTTAATTATGCATGTGACAACCGATTTTTATAACTACATGTTAATTCCTAACAACACTTTGGCAACAAATAGTATTTTCAATTTTTTTTTTCATTAAGTTTTTTTCCTTCAATTTCAACCGTAACGTCAACATTATTGAAGTTAACATTACCATGGTTTATCGAACCCGATCATTTATCGATTATCATCGTCTCAAAGAAAGAAGACATAGAAAAGTATCGACAGAAGATGAATATCGACTGATAATGTGACATCACTGGCCTTAGTTGGCGACAAATGTTGCTCCATCACTTTTTCAAAATTTGGCTATCAAAGTTTCCTACATATCCTATCCTCAACATTTTCACCAACTAACGCCGTATAAAAGCGAACTTAGAATGCCTATTCAAATAAGAAACAGTTATCCAGTATTTAAATCACTTTTTTTGTTTTTTTTTTTTCATTTTTTCTGTCATCAGTCTTAAAATTGAGTCATACCATCTAAGTAAGAATGATGAACTCTTATATTAAGTTCCTAGGCCTGATCTAACATCGGAATTTGCGGTGATTCTTACACTGTAGCTTAGTGGAAGTAAGATAGGGATGTACAAGTATCGATAGCAGACGAGTAACATTAAGAGATGTTAACAAGTGCCACTCACACGATCCCGACAGTCAAGAGTACAGTTTGAAGATACATGGCTAAGGAAAAGGTGTCTCGACTAGTAAGGCTCTCGGGGAAACTATTTCACACAATCCTTAACACATACATTATTGGTATTTTAGAGTAATCAACATTGAATAGTTTATTTTAATATTAATTCTTAATACTAAAGAGTACAAAAAATAAAGGAAATATTATTGAATATATGAAAAACAACAAGTCATCAGCGAAAACCATCGCGTTTTCATATAAGAACAACATTGTTTTTTTTTTCGTTTTCAGTAACATTTAATATTCGCGCTCACGAAGATTTGGGAGTTAATAAGACCCTCGCGGCGTGGTCACGGGGCCCCCTCGCAGCGAGCCCCCTCCCCCTCCCCTTCCTCCCCTCCCCTCCCCTACACTACCAACGTTTCCCTTCGATCATCCTCAAAGTATCAAAAATATCTGCTAGAACATCCCTTTCCCTTAGTGAAAAATTCTCGATAGTACATTTTGAACAGTCTCAAAGTAACTAATGCGTAGGTAACAATTACAAATCTTCATTAAAATGTGGATATGCAAGAATGAAAGTATGGAAATCAACAATCGTTTTACATTAGGACGAAGTAAAGCGATCCTACGTAAGTACTACTGTTTATATCTAGCCTAGAGGGATACCATACACGTCAATAAGATATATTAGCACTTATATTAAAAAACAGTTCATGATAAATGACTGAACATGTGAAACACAGAGGATCATAGTCTGTACAAAATTTCCCAAATGATTTTTTTTAATTTTATCAAAGGTCAACACATTCCTTCAAATTTAAGGCCACGGCGCATTATGGTGTTTCAGTAGATTATAAAGTTAGATTATGATTTTATGACGACGCTTTTACATCTAATAACGGCCTTAAATACACCCGTTCACGTATGCGTCTCTCGCAGGCGGCTCCGTGTCGCAAGCATAGCGTGAGGTGAGACAAATGATAGGTGCTGGCCCAGAAGCCGCGGCAGCGGGTGACAAGCATCACAATCCTTACAACTACGAGTGGTATACTAACGAGGAAAGCACGGATTGAAACATTACATTAAAAGTTAACATCACTACGTCGTATCGTAAAAAATATTGGTGACAGACTTACACTGGTTCAAAGCTCACGATGTGCCTTACCCACTAAACTAACATAGACAATGCGATATCTAAAAATACACAACTACACGTACGCTATATAGGATATAATTATAATTTAGTTCATCATAAGCATTGTGTTCTCCTTACAACTGGCAGGATGGCATTAGTGTGTAAAATCGATTTGTGTGTGGACAATTCAAGCTTCGTATAATTAATATAGGTTTATAAAGTTACGTGCATACACATATTATGATAACGTTAATTATCTAAAAGCAATTTTCTTGGCGACTAGCATCATTAAGAAAGATTCCAAATTTATCTATACTTCGTTCAAACCAAATCATTCTAAGCCAGCGACAGCCTGCAACTCGCATTGGTCTATCAATTTCTCCTAGGTCACCACTTTGTGGACGATATGTCGCGTTTCGTTAACATTTCTCTATTAAATATATCATTTGATCAACATTCGAATACATAATTCGCCGGTATTGTCAATTTAGAAACAGTGCCCATAAACAACTTCGCTAACATCCCTTCACTAACCGACTCTTCGCTTCCATCCATATAATTAAAAACATTACTTGATATGTCATTTGCTACCATCTTTTTTCTATCATTTGGAATCTTTCCACTTTGTAAAAATATTTATAACTAAAAATCACACACCTTACATTAAAAATTACCTACACATGATGAAGAAAATGAAATCGTCACTGTACTCGCTTCATCTCTATCTGATGAAAGTATTATGTGAGAGCTAGAGCGAGACGAAGATAGCTTTTAATACAGTACGCTTTCTAATCATAATAGAACACCGACTGCTACGGTACACAAGGAGCAAAGAAATGTTCACGATATAAGATACACAATCACATTAAACCTACGTCAATATCATAAAGTAGAATTAATATCATATAAAAACATTTCCAGAAGTCCAAAACTTCGTCACTAAAAAAATCCTCACCTTTGTGAAAATAAACACTATTATATGCAAACTTCTCAACTAACTTAAGCGATAGGAAAATATTTTGCATTTAATTTTTACAATAAAAATGTATCATAAATTCAAACGTGAGTTAATTTAAAACATTCAGCGTAGTACTTTTAAAGGATGGATGGTTTGTGCTAATATGTGCTTTGTTAATCATCTTAACTTACAATCACAATTTTTGAGACAAGTGCTGTGACGGAGGCCCTGCGGCCCGGCCGCTGCGCAGCTCATAACTTGCGGCGACGCGGGCCTGCGACCTCACACAACACATCAACGAATTTTACATTCATATCAAACTCAACGTCAGTCGTGAATACAGTAAAATCATTGAATACAATTCTCTTTCAAGAAAAAATACATCAAAAATTAAGTGAAACACCAACGTTCTGTGCAATCACTAAAATTATACTCCTCCATTATCGTCTTCTCAACAATGACACAACATCGCTTGTTACATATATAAGCGACGATAGAAAATAACTTTTTGAATGTATATGAAAACGAATACAACTCCTGAGCAATTGATCGCGTATATGACGTCTTGTCAGCTTATTAGGAGCCGAACACTCAAGCGCAGCGGTATTTACAACTTCGCACGGCTCAACGAACTTAAGTATAATAATTAACGATGCACTACCAAGTAAATGTAATAAGTGACCAAATCGTTAATCACATACAATATGGTAAGCTAACATCGATACGTTATAATCTACCTTGATGAATACATTAACAGGTGAATCTTAACTGACACAAAAATTATCGATTTCAAACAATCGTTTTAAGAGTACATACACTATCGATATGGTTAATGTTAAACCCTTATGTTATCCTCTCGAATTCGGATATCGTTCCTCTATACTGTCAACAATGTGCAACCTGCCTCGACTCGTCCGACTCGCTCAACAATCTCGTACCTAAATAACACGCTACAAATATTCTGAATCTTAATTTCGTTTTTATAAAAATACTCTCTCACACTACGTACCCTCTCTATTAACCCACGTCACCATCCCGGCTTCCCTTACTTCTAGTTAGTAATACTACCAACATCATTATTCTAGGACTATTTACATTTTTTTTTTCGCTACACACTTCCTGGCGATAATGGTGTTAGAACGGCAATTTATTTAAATAAGGGAACGATGAGTGGTTGAAAGCTTGAAATTTCATCAATGATCAAGTCTTTTTCACCTCACAATGACATGCTTGAATTAATGATTTAAGAGTTGAAAGGAGCAGCAGCAATCGAAGTACTAACCCTCAATGTAATGGCGATACGAATGACAATCTCGTTTGGTAAAAGTTTAGTGATGTGAAAAAACCAAGAATGAAATAATTTGATCTTAATTTTATCTTAAGAAAAACTGCTGAGTATAAAATTATAAACGATTTTGTAAGCCTAGCTTGCGCTTACTTAACTAGTAGGTGCTAAGTTAGTATTAATATGTTCCCTAGAGTAATTGACTTGAAATATTGGTTGTTTGGTAGCGCTCTTTCGAAGCAGTGCTGCTGAGGGGAACTGTTCCAAGGAGTCCTAAAACGGATTAATAGCTACATTCGTAGAAAAGTAAAGCTTAGTTGGGATATTAGGTTCTTACATTAGAATACAAATAGTACTTACACACGAAGATTTATAGCCTACATTCATAAGAATATGTATTTTTTGTGTGTTGGGAGATGTTCCTACCGCCTAATTCACTGGAATGCCTTATTCTAAAAGGCTGCCTTCTGATGGTAAGCAATGACGTTTTAAATAAAAAAAACCAGTCGGTTGAGACAAAAGTTGAGATTTTTTTATATATTTTTTGCAATTTAGAGCAGTGTTGGGTAGCGATTGTGTTAAGCTGATAGAAGTTTATAAAAGTTTTTTTTCATACCGAATATTTTTTATGCAACGTTTTTTTCTTCATGTAGATGTATTTTTTTCGTGTAACCGACTGGTTCAGAACTTGGATTAGGATCAGCATTTATCATTTTGCATTGATTCAGGTGTAATTTAATGTTTTTTGTGCAAAATAGTTATACAATTAGTTGCGTCGATTTGGTTGATTGATTTTGGTGTTTCGGGTAAGCTCAATTTTTGATCCCAATCCAAAAATATGACAAAAAATCCTACAACTTTAAGGGCAACTCTAACTCTGAACCACGAAGTCGAAAAAGACTTTTGTGCGTTTCAACGATTGCTAACTTTTGTATAAAAACATCAGAATACAGATAAAACAAACTAATACTAAAAATTCGTTGAAAATTTCCATTTTACCCTTGAATATTTCGTTTAACATGTTAAGTGGTCAGAATTAGAGTAACCCCGTTTTGTTGGCACTTAATACTAAAGCAAATACTTACGATACTCATGCCTTTTGTTCCCTTACACCAACTGTTTCAAATTAAGTCTAGTCAAAATGCACACACTCACAGGGTCACACAGGGGCCTACCACCAGGACGTTTGTGCTAAAGAATCGAATGCTCGGTACATCTTCAATATCAAGGAACCAATACACCAGGAATGGAATGCTAAGTTACAAAAGGGGTCTGATAAAGGTAATTCATGTTGATAGTACTGCACTCTAAGCCACAGAAAATGATCTGTTTAGGGGACAACTTGATCCCCATGGCGTTGAATGGTTTTTGGTATGTGGTCATGGTGTTGAAGATTATTTGTGCCACCTTTTCGATAACTTAGCTTATTCTCAATGGTATTTCTAATGTTCTTTTAAAGATATTTTCCATATCCTGATGCAATGATTTCTCTGACATTTTAGAAACGGTCTGTATTTTTCAAAATTGTCATGATTTTCTAGATTTTATCAGATATTTTATACTTATTGAGTAGGGATATTCTAGGAAAGTATGTTTGAGAAATATTTATCAATAATTCGGATTTAAGTAAACAGCATAAAGCAAGTTTCTTAAGTTACGACAAAATTTTTATGCTGAAAGTGATTTACAAGCGTATAAAAGTTGGACCAAGTGTGTACAAATTTCAATAAAAGTGTAACTATTTAAATATGTGTGGCATTCTCAAAAGCTGATTCATTAGCACAAACATGCAATCACGTGTAACTAAATTAATCTCATTAAAATAGTTACAGCGTAACAGGTGAAACTACTAAAGCACTACAACGGAAAAAAAGAAAATAAAAATAAAACACACATCAAAACTGCAATGAACTGGTATTATTATAAAAAGCAATTACAACAAAAATAATTCAAAACAAAACGATGTACATTAATTTAAAGAACAATTGTTTATACAAATAATTAAAAAAATATAATAATTATAACAACAAACATCGACAAAATATATTTAAAGACAAAACATGTTTCAAATTCAGTCCTCGAGCTTTAGAAATGCAATTTTTAAGAATGAAAATGTTTCTCGTACAGAAAAATCATTTTTTACTAACATTATTATGCAAAAACACAAAACGATATGAACGGGAATTAAGTTTGTAATAATAATTATAACTGAAACTTAAATTACCATTTTCTGGTTAAAAATTAAAGTAACTACGGTCGACAAAAAAAAAACTAAAAAAATAAAATCGGTTTACACAGTTACCAGGAGTAAATGTGAAGTTGTCATAATTTGCAAATCTTATTTTATAAAATTTCAGTACACTATACTATACTTAATATAAATATAATACGATGAAAATGATCTCAATTAAGTAGAAGCGTATGTTGTTACCAAACAAGGATTTCTGCGATGTGAATTACAACAAAGATACGACAATTCATCAATGAATGAGGTAATTATCACCGAGAAATCCCGATACTAAAGCTTAAAATAACGGTTTACCCATTTCTAGCGGAACCTCAGTTTATAAAGGCGAATTATGTATAAAAATCATTGGTGAATAAGTTGGGGATGTCGACAAATTCGTCAGAATCAACTGAGGTGCGGCAGATCGAGTCATTGTCGACTTACAATCAATGTTTAGGCCAGTGGATTAGATGAGAAACATCGGTCACATCGCCTCAGGAATAGGAACAGGGCAGTCTAAAATAAAATCATTGGTGAATAATCACTGAAATTTGGACACTGAGGCGTTGGCGATGCGTCTCAACTAATCCAGTGTTCATTAACTATCCGATCGAAGATGCGTCCAGACGGCGTGCGTGTGCGCACGGCGGTAGGCAAAATACAGAAAACAATGCGAGAAGAAATCAGTTGTTCTCAAAACGTTCAACTTTTAGTGCAAGTACGGTAATTCATTCGAACTTCTAGTCGACACTATAATTACCGCCGTTCTATCTGTCAGCCATATTTTCATTACTAAACTGACATTTGGCAATCCGTTAGTTTGTATTCTATTGTTGAGCAGACGTTATTAAAATTATTTTGTATATATTGCCAAAAACTTACTATTAGATAATCGGTGGTAAATAAATATTATATTTAATTAAAAATTAAATAAAGGCTTGTATAATTTCCAGTATAACATTACAATAACTTGCACTACAAGTATAAAGATGAAAAATCATAAGTAATTCGATCAGATACCCTTACGATTAGATTTATATGAAAGTATGGTACATATTTACAAACAATACTAAATATCACTTATTAAATCACAACATGATCTTATGGCACACGATATACAGGTCGCCACGGTGCGCACGCCCCGCTGTCGACGCATCTTCAAACATGTTTAATTTATTTAAGATATATCACCAAAATGGAAACGCGTAACCTAAACCTAACGCAGATCTATTAGATACCGGCCGACAGACCGGATCAGATCATTCTATTGTCATAGATTCAGCGAAAAAAAAATACTAAAAAACCATTATTTGCTAAGAAAACCAAAAATAGTTCTAATGAAAAATCAAACTAAAATAATTCTGCTAACACACTCAAACACACGGTAATAAAAAAAAAATAATAATAATAATAGCGCAATATTCATAAAATACAAAAGAAAAAGTATACGTTACACATGCACCGTAATATTAAACACTACAAAAATAAAGTTGTTTCCATATAAAAAATATCTTACCCGAATAACAAATTGTATAATTATTTTGTATACCGAGCTGTTTATAATACTCCCAGTAAGTAGAAACGCATGCGCGTTTCAAAACTGCTAAAAATCTCAAAAAAAATCATAAAAAAAGATGCTAGCGAAACGACCATTTTCTAAGTGCTCTAATAGTTACTACCGTGTCCAATGCTTATAACATACAATCAATGCATAAAAACGAACAATAATCAACCAAATGTTAGTAAAACAACATCAGAATGTCAAGGTCCGCGGCTCCCAGTGACTAGGCGGTATCGATAACACAACTGCCCTCCGACATAGAACGAGAGAAAAACTTACAATCTTTTAGTCATCTAAAAATGCTTTATAAATTCTCAACAGAGGGTATCACTAGTACGAGTGCATAATTTGGAACGAATTGAGGACTATAAAACATTCTTGATCGCCACTTTGTGATGTTACTATTACGTATAAAAGAAATAGTATAATATTCAGTAGAGATAATAGTCATTGTTTGCTTTATCCAAACTCCGCAGGCAACTTTGTCATTGATAAAACCCCTAACATCATTCTTTCCCTAAAATTTAGTATCTACGTTAAGTGGGGTAGTAACCAAAGATTGTCCATTTCAGCTCAATCAATTTAACACTTACCTAATTAATAATGTAACAACTCCTTACTTTAGATTTTTATAATCCATAGTTTCCATCGACACAGAATAAGTGCTAATTAAAAACAGGAAGTGCTATTGTGCCGTAGAAATAATCTTAAAACTAACAACAATACCGCTCGATGCTCTCTTATTTACGATAAAATCACACGCTTAACGCCTAACAATTTGTTAAGTAATAATAGTTAAAATATTGGTCCAACAAATGGGCTAAATAATACAAATGCCCTTAATATTCATCCCTAATTTAACGATGTGGGATATGAAAAAATATTATTCAATAGATCAAAAAATGATAAGGATTCGAGAACACCGTTCGCGCGAAATTACGGATCGATCCAACGGAATTTAATCTCTAACCATCAATCAATAGGTACTCGAATAACAATGTCAATACTATAACTAATCTCATTACAGTTTCGTTTAGAAATAATTCATAAAGAGATCTCATGCCGAATAATATAGAGAAAACCCATCTAAGCCGGTATGATCACATCGAGACAGCCACAGGGTTACACCGCTTGCACACTTTTAGCAAGTTCCATTCACATTATCGTCACTTGAACTACAAAAATTGACACACTTTGCCAGACCGATAGGTAAGTCTTCACGTCGATTAATAGTAAAATTTACGCCTCAGGGTGTCGATTTTTGTTTTATAGCTCATCGGTCATTCGGATCTCCTGTGATCAGAGCGTGCTACTCACATGCCTATTGGCGGCACTTGCACGTAGCGGTAGATGTAGAGCCGGTAGTCCTTGCTGGCGAGCACCACCGAGCCGTCGTCCATCAGCGCCACATCGAAGCATTGAGCGTGTTTCACTTTGCTCTCCAGTGCGGATACGAGTTGTCCGTCTTGCGTGAATATCGTCAGGTTGAAGTTGTTGTGGTTGTCAGCGATCAGGATCTCTCCGGCGGCGTTGATGCCGACACCGATCGGGTAGTTAGTTACGCCTTCACCTCCAATCTGGCGCAAGTAAATGCCTTCGTAGTTGAACACCTTAACACAGTGCGCGCGATTGTCGCTAATAAAGATTTCTTGTTTGTCGTTGACTACGACGCCATTGGGGAATTCAAGGTGTTTCGAGCATCCGAATTTCTGAAGAACGTTTCCGATCTGGTCGAAGATTATGACGCGCATCACTTTGCATTCAACCACGACGATGCGGCCTTTGTTGTCAACAGTAACACCACGAGGGTGCTGGAGAATATTAGCACCGAATTTACGAACGAATTGGCCGTACTGGTTATAGATCTGTATTTGGTGCGTAGGTGACCTTTCAGTGACAATGATGTCGCCAGACGTGCGCACAACGGCCACTCGATTCGGGTACAGGAGTTGACCGTCACGTTTGCCACATTCTCCGAACTGGAATTTGAATCGACCTTCCTTGTCGAATATTTGGATGCGGTGATTGTTGGTATCGGCAACAATAATATCATTTTGAGCGTTTACAGCTACTCCGCTAGGTTCTGTGAACTGTCCTTCCATCACACCAAATTCGCCGAATTTGCAGTGGTAAATCATCTTTTGCCGTTTGATTTGAGATTTTGGCGGAAAAATGGCAGTGGAGATTAACTTGTTTGTCAAGTCTAATATGGGATCCGTGTGGGCCGCAGTGCTTAGGGAGTACGGATCGGCTGTTGACGGCGGGAATAGGGAATCGCAACCACCGTTGGACCACTTCTCGTATGGGTTAATTCCGTTCAGGTTAATATCTCCGATGGTGGTAGAGAATGGACCCAGACTGTTAGCACTGTTGAATCGTTTGGAGATAATGTTCGACTCAAATGGTGAGGTGGATTGGCTTGTGGGTCCAAGGAGACCGTTTGTGTATGGGCGGTCAAGCACGCCATTTAGTCCAGTAGGTAGATGAATGCCACCATTCAGGCTGCCTGAGCTGCCATTGACGCTGCTACTGCTGGAAGAGGAACCACCGTTCAAAAGATTGCCATTGGTAGGGCGAGCAATGGGTGGTTGTTTCGTTGGGCCAACATTTGCCTCTGAGCTAGAACGCACGTATCCAAAAGTGTTTCTTACTCCAACTTGGATAGCTTGATAGTTGGAGACAAATTCGAGCTCGCAAGCTGTTTGTACGCTTTGTTCTGGATTGGAACTCATCAAGGTTTGCAATTTCGTATCTAATAGTTTCCTGAACATTAGGATTTCTGCAATGTTTGCGCATTTAGTCAATCGCTCTACAAAGTCGCATGTCTGGTAAATTTTATCAACAGTCTCTTGAGCTTTCTGCCCGACTACAGTAAGAGCAATTTGTTTAGTGGAAAACACGCTTTCCAGTTCCTTGAGTAATTCTTGTTTACGCTCTTCCAGCATAGAGCGATAAAATTGGAACGTATCATTAATTTCATTTTGAGCTTTATGGTACTGGACTTGTAATTTGCCAGCGGCATGTTCAACAGTTTTGACGACGTGCCTTATTTCAGTAGCGCGAGTCTTGGCTTCATTTATTGTAGTTTGCATCAACTCCAATTGTTTTGGCCCAGCATCAGACAGGTGCTCACAATCGTGGAGAGCAGCTGGGTGCTCCATTATCGTGCATTCCTTGCATACCGGAATGGAGCAAGAGCGGCAGAAGTATTTAAGTATATCATTCTTGTGTTTCGGGCAAAAAGCAGTCTTGTCACCGCTCGGAGTGAGGGTAGATCCAAGTATACCCTTATCATCTTTTAAGTCCGTGAAGGCCAGCACACGGTGGCCTTCAAAGCAATGCATGAATTGGTGCGCCATCACGCAGTTTGGGCACAGGAAGTTAGCACAATCTACGCAACGTGCGACTGCGTCTGATTCCTTAGATTTGCAGCCGGTGCAGCGGGCTGAAGGCGAGCTTGTCTGGCGAGCAGTCGGCAGGAGGTCAGCGTCTTGCTCAACAGCAGCGGCTATCACTAAGTTTGTGAGTAGCCCGGGGACGCCAGCAGGTGGTAGCTGGCTATCTAGGCGGCAAGTAACGCAGGTAACTTTGTCGGGATGGGTTTGCTCCCTCTCCAGGCAAGCCCGGCAGAAGGTGTGAAAGCAGTTGAGTACTTTAGGGTCGACGAAGGTTTCTCGGCAAATCGCGCAGATGGTGTCGAGGCCGTCGAATTCACGGAGGTCACATACGGCGGAGTCACTCGCTGGGGGCGAGGATCCGCTGAGTGTCAGGGGCGATAAGGAGCCACGCTCCAGCGAACCTATTGAGTTGGCACCGGGCAGCGACTCAAGGGACGGGGTGCGTGAGGCCATCTTCAGGATACCGGCATCCCTGTAACAACAAACATCATAATTAATAACGACATAAAGTAATTATTGGAACCAAAACAAGATCATAAATATACGAGGAACCATTTCTGATATTGAACGATATGAAGCTATCATATTTCTTAAATATCTTTTGCAAAGGCTTCCTTTTACGCTGAACATGATCAAGGAAAATTTCTATGTGAATAGAGGTATTACGTAAATGCATTTTCCCTCGAAGCCGTGACCTTAGATACAGGGGAAGCCGTGCTATAAACTTGATAAATAGAGAAGCTTTACTCAATATTTTCGGAAAATTTACGAGCAGCCGAGCGAAACACCGGAAGAAGCCGGGTAGAGTAGCGAAAACATCAATAACACTGTCGAAAATGCAGGGAGCTAGAATGTTTACATCAGATGCACTTCCCAAGGGCGGGGGTTGCCATGGCGACGCATGGGGTGACGTGGTGAGGGGATCCGTTCTCAAATTAGAGGGTGGAGAATTTCGACTCCCTCTTTTTACCTTAGGGGAGATATTTGAGGTGAATGGCCTTGGCAGCGAGTTGGTTTAACAGCCCTAATGTCTATTTTTAGAGTTGCAATTCAGTTGCAAATTTGGGATTGTAATGACTCTAATCCGCAGCTCACGGTGCGAAACTTTATGAAATATGACCCCCAATGTATATTTACGTAGGTTTTTAATTAAAAACGCACGCTGATGTAGCGATAAAAGCACGTCTGAGAACGTTAAGTAGCGATATTAAACTACCTATCTACATTTTAGAGCAGAGTTAAGTACAACCTTGTTTGTTATAATAAATGAGTTTTTGGAATAGCAATCTTAAAAATGCAGTATACGTCTTGCAGCAGGTAATTATTCTTGATACTTAAGTTATCCTTTAACTTAAACATGTTTTAAAAGAGAGCAATAATGCATTCACTTTAAGTACTATATATGGAACCTACTTAGGCCGCTTATTTATAGTAACTGTAAACATTGTTACCATAAATCATAAAAACGACAGCTGCAATGAGTTATTTATTCCTAAAGCACTATCTCAGTTTTCAATATAAACCAAATATAACATCCACTAAATCATTTTTGTGCTGCCTTCTAAAATTCACTTCAGAATTTTGCGACGTATCTAAATCTTCGTGGCAGTACAGTGTATAGTTTATGTACCAGTACCTATGTATGTGAATCTCAACGGGCTATTCTGTCCACGTAGACCGTTTCCCGCACAATACATCACTGGGAAGCTGTCTAATTCCTGATATGTCGCAGTAAGTTTGGCACGTACTATGCCCGGACTATCATTTTGGACAATTAATTATGGGCAAGATTTTGCGTTTAATGAGATTTGGAATCTGGTATGTATGCTATTGGTAATAAGCATACATGATCATTATGGAACCATTACAATGGAAGATATCTATCAACGTCGTGCAAGTTATGGTGTATAACATTATTTTACGAGTGATGAATAAAGCAGAGACCATGTTGCTAGCTAACGTTCCAGTATTATCAAGACTTTAACACGAAATACTAAAACTAAAATACAACTATAAAGAAGAGATACAATTGAATAATCTTTTAGAAAACATCGATGCACCATCCACTAGAATTTTTATTCCCCCGTATTTTCCACACAAATTTGGCGTTTGTCACAACAATATCTGAACGATCTAGATCCGAGTCTAGCTGTAGGTATTATCGTGATAAATGGGAACGGCCGCAATACATAACGGGTGCAGTTTAGTTCGAGTGAAGGCCCGACGGAGGCTCGATTGCATTGCCAATGCGATGAAACATGCAAAATGACCGAGTTGGGACTAATGAAGACATGGCATGGAATTTGTAACGTTTGAGGTGACAAATTAGATGTTTGGTGTAGGTTTGTGATTGGGACGGGTCGTTATGGGAATGGTAAGTACAGTTTTATTAAATAAAACAAAGTAAATGGTAAAGATAATATGACTAAAGAGAAGCTAACTCTCTATGTCCAGAAGTGAACTAAATAAGGCTTTAGATGATGATCGATAATGGTCTATCTATATTGAAGACTTAGTAATGAATGAAGAATATCTGAAATCATTTGCAACTTAAAAACGTTACTTTCTTTTACTATCTTTAATCGGAGATAAACTCTAAAATAAAGTAAGGATTTGTATTTGATAGTCTGAAAGCAAGAATTTTAGTGCCCTTATTGACCTACAAAAAGGGATTACTTAAAGTATTTACTTTAGGTACACTAAATTTGGACCTGAGTAAATAGTAATCCCAAAGGAGTTGAAATCTTTTGAAACAATAGAATATGCAGGCATGTGCCCACGAAACCTAGACATTAAGTAAGAAAAATAGCTTAGATTGAAGAAAGGTTTTTGTGTAATACATTTGTAGACGGGCCTTTTACTGTTGACCCTACTATAGTAGACATAACATAGAGATCGCCATTTTGCCATTCTTTTGAAACAATGAGGTTTAGTTCTTGTGAAATATTTAAGTTAACTTTTTAAGGAATTTTGCATGTACACACGTAACAAAAATTTCTTTAAAAATACAGGGTCGATTTTTTCTTTCGAAAAAAAGTCATATCAATAGCTTCTCCAGATCGGCAGGTCTTTATTAATTTCTCAATAAACATTACTTTTCTTAGAGGAAGCTGTTTCTATCGATAGAAGCAACATTCAAAACAAAACTACGCATATCCGGTGTAATGTCATCTCGATAGACAAATTTTACAGCGAACCAGAAATGACTTGTCACAAATTGCCCTAACTCAAATTTCCTCGTTAATTTATCTTTGCACCGGTGTCATAACAGGTAACCATGTAGTTAGTTGGCAACACCGCTCATTCGCCATTGTGACGTGTGTGTGCAAGCATATTGCGGCGAGCATCGCATCGCTTGTAATTAGCACTGCATCGATATCCTGGGCTAGTCAGCGGTTTGAAGCCTTTACGTATAGCGTTGTATTTGATGCGGTGTAATGTTGATTTGGGTTACCATATTCATGTGTTTAGTAAGGTGTAGATAGAGGTAGGTTTTAGACATATGTGTAGTTCTTGCGATCAGTGCTTGTGAGTTTTTTGTTTTTATACTGTCACATAATTGTGATGGTTTTCCTGTCTTGTTAATGAGCATTTTAGAATTCAAAGTGATTAAATAATGGTCTGTACTTGTATTTTATTGGTCTGTCTTGGCTTTAGATGTTTGAGTTTTGGATGCAGAAACATGTACAAGATACAAGATACAAGACAGTATTCTTTATCATACTAGTACATCTCATTGAGGCGATCAATATGTATGAGCCTGCATACACATAGATACATAACATCCAGAATTTCTCCATCTAACCTCATTTTCCAAAATATATAAATTTACTACTAACATAAATATAGAATTTGTAAGGTAAACTCAATTTGAAGTTAAGATTTGTATCAGTACTATATGTGTTTGGCAGAATAGTTGAAAATTGTATGGCATTGTACCCACTCAGTGGTATCCCTTTGACACAACTATAAAAGAACTAGATAAGGCTACACTTTATGTAGGTGCAAAAGATATTGGCGCGGCTGGAGCGAAAAAAGGTTTTATATAACGTCGAATGAACCTTTTTTTATTTCGTTACATACAATTATGACAGATCAAAATGTTCTCGTTTTGCTGGTGATTTTAACCTCTTTTATCAAAAGTTATTTGACATCAGAGGGCCTAGACAATGTTATGTCGTATTAGCGTAGGGACAGATAGAAATCTTCAAATGTATGAGAGTAATATTATTTTTCGATGTGACGTGACCATTACTTGTCAGTTCAGTAGGCGATTTAGTCAGTGTTCAGCGTTGACTTTAGAAAAAAATTAACTCGTCTTGCCCAGAACTTATTATGAACAAGAGAACGTAGCTATCGCGGTAGACGTCTTAGTTTCCAAGGCACAATTAGAGGATTGTTACCTAGTTACTTCCACCACAATATGCGAACTGTAAGAAAGTTTAATAAGACGCATCCAGTTTCCCATCTTCGCAGTACCACCGGCCGCCATTAATTGCGATCGGGTCGAAGCAGATTACTGAGCCCCAAAAGGCTTCCCGAACTATCGTAAATCACATTCCGTCGAACACAAAAATAGACCGAAGCACCTTGATATTAGAGTGCGTATTGGTTTGTGTTGTGATGTGACAATTGAAATGTAAGGGCGGGTCTGGTCGGTCCTGAGTTGTGGACGGTAGACAGGAGGCAGCGCGAAGACTATTATTTCAGGGTAACATGTACTAATTTGGGACCATTGTTAAGAAATACGTAGGCAGGCGAGGTACTAGGATTATATTAAGTGGCTCCCTATTTATTTGTTGTGTTCAACGTATGTATGGGGAATTTATGTTACTATCAACTGTATGGCTGTTTAGCTTTTGCTTTGATTTTCCTAAATAAAACCGATTTATTTTAATTTCTTAACATCGTTTTGCTCAACTACTAAACGCGACTAGAGTCAGTAACGTTTTGAAAGTGCCTCAAAAGGCCTACTCGAAATGAAAACCTTTTGATTTTTGTGCTTTACGTATTCATATTAACATTTCATACTTTTAACACAACCGATTTGTGTGTCAGCAACCAGATTGAAAACTTAAAACTTTTCTTCAAAGACCGACATATTACATCAAATATTGTAATTTCCTTTAATCAAATTTTAATCCCATGTCAAAATTACTATGCAGAACACGCAACAAATTAAAATTATCATAAGTAATTAAACTTTTATTAGAGAGATCGCTTTGTGCAGATTGTGGAAAATTTTGCTCGGCTTAAGCAGAGGCAAAATTTTGCTATCATGATAACTTTACTAGTATTAAAGAGAGGGCTTTTTTTATCAAAATTATGAATATTTTGACGAGTTATTTTTGATATTAAATGGTAAGTGAGGCAGACTAATAGGAATTATGAAAAATACAATACAGATCGATGCTTTTGATATTTGCTGATGAGTAAGTTCCACATAACAAATTAATCAGATTTCGAAAAAAATTGGCTTCATTAAAAATGTGTTTAGAGTCCCAACACGAATTTTAAACCGAAAATTTTATAGATACTTGTTATTCACGCTACTTAAGGGACGTAAAACTGCAGCAGTAGTAAACAAACATAATAAACTAGTCAAGAATATAACAGTTGTAAATCCTCGTAATTAACATTTCAGTCGGGCATTTAATCTAAAAATTAACATTTAACATCTCCCGCCGACAAATTTAGCGCCGTACCTGGAAGAACACATTTATACTGGTACTCAGAAATGGGGTGTCGGGAACCTCTACCAAGAGAACCTAAAATAAGATAAATGCTGTTGTGGAAGCGAGACGCTGCTATACAGCTGTATAATGCCGTCCCACTTCCACAACGACATAAGATTTACGCTACGATCTCGTGGTACAGGTACGGGTGAAAAAAGCTACGAGTTTTGCCCGACTTATGTGGGTATATTATATAAATGGACCACACAGTGCTTGTGGCCGCCATTTTTCTTTATTACCTCGCCTTTTGTCGTCGGGAACTTTAATTTTAAATTCCATAAAAGGTTTTAGTTTTATAAACTGTTTTGCTTCGTTATGTCGAAAAATAGAATGTTTTTCCTGGCTTATTAGCTGTCGATTGCAAGACCTACTTCACAAAGAAAAGGAATAAAGAGGAATCACTACAGTGTTTTAAATACAACAATTCATTCAAAGTAACTATTGAAATATCCTAGAAATCGTTTCAGGTATCATGTCATGTTAAGACACACTTTCAGTGCAGAATGTAGATTGACTGGAGTTTCCAAGGATGTCACAGCATTGGCATTCGGCTTGCATCAAAGACCAAGTATTATTAGTATGCAACATGAATTTTAAATTAAAATCTATTATCATACACTCAATATGATCAAACGGGCGTTAAAAATAGTCTCGGATCCCAGGGCTGCTACACGCGCATTATTCAAAACACCCAACCGCTTGTAAAAGTTAAAATTCATGAGGATCTTGCAGGGACAGCGTGTATACTGTATGTCGCAGTAGGCAGCCCTACTTTTATGACGTCACGTATCACGCTAATGCAGCGGGCGTAGTATTTTCAAATGTAAATAAAACACGAGGATTTTTTTGCATTAAACATGTTGGGTTATATTTTTTATCTCTGGGTCTCGGTTTTCTGGAGACGTGCAAATGAATTTTTATAGTGTAGACTGTGAAGCGTTGGGCTCTTGAACTACAAGTTACTTAGAGCAATCAACGCAGCGTAGTGTAGGTACCGGAGCTTCATAGCGATAACTTGTCTTTATGTTATACGAATCATTTAAATAGTTATATCCGTTAAATGCATCACAAAGTTGAAATGTTTGTTTCTTTGAAGTACGGTTAAAATTATAATAAGACAACGTGAGCGGGAAGACCGCGGATAAAAATTAGCTCCTCATTCATAAAAAAAAACGTGATTTATTTTTAGTAGCCTAAACAAGATCCCACGGCTGGGCAAAGGCCTCCCCTTTTTCCTTCCAAACCTCCCTGTCTTTTGCGATTTCTGACCAGGTGCGACCTGCATATCTGACAAGATTATCACACCACCTTCGCCTTCAGATTTAATGCCCAAAAAATGTATTAAACGAACTAATATCAAGCCCTGTATAATACCAGTTTAATTTCTAAGAAAAGTCTCAAAATATTCCGCAGGCGCTCCTAATCTTTAATATTGAATGACAACACATAAAACTTGTTCAATATCCCCGAGAGAAATGCAAATCCCTTGTCCTTTATAAATAAATAATGTATGAAGTACCGAACGACACGTCGCGAGATAAAAGTGACACCTGACTCTATTATTTACGGGACAATCAACCGTTAAAAGTGACAAAATGAAAACTACACTCAATTCGCGAAAACTTTTAAGTTTAAGTGGTAAAAGTAATAAAAGATTGCATGTGAAAGAATAATTCTCAGGGACAGGGTACGAGGTGTTAAGAAATTTTAAGAATACAAGCATATGGTTGATGACTTTAATTTTTAATATCCAAAATGTAGTTTAATGATTAATATTAGATACGTATTTTTAATTTTTCTCCACATACACGAATTGCCCAAGGTGTAGTCAATTAAACTTACGCGTGACGTCACTTTTTCGTATACATTTTGCGAATGCGTTACGCCACAAGCCACCTTATTTTTTGTACCCTGACATCTCTATTATTCTACATTGAAAATCGGTATTGGCTTATTGTAGTGTACAAGTTCAACAGTATATTTTTTTTAATCTAGAAACACCGATGTATGTCTTATTATTTGAATAGACACTTCAAAAGTATAGATTACTTGCTTTTTTTAATAAATAATATGTATTTTGGTTAACTTGATTCTATAACCTACATTCTCTTTACAAAACCAAGTTTAACAATAGCCTTTATAACAATAACAACATTTATAATTCATTAGAAGATACGTCAGCGATACATCTAATCGTAGGCGCAAACAGGATTAAGCAAACAGTCACAGCGGGCAAATCCCTCATCAATCAATGATCATTCTATGAAACCACGACAGTGCATACGTAACGAGTTTAATTTGATCACGTAGTAGAATAAACAGGTATAGAAACTCTCATAATACTAATAACATACTGTTTAAAACAATAAAAATGACACTAACATGAAAAGATATGTCACTTAAAACAAAATAATTCTGATCACTTAAAAAAAAGACGTTAAAATTCGACGGTTGCTATTCAAAATTTGAATGTGTAACATTCTTAATTTCATTCAAATAAAGCTGAATAGTTTTATGTCAAATATGAATTCTAGTGTTTAAATTTAGGACGACTTTTGCTTGTCATTTAAAAATACGTTATAAGCAATATCCTTAGGCAAAGTTACAGTATGACGTTTATTTTCATCCAGCCACGATATTTTGACTTGTCTGGCAATACATTTGAATGATTCGAACCTTCGGAGTAACGTAACTTGTCAACAAACCTAGGTATTATCAAAGAGGACCACATGACAGCGTGTATTACAAATCCCGGCAATCTACCACTCGGCGTGAATCCCTATATACCAGCCCTATGTTCGCTATAACGAATAAATTTTCGATTAGATTCCGAATTTGAATATTTCGAGGTTGAGTTATTCAGAGTTTATTGACGGCTTTTTATTTTGGATGGCACTTTTTTTTTATATTTCGTCATTTGTTTCTTACAACGAAGGTGGGTTTTTGAATGGATTGATAACGTTTTTACTCTTTGAGCAGTAAAAACTTCTCCTGTCGATACAAGTTTACAAGCTAATCGATAACAAATAATACACACGCAGTTACGCACACGTGATAACGAGTCACGGGCTTAATTAAACCAACTTATCGATGACAGGTGCAAACATGTGAAAACTGATATTGCAAATGAACATCAGAATCCGAATATCATCAATTTCGGGCGAATCATCCATCCAACCATCTGTGACGTCATTGACGATGGCTTACCAACACTAGCGTTAATTATGATGGTGTAATAAGACGATAACGTCTGAACATCACACACCATTCAAATTGCCACCATTAAAATTCAAGGGAGATCTAAAATACGGAATTGTGAGTAATGAATCTAAACCGCTCCTTCCAAATTGAATTCGGAGTACATTGTAATGACGTATCGCTATCTCTCTCGCACTTGCTAATAAATATCGATATTAATTTGAGCGGTGTTATCGAAATCTGTTCGTGTTTTGTTAAAGAAAGAAGTGTTCGTTAGTGTTGTTATTTCAGCCTAGAAATGTCCCTGTGAAGGGTAATAATGGGTAAATACCATCCCATACATAGTATATACTTTAACAACAATGTCTGGTATTTAAAAGAGACAAGAACCTCTGAGATTGTTTCGACATTTCTTCTCAGGGTAGTCAGTTAAAAAAAGTTGAATCTAGCGAGCCCAAAACATATACAATAAGACATGTTAAATCGATATAATTATCCTATTTACAAAATAAATGATTTCATTTCCCATATCTCCGAATCCTCTCCGGTTTAAGTACCTATGCTTGCTTACTGCGGATTGGTGATTCTAGATTCTAAAACTAACAAGCATTATTTCCTCACAATATTATTCACTGTATATCAGAATATCGTTACATTGTCTCATTAAAACAACACTAAAGCTCTCTTAAGCTAATAGCACAACAAAACATGGCTCGTTAATTGAGACGAGCACATATAAGCAAAAACAAAGCTTAAATCTCGCTCTAAAACAGCTATTTGCATAAACAAATGGGTATTTATCATTGTATACTATGCGACACTATTTAGAATTTGAAATTGATCGTTCGCCTCGTATAAATAGCGAACTAGCGGCAATGATAAATATTAATAAAGGAGAAAAGCCTTTGGTTTACAAACATCTTTAATCAAAGATACCGTGGCGTTTATTCAGAACTGGCAAACACCGACTAATTGGATAATTGTGAACATTTATGTATTTAAGATTTACGTTTGACAGACAGATTTGCTAGTATAGTTCTAATTAAGGCTGTAATTTAGTTAATTATGTTAGGTTAAATTAGATTTGTATTTGACTGGGATGGAGACGTGAATTTACTCTTAATTTCTGTTATAAAATGTAGCTAATGTACTGCGTAAAGGATGGTATGTTTAAGAATCAAGTTCTAATAATTTGGCACGTTAAGATTTGTTTCGTTCAATCGCTTAGCCATCATTGAGTATCTTTATTAACCATATTGAGTTTCTTGCCGGTTCTTCTCCATAAGAATGACATTTTGGAACCGCGCAACTAAAGTCAGTAACGTTTTGAAAGTGCCTGAGAAGGCCTACTCGAAATAAAAACCTTTTACAACTTATAAGAAATGTTGAAATACCATCAAAGTTTTAAGAAATGATTACCCAATTAAATTAATTAATAACTTACATATTGAACACTTGAATACGTTTCAAAAATAAACATTTTTCTCTGCTTATCCCTCTTGCTACTTACCTGCAAAGAAAAAAAAATAAACATTAATACATTTTTCTAAGAAATTTCCACAAAGGAGCTAAAAGGTAGGATCATTAGGCGAAGCATTTCTTTTTAACTGCCCAAAATAATACGGGGTTCTGAGAAATAGAAAATAATATTTTTCAAAGAAACGTATATTTTTGCAACATCAATAGTAGCTTAATATAAACTTAAACTATAAATATTAAACTATAATAAATAATATTATTAGGATTATTCACCCTTAAAAACATATGTCATACAAAAAACAATCTTATTCCTTAGAACCTAAGATTCATTTTAAATGTAAAAGCTAGCTACTGATGTATTACATTGCAAAAAACAAAACAATATCAACTAAGTCTTGTCTAGAATAAAGAACAAAAACATTTTCTTACAACCTATTCAGTTAAGATCAGATATAATTAAATTTCAAGTGTCACGTGTACTGTAAAATATACTTTATTACTGTTACGTAAGTGTCGTATTTAATTAACAAACGACTCTGCTGTCGCACTATAAATTTAAGTTTTGTATTTATTTTGTGATAGGCGAATTTTGGTTTGGCTTTTATCGTAGATATCTTTATTTATATTAAGTACGTACAGAATAAATGCATTAACATAAAAAGTTTCAATTAAACGTAAATACCAAATCATCCGAAGAGTTATTTTAATACTATTATAATATAACAAGGCAATCTCAAAATCACAATTCCGTTGTGTATTTTCATAATTAATTTAAAAAGATCCAGCTTATTTCAATTATTTATAAACCCATAAGTTTAACGACAGAATCCACCGACTTTATTTTTAGTACTAAATTAAAATTCTGTCCAAGTTGCGAATAAATTTCCTAGCAATTAAGCTAAATAGCCTAATAAGGATATTTTTTCGAATCTTCCTGGAATTTGGGATAAAAATTTAGATTTTAGGTAAATTTTCTTATGAGGTGAGGAAATATAGAACTATTTTTGAACTAATTTATCCGAAAGTTCGATTAAAACTTTATCTAACAATAAAGCAGAATTTTTTTGCTGAAAATTGACATATCATTTCTAATTGACATATTATTTTCTCTTTATCAAATCATACTAAGCTTACAGACTTCAACACGGTTCTTTGATTTATACCTACCTACTCAAAGTCGTATTATTTTAAACATAATTATTACTTCAATAAGAAGGTGCTAGAAACCGCAAGCTATATTCCGACTTCGATACCTCACACAGTTGTACCAATGATGTGAAAAACAAGAAGATATATTTTTGTCAGGAAAACACGTCGCCAGTTACTACAAGTTTGACTATCGCCGTTAATGGGAGTTACCAGTTTACTGGACGCGTCCGAGGGAATTCTATCCCGGCTAACTTTATTCGAAAATACATTTATTTTGAAGTAGTCTCTGTGGTTGTGAGAATAAGGTTTAGATTCGTTTGTTTACGTCATGTTTGTTGCAATACGATTTCTTAACACCTTTTGTTTGGATCCTCGGACCGGATTGATGTAATGCAGGATTTGAGAGTTGTTAACACTATTTTTCTGTTTTAATGGAATAAAAAAATTATACTAACAATTTAGTAACTATATTCTAAAGTAGATATTGTTGAAGACGGTGAAAATGTCTAATATTTCCAATATAAATTCTCTAGATTTCTTTATTGCATAATATTTTACAAATCAATATTTCATTATTGACTTTTACGACACTCAAACTTAATAGCAACAACACTAAAGCACACTAAATAGTTCCGAAACTCACAAACAGATAATATTTCGATTATTCCTATCGATGTGGCTTCGCCCTAACAGCTGAACTTGTGTAATTAATGCGTACAATAGCCGTAATTATGGGCCTGCCGGTAATTAGCACATAGGACTGTGGTACGACTCAATCAAATGTAACGACAGCACCTATCTTGATTAATTTAGCTGATGGAGGCTGCTTTCGAATTGGATATTTCTGTTGATACGTGCTTATGAATTTGCTGTTTTTTGGTCAATAACAACTAGAGATAATTTTACATGCTAGAACGCAGGTAGCGAAAAAATTCGAGCTTTAAAAAGTTTTCAGCTGTGCTAATAGTCATTAAAGCAGGCAAAAATTTTGGAGAGAAAACCTATTTATTATATAAAATCTAGTTTTGAGCCTGCTTTGTGGACTCTTTTGATGCTTTTTGGTACTACAACATTTTGTACTGTAATGAAATTAAAAAAAAAGTAACACTAACAAGTAACAAATATCAACAGTTATATTTGAGAGTTCCGGCTATAAAATACATTTATACCTGACCGTTGTTCTCTAATCGTTCAGGTAAACATCTGTTGCAAACTTCCAATTCCATTCGATTTCGATGTTGAACGATATTCAATGATAATTCTAAATGTTGGGAGTTCAATCGAGTGATCAACATCTATTCCGGACAGCTGTTGTTTGAAACAAAAGTAATCACTGACTTGTATACACTGCTGTGAAGTGAAGCTTTGGAAATGACAACGCAACTAGAGTCAGTAACGTTTTGAAAGTGCCCGAAAAGGCCTACTCGAAATATAAACCTTTTGATTTGTATTTTTAACATGTTTAGAAGTTTGTCCCGTAGATGTTGTAGAAATATGAATTACTCTAATGACTATTATGTGAGTTTAGTTATGAATGTAAATATTTTTACCCGACTACGGCGAAGCGAAAACGAGGGTTATGATTTTGACCTGTTTGTGAGTATGTATGGTCATCGGTTTCCTCATAACTTCTTAACTATTTATCGTAATTTTTGTTAAGTATAGTTTCGAGACAGAGAATCGTGGAAGGACTTGGGAAGGTTTTTGCCCAACAGAGAGACACTACAAGGCTAGAAAAAAAAATAGTTTCTATCACACACTGAATATCAATTTATAAAAAAAAACCTTATACTTTTAATTAAAATAGTTATTACGAATAAATTTTGAGGTAAGAATATTGTGTCCAACTATTATTTATGCGCCGAAAGCCACATGTTCAATGTCAGTATTATTTACATCTACTGATCGATTCCGCCTATCAAAGAAGACAATATATGTACCTATAGATAAAGTAAGTGATATTAAGATACGGACCACAGCTACTATAGACGTTTGCCTATCTCCGTACCAAGCGACTGCATTAAGACGGTATGACGCCCCAGATTAACATATTAATCAGACGACGCCAGTAGGAAGTCTCTATACAGAACGCGGGAGTTTAGTTAGCAAACTTTTAATTACACTTTGAACGATACAAATTGACCTCTATTATTCAGGAGATAAGATTTAAATTGGATCGAGGTAGGAGTTTAAATTAATAAGAACATTCGTTTGGATGTCACGTTGCTTCATTGTAAGAGAAATATTTGTAATAGCCCAGTCAAATTAGGGGTTTCACCTCGGAATGAAAGATAATAAGCTGAAAATTGGTGAGAACCTTTGTTTGGTCGCCCTAAATATTGTCTCAAAAGTCACAATTTCTATCGTGTCCGCGTCTTGAGATATTCAAGGTCAAAGGTCACGAAAATCAATTTTTCGCGAATATCCCGGTTCCCATTGCTTCAATGATATTTTCACCAATATCAAAGTTGTAGAGTATCAAATTCTCTACAACTTTTGTCTATTCTTTTTTTTATACGTTCAACCGTTTTTGAGGTAGAGCGCGACAAGTGCGCAGCGTACAGTCATATAATATATGAGGTAATGCAGGGTCAAGCGTGAGTTTCGGTTATCAGTACGTTGTATAAAGTCAATTATTGACAAAAAAAATATAATTATTAAGCAATGCCCATTATTTCTGTACATAATAGGTCGGGGAAAAAGTCTTTTCGCATTATAGGTGGTATGTATGAACTTGTAATAAAATCTTTCTCTCTCTAATAAAATTAGAATTTGGAATTATGTTCTTTAAAATGTTAACTTTCAATTGTATCAAATATAAATACAAATACTATAGCCAAAAAAAAAATATTACATGTTTATACATACTATAATGCGAAAAGACTTTTTCCCTGACCTATTATGTGAAGAAATAATGGGCATTGCTTGATAATTATATTTTTTTTTGACAATAATTGACTTTATACAACGTACTGATAACCGAAACTCACGCTTGACCCTGCATTACCTCATATATTATATGACTGTACGCTGCGCACTCGTCGCGCTCTACCTCAAAAACGGTTGATCGTATAAAAAAAAAGAATAGACAAAAGTTGTAGAGAATTTGATACTCTACAACTTTGGTATTGGTGAAAATATCATTGAAGCAATAGGAACCGAGATATTAGCGAAAAAATGTTTTTCGTGACCTTTGACCTTGAATATCTCAAGACGCGGACACGATAGAAATTGTGACTTTTGAGACAATATTTAGGGCGACCAAAAAAAGGTTCTCACCAATTTTCAGCTTATTATCTTTAATTCCGAGGTTGACCCCTTATTTTACCTAATTTGACTGGGCTATAAGGGGATATAGACAAGTCGGCCGACAGATGGTTGGCGGATAGTTTCTTAATGTTCTCATTAAGATAACGGGGAATGGAAGGGTGATAACTTTATCGGAACACCCGAGTAATCGGGAGATAGAGATGTGTTTGAATGATTCGGAGACTGATGTAATATAACAGGTAAATCGAAAGTTACAAAATCACAACGTTATCACGTATTCAAGCCACGCACGAGCCCACGACATTCCGCACGATATGATCCATCAAATAACAGGTGAAAATAGCCAAATATAAAAGTGTCGCGAAAACAAATCGAAAAACATCTGTGTAACGACAACACTATCAGCTGACGGATATTTTTTTTCGCACACACGTACAGAAAAAACCTGGCTCAAATACGTTACTGACGGAAAATCGTTAGTCACTCGAAAAAAATCGTTGAGAATGAATGACGCTTTAGCTCACTCAAGTTGCCAGCTGTTTCCGTTGCACAGCTGATCGACCGGATATTGGCTGTTACAGACTATACCTCTCTCTTTCCCACCAAATATCCTCACTTTCGCAGCTTTTAATTTTTCCACTCGCCACTAATGAGGCAATACGCATGAAATGAACTTTTGAAATCGCTTTACTGCCTTTGTGACGTCATTGCTAATCTTGTTCGAAATGAAATAAGTCAACAGTGAATTAAGTAAAGAATAAAATTACAATGCAGAGCTATTTCTTTTAAAAAGTATGTAGAACATGACTAAGGAGTCATAACTAACAGCATACGACACTGGAAGTATAATGAAGTAATTTACAAACTAATGCCGTGCTCAATAATAAAAAAGTTATACAAAACAAAATTATACTATCAGAAACGTGAACCTAACAATTTTCGTCTCGCGTGAGGTAGTCGAAACAAAAGTATTGCAAGTTCTACACGCGATTCGAATGCGGCGTTTGAATTTAAAAATTAAAAACAAAATAACGGCTTATTGCAGTTTTTGAACTTCGAATTATAGGTTGGTACCGCCATTTTAACTGTCAAATGAGGGTTGTTAAGTTGAAATTGTTAGAATAAGAACAGTAAATTAATTTGAAAGTTTTTTTTTAATCGACTATTATTTGTTTAGTTGAGCCAAGGAAAGGCATAAACGTATCGGACTTTTATAGTTTTAAATAAGGTAAAGTTTCGTCATAACGATAATAAGCTAGGTTTAAATTCTTGCGCCATTTTTTTTTAACTCTACCATTAGGTACATGACGTCTTAATTAAAATTAGTTCACGAAATTAAAATTTGAAGCAATATTATTAAAAGATACAAATGCATATTTTTATCTATTCTTTGCTAGTTTTCATTTCTGCTATTACACAGGTGTGTCGAACAGATAAGCCAATTCAGTCCAATGACAGCTATGAAACTTTTAAGCTCTTTCATACTTTGCAGTCCAATGCGGGTTACCCTAAAATTTTGACAGTTACATTTAAAAAACATTTTAATTTTAACGGGCCTGTTGGTTTAGTAGTTACTGGCCTTGGCTGCTGACAGGAAGTCGTGGGTTCGATACCCACCCAGGACAAAGGTTGTGTGATGAACACGACCAATTTTTCCGTGTTTCGGTGTATCTTTTTAATAATATGTATGTATTTAGAAATATATAAGTATATTTATCAGTTGTCTAGTACTTATAACACAAGCTACTTTCGTATACTTAATTTGAGACTAGATGCCGTTGTGGGAATGTTAAATATTATATTATGATTATAATTGTACTGGACACACAATAAGTCCGGTTTCTTAGATTTATAGCTGAGGCTTATTTCCGGAGTCGAGTTTTTTATATCTTTACCGGTCGCGAAATATGATGTCATGCTTAAACAAGTGGCTAATGTTAAATGTGGTGTATTACTAGTCTAGGCATGTGACTTATATGACTCAATAAGATATTTTTGAACCTCTTTTGTACGTACGTTTTCGTACATTTACTTTTCAACAATAACTATACAAAAATACGCGATAAAGTACATCGTATTTGCAAAAATATGAGACGTAAATTTTAAAATCATTAAACAGCTTTTTAATAACATAGCAACGATTTAAAATCTAATCTTACTGCAATTTCCATAGCAAACGTGCATAAAACGGGACGTTAAATTACTATTTAAATTATGTATAAGACAACTGAATGTTTGACGAACATGCCATCGGGTGACATGAAAGCACAGACCCTGTACTATGAGCTCTAGACGCAGGACTATTGCTTAAGTACAAGCGAGACAACGCTATACGCAATGTAATGCGCCATCTCGTTTCTTCAATACCAAGAGTCCTGGTCGGAAGTTTTTATAATACAAGTATTGTTCAGCATTCACATTGAGTAAAACCAACCTCTATTACTAACACGGAAAGGTGGAAATATCAAAGAAAATAACTTGGCTCATATATCGCGTGTATTGCTTCATTGTAACCAATTCCGTCCCCCGACACAGCAGGCACTGTGTCTCAGTGTGCCCCGACCCGACCCACAGATCGTAAGTAAACTAACACCGCTTTACAAAGTTGGAATACACACTAATACACAGAATATTTCACCCGGTCTTATGAAAATTCATGTTGCAAGGGTCGGCTAAAAGGATTTCTTGGTTTCGGGAAATGTGTATTTTAAAATGTCGCGTGGTAACTTTATAGAGGACTATATTTTATAGTTTTCGCAAGAAATGAGTGACTGCAGTCTGGATAAAATGCAAAACTGTGCGAAAGTAAAAACTTGGAATTCGTGCATACTCTGCATTTTAAATAAACATTTTGAAAGTGTTGCGTTTCAGACGACGTTTTACTATTAAACACTAAAAAAAAATTTGTACTCGAAGCAATGTTTTTTTTTTTTTA
Source organism: Chrysodeixis includens (assembly GCA_941860345.1). NCBI lineage: Eukaryota > Metazoa > Arthropoda > Insecta > Lepidoptera > Noctuidae > Chrysodeixis > Chrysodeixis includens. The sequence goes on from CALNXA010000001.1 coordinate 136,289, forward strand.
AATTGAAATTGTGAATACATACATTTTCATCAAAGCTCAGGATCTAAGCTCTACTTCTGATGACGGAATTGTTGGTCTAGTGGTTAGTGGCCCTCACTGCTATACCAGAGGTTGTGGGTTCGATTCCCAACCAGGACAAATGTTTGTGTGAAGAGCACGATCATTTGTTGTGTCTGGGTGTAATTTATGTATGTATTTAGAAGAATTTAAGTAGGTTTATCAGTTGTCTAGTGCACGCAATACAAGCTCTGCTTAGTTTGAGACTAGATGGCGTTGCATGAAAGTCGTAGAATATAAATGATATAAAACTTTTTTATCACCTCATTTTAGATTCTTTTTCTATCTATTTTTCATTTTATTATCTAGTTTCCGCTATGGTATTATTTGCAGTATAATATAGTATCGTTCAAGCTGTCCTATTAGGTGGTGTCCCTATGGTGCGACGGTAAGATAGCTGCAATGCGGCTACCACACGCTAACCATTCATTCCGTAATTGTAAGTTCTGTATATTAAAAGAGTTCTTATATTACAGTTAAATATGTGGGAGGTAATTTTCGAACTAATGTTAGTCTGATTTATTGCTGGCTGCATTTTTCGTATTCATTTATTTGAAAAAGTTGTAGAAAAAAAAATTTGCAGTTTTTGGTAACGACTCAATGGTAATTTTCGTCTTTAATCTGATAATACGGGATATCTAATCCCACTACTAGATATCATACGATTCTGATCTAAACTAAGCAACATAAAATAAAATTTTCCAATAGAAAATATTTATCGTAATTCCTTCATACGGAACGTATAAATTCCTGTAGTGTCGATACCTATGTATATGTCCAGCGCACTGCTGTCAAACCCAGTAGCAATTCGCTGACTCGACAATTTTTCATCACGCATGAGGAAATAGCCTCGTCGACTGGTAGAAAAACGTCAATGTGTATGCTTCAGCGAGTCTATTTATTTATATCTTATTCTGAACTTATTTGAAGTTTCGTGTTTATGTTTAAGAAATACCTACTCAGTCAGATATTTTTAAAAAGGTTGTTTAATCGATACAGTACTTCATGGATGTTAGGATTGTCAAACAGTACTTTGTACATGTAATTTAAAAAAAAACAACTGTCAACTGCCATTTTGTTTTCGACGTGATTATTTTTCCAGCCTGTATTATTTGAATGTCGAACATTCGAATATTTAAAAGTTATAATCAATTTAGTGTCATTTTTGAATCTGACACTTTAAAACGCACGCCTTAAAATTATTAAAAAAAATAAGTTTAGTTTATTCGTGTACAAGAATTTGGTCTATTAACTATATATGTACCTTGATAATGCAGGAACATTGTATAAGCTTTAGTTGTAAGCTAGGCAGACTTAGGCCAGAGTAAATTGTTGCTAACTTCGTATCCTTGTATAGCTTAATCACTTAAGAAGCGGTGAAGGGGGCTGAGTGAGGATACTTTGACATTAACATAGCTTGTATTACAAAGGAGTAGAGTTCATTTTAAGTCCGTTACTTAGAGGTATCTTGAGCAGTCAGTGTTAGGTGATAGTTACATGGAGGTAGTTTTGGGAGACCAATAATTATGTCTACGTGGACGATGTTTATTTAGGTAGAAGTCCGAAATAGGCTAAATATTGTTTAATTAATATTTGTTTAATTAAATTATCAAATGGAATTGTTACTTGGTATTGATTATTTTAAAGACTTTATTTAATTTTTTGACGTCTAAATACGACATTTTTAAGTCGATTTTCACTCTTACCGGATTAAATTGAATACTAAGTTCCATCCATATTCTTATCAGTATATTGATCTTTATAATTCAAGCAGTTTATCTTTAAATACATTCAGATTGTTTCGATCCTGCTTTACCGATAAGCAATGGAATTCTAACTAGCCATGTTGCCTTCACAATACTGTGTAGGTATATTTGTACAAGCTCGGACCGAAACCTAGCTTAAACAATAGCGTAGTTGCAGCAAGGGAATGAACAAACAATGCGGTCAAATGAAAGCCGTCAAATGCGGAAACTAAAATACTTGAAAGCATTTTAACTACATTAATTTGACTGTATATAACTGTATCTGTATAAGTCACCCTGTATATAAAAAGCTTGTGAAAATTTTGATAAGGCAGAAGAAATACTTAACTAGCTTTGTATAAGATTTTTTTTTTGTAATTAGAGAGATATCGTTTAGTTTATTGCTTGTGTTTTATGGATAACAATAAACGTCTTGCCTAAAACTAAGTCTCTAGTTATTGTAATTAATCATTCGTAACAAACTTTAGGCTAAGTCGTAGAAATCATTAGTGTAGTTTAGATGGTAATTACTTGATGTACTTTATGTACGCCTAACTTAGAAACATTAGGTTTAATTACATCTGCTAATCGATTTATACATTAATTTAATATTCTATGAGCCACATCTAAATTTCATGATGTCTGTGCTTCAAAATTATAGACTTACAAACACTAACGATTTAGACAAGACAACAACACAAATTTAAAATTCGAATACCGTACGTATTTAGAAAAATATCCGAGCAGACAAAAGTTTTAAAATTCGAATTAAAAAAAAGAAACGAAATAGTTTTAATACTTTCATCCTTTTACTATAAGCTGCCAGTACTACAAATACAACACAGAGAAAAAAAGTTTGCAACTATCGGCAATTCAAAATGGCGGATACTTTTGTTGGCAAGAGGCTTATGTGCAACCGTTACTAAGAACAGATGGGGCATTAAGCACCCCACGGGTCGCGTTATAACCTAAATACGAGATCGATAATAGTACTGATTTATGGTCCCAAGTCGATGCTAATATTTATAGATGGTACGTGATTAGAAACGTCGCATTGACTTTAGAATAAGTTGTAGGAGTTGATGTAGTGTAGGATACGGCGATGGGAACATCTGTCGTATGTGCTATGATATATGAGGAAGTTTAGATTTTAATGTATCTGAATAGGAAGTCGTGATTGAATATAATAATAGTTAAGTAAAAGTTTGTTTGAATTTTATGATAGCATTTTTTTTTATTTGGTTTAAAGGCAATACCCTGTATAATTGTATATTATGTAAAGGTATGAAACATTTAAAAGAAAAGTTGTATTTTTAAGGAAAAATAAAAATATAAATTATTAAAATTATTATGTAGAAAACTACAAAATAATAATAAAATATTCTGGTGTTATACAAGAAAATCTAGTCTTTAAAACAAAGCATTCGTGAAACTAAAACAATGTTATTTTTTCTTAACCGTCAAACCGCAGAGTTTTATTTTTTAAAACAAAAGCTAAATGAGATCTGTACGTGTCCTAGGTACAGTCGCAGGCACCAGTTGCTCGACATAAACTGGTTATAACGTTTCTTTTCGAGTGTACACTATTAACCCAGTCTTTTACTTTGAACTCTCAAAGTTTCAGACGGTTTCGCAAATTCGTGTTCTTTTTGCTGAAAGAACGAGTTTTAATATTCCTTTTCATAATTAAATTAAAAAGGGAAATATTAAATTGTTTTTAAATGTTCTTGCTTGGCACTATTTTAGTTCAGAACTTCTTGATTGGACCTTCATGCACTATTTTATTCGGAATAAGGTAATATCGGATAATATAATAAATAGGTGTTCGTTTTTGGAAACAATTTTGCTTAATATTTAGACAGATAAAGGCCATAGGCACTACATAAATTAACATAGATTTTACTCTCTCCTTTCCTCATTTTCTCCTCAAACAAACATATCAGTTTAGTATGATTATTTTCAGTATAGTTACTACAAACTAAGAAATTTAGTTCGTTCCTTATTTATGAATTATACATCACTGAGTGTTGTGACGCTCCGATGCACAACCTTTTGCAGCCAAAAGGGTGGAAACTGTAACATGCTACAGTATGTTGCTATTAGTTTCTTTAGATATAGTATTGGTATAGACAAACTTTGATAAAATGCTCTAGTTTTGAGTACTTATTTATTAAATTCAGTTTTTGAAGTATCCTTTTCGTATTTTAATACTTTAAGTTTAGTACGTTACTTGAAAAGTGATATTTTCAAGATTAAATAAAAAAATATAAATTTTATAATTAAAATTCATATTCGGATAAATTTGTGTTCATATTTTAAATTTTTATTCTACAATAATTATATTTCAAGTAAGAATATTATTTGAAGTCATTCAATAACGCAACTCTCTACAATTTCTCAACATATATTTTCCCAAGAGTTTCATATTATCTTATAAACCTTTTTAGTAAACAATAGCAAATCGTCTGAATAGTTCGATACTGCTCCTTTGACTGCCCCTTCCCGTAATGGATAGGTTGCAACCACGATACATGCTACCGTAAATACTCGGTAAACCGTATGCATTTGAACGTTGAACGTATTTCTTAGAATAGAATTTAGTATTTATCTACAGGAAGATAGGGTTCAAAATTGATTGCAATATAGTTTGAAAGATCTAGAATGTAAGGCAAAATATCATGTCAACATTTTACATTGATTTGATTACTTATGTTCTACCTTACAATGTATAAGTTGACCTATTTAAGATGTACACTTGAACATAAAAGCTTCACTTAATCCTACAATCTTTTCAACAACTAATCCAATTAAAGAAGATCCCATATTCGATGTTCTCTGTGTAATAAGTTCTAAGATAAAAGGACGAACCCTCAACAAAAAGACACCACAATAAAAAATAACACAAAGAATTACACTGTACAATATCGTATCAAGAAATTCGAGGAAACCCGCACTCGGGGTTGTTACGAAGAATTCCTTTGGTCCAAAGTTTTATAACACAGAAAGCCAATAAAATTGTATAAAGGATCCAACCAACACGGACAATGGCACTCACTGAATTGCCCTGGCCTATCTGACTGACGTTTGATACATACAACTTTTGGGTAACTTTAAAAAATTGTTCCGAGTGTCCCCGGTCTTCGAAATTAATTCCGAATTCAATTTTAACTTTTTTTCCTCAGTTATTTTGTTTTCTTGCCCTTCGGGATTTTCGTGCGCGACTGTAATAAGCCTAATTAGCAAGTTTCAAGTATCGCTCCAGGATGCCGCACAAATAAATTCTCAATTTATCAATTATGAAACTTATTGGACCGATTTCAGGTATCATCAGAAATGTTGTACAAATATTTGCCGGTCTGTCCAATTTTCCCTATTACAAAACCAACATTTGGCCAATCAGCCGCCGTTTTAAACATAACCATTGCAGTCCATAAAACCGAAAGCGCCGAGAGCAAATACATTAACTGATTAAATTGCAACAGGGGCTGTCCCTGACGAGTTATGTAAATTGTTCTCGGAAAGCGGGCTATGGATTTGTATTGTCTACGTTAGTCTCCAAAGGGATTTGGCAAAAGGAGACATTTTCCCAATAATTTTCTCCCGATAAAAAGCAATATTGAAGAACTGTACATTTTATTCGAATAAGATTAATCACATATCCCTTTTCATCCAAAACAACAAAGGGAGCGTAGTTTAAATAATATAAATGATTTGATTCGTTTCGAATATTCACTAACAAAAATCTTATACAAAAGCGGGGTAAACCCATCACATTCATGAAATCTATTACAATTGAAAGCAACTCCAAAAGGCTCAATCAATCATCGGCCATCATCCATCAAACATTCAACAAGTAAAAACAAAATGTTATCGGGCGAACCCTGAAAGCACTGTCGCACAATAAAGTAACACCCCTGGCGGCGCGCGGCAAGGTGCGTGCGCGTGTGTGCGTACAGTCCCGCGATACCGTCATTAGTGTGCGTGACGGAGCGTGTCTGCATGAGGGTGCGTCAGTGTGTGCGCGCCAGGGCTGGCAGATGTACAGTTCACACGCAGCTGTCGACATTTCCCCCCTTAAGCTGTAAAGTACTGTATTATAATACGGCACGCTTTCACGTAATTATGCATTATTATTACAGCCGCTTTTTAAGCTTATTATTAAGCGATTGTATTTTTTGTTTCCAATGCAGTTGCTACGTCGCTATTGTTACATTCGGCTACATGTTAGCTGCAGGGTGACATGACCTAATACTCCATGTTGCTATGCGCGGCTTGTTGTGGTTGTGTAAGTCGTTATTATTAATTAAACTGTGTGTTTTCATGCAACATGCTACTGGCTGATGTTTTGATAGTTAAACAAATTATCGACATTGTTATTTGCCCTTAAAATTGTTACATTATTATGTCGTTGTAGTAAAAAAATAGAAATAAAATTATACGCATTATTTATCGGTGGCAATTGTTCTAAGTTGCAGATCAACACAAAATTTTGTTAATCGTCAGTCGAATCTTATCAACTAATCACAGTAGTGATCAGTTAATTTGACAGCAGATTCAAATGATCTGCCTTCTAGAAACCAGGGGTCAGTAACATTAAAAGCGACGCAACAAAATTTGAAATACATACGATTCAAAGAGTTCATCTAGAGAAATATACAACTGTCCTAGAATACGGTATCATATCGTACCAACTTATATTATACTGTCCAGCGCTCGAGAATACAATGCTTTCGTCTGAATGTTTTATATTATAACAAATACAGTTCGCGATAAAATGAGGTCACATTTGGCATTATGTATCTTTCTGAGCCGAATAAACGTATTTTATGAGGCTCGTATTTAACGTGCCAGTATATTATTATGATTTAAATACAGCTCTTATTATGAATATAAACGCAGTTTTTCTTAGTCTTAATATGAATTTATATTTATTTTTCTTTTCAATATAAGTCATTCAAGGTTGTTAACCGAAAAAAATAGGTTAGAATAGAAATCCTTTTTCTTAACATTATTATTGATTAAAGTGCTCAGTCTACATCTAATGTTTAAATACTAGGTGATAACAAAAATTAATAATGTAATTTTACTTTTGTATAGCCCATTTGAAAAGCCATAGTTATCCAATTAAAAGTGTTGGGTATTGAGTAAAAGTAGTTACTCTGAAATTTAGATGAGAGAACAGTTGTGAAATTTAATAGTGATTGTAAGTGGAAACAGAACCCTAATCCCCAAACGAGCATGGGATACAACACATAATTACTTTTTACACAACACTCAGAATCATTAATAACGATAACCCCTCGTAATATTTTATTGTGCCGAGCAAGCTTTTACTACCACATACTAGAGAAAATATCCCAAAACACATAAATTAACTGATGTTCTCTCTCTATCTTCCATGTTCCGTATAAGTCTGTCTTTGTCTAAAATTAACGTCTGCAAGTCCCTTACAAAACCTTGTTGAAAAATTACCTGGGTTTCCCATAGGGGGAGCTGCGAACTTTTATGGACGTATAAAGAAAATATAATTTTGTTGTGAGTGCCCAGAGCTGTTTTCTTGTATCATAATATATTGTTAGTTATTAGCTTGTGTAAGGAGTCCATTTGCCGAAATCCCTGCATGACGGAGTGATATCATTTTTTGGGCGTAAGGATGAATTTTCTGTTGAGAATGCTTGGTATTTTGTATGTACGAGTATGTTACTTGGGTTGCGTAAGGGAGAATATGTATTTACATACAAGATCTTAATGTCATGCTAGAAGACAGGGATAACTAATATTATTGAAAAATCTAAGATACTCCCGTAAAAATATATAAGAATAGTTTTGATAAACAAAGAGACGAACTTTAATCCAGCTTTAAAGAATTCAAGGATTTATCCTTGTATTTTCGTAGACACAAAGAAAGACCTTTACTTAAGGCTAAGGAAAATACAAAGATAATATGTTCAAGTCACTTTTCGGGCACCCAAACAAAACAAAAACGCGAAGAGGTCAACAAGCTTCCATCAAGTGTAAATTCGCGACAGAGGCGTTAAAACTGGCTTCACACAAAAACAAACGATGAAAAAAAAAGTTTTCCATGACATTAGGGCGTTGTCCACAGTAACAATTTACGTAGTGACTGTCCAACTCATATCGATTGTAACGTGATCATTAGGGTGCGTCTGACTGAACACAACCTTGTTTGTACATCGCGACACGAATTCTGGTGTAACGACCTCGGTTTATAGAGTTTTAAGTGGTTTTATGAACGTTCGTCACTCAGTACAAAAATGGACCGTATTGCGTTTACATAAAGGCGTCAATTTGTGACGTGACCGTACCTCTATTTGTTTGGGCCAAGGCTTGTTCTAACTCTTTTAGAAATATCAATAGAGTGAGAAGTTGGTGACGGTTTGCGGCGTGTCGAGTTAAATATGCACAAGTAGTGTTACAGTTTAGGGTATACCTACGTAAGTTCGAAGTAATGCAAACAACCTCTTTTTTAATCCATAGAGGTTGAGGTTAAATAGCTTTACTGACGTTATAAAGTATAACAAAACGTCTCATAAACCCTGAAACTTACAATTCATATTTGAAAAACAAAATCATTAATATCAATGCGGCAAAGCATTAAAAAACTTCAAGCTATAGATCATAAGGAAAATGGATCGACTTGGATGAATTCATACAAAGTTTGCCGACTGCATAAGCCGGGTCCTAAGTTTTTGTTCTACTAAATTATTCATGAGTGAGGCATGCCGGCGGCATTCGCCTCTGATTTCTCAGTTTTAAATATATTTATAAGCTTTTATTTATTTGAACTGACATTTTTCTTCCTTGCGGACATAGCCTTTCGTTATTGACTTTGCAATGGTGCTTCCATTGTACATCAATTCAGTTTACGACTATGAGTATACAACTACCCTCCTAGCTCTCGTCATAAAAGAGAGTAATTTCACACGAAGCACATTTCATATCTCGCTATGAATGTTGCATGAGAAATTAATAAATTGAGGCGATGCTTCAACTAAAACTGTTTTACACAGAATGTCCGACGAGTGCACATAATTACTTAAAGCGGTAACAAAAAGTGTTAAAAAAGTTCTTAAATGACCCACTTTGCATACACTAGCTTAATTATAACACCACCTCTAACATTTTTATAGTTTAAAAACCTTCATAGTTACTGAATAAAATACTACTGAAGCATATTTTAATTTAAGCAACATAGATTTTCCTTAAGATTTTCTTTTACTCGTTCTACTAAAAATGACATTGCATTCTATCTACCAATTATTCAATTTGAAACCGGAGGGTGAGATTAAATGGCACAAATTAAACCGTTTAAATAACGCTTCAACGGCCATTTTAGATTCCGAACTGTCACTTTTGGCGCGCATTTTGACGACCAATTAGCGTTCCGAATTTGAAAGTGTTTGTGTGGAATGTTTTAATTGAAACAGTGAACAGATGAACGAGTGAACAAATCGTGGCGACGACTCGTTGTGCGAGTGAGGTGCAATTTGTTCCGGGGATCGTTTTCTGCTTGGCCACCCGGCGTTGACGCTATCGTCTTCATTTTTCAAAGATCATTAGTTGCCAGCGCCATTATGGCTGAATGTTTATTTCCTTTGAGTGCTTCTCGATTTTTAATGTCTGCGAGAGACACGGACTCTTTCACTCCATTTTCTATTTACTTCAGTAGTAAATAACACTAATGAATAAACCAGGATTATACTCGTATCAAAAACTCAGCGATGAATCATCCAAAAAATCTTTACAAAAAACAGCTTAGTAATTTTATTATTACCCTATTTTAAAAACGGTCAAGCGAAAATGTGTTTAATCGCACTACATTTAGAGTACCTAATACCTTATTTAGTAGCCTAGCACTGTAGGACATCTTTATTACTTTCCAACCCCTGCGATAGTGGATTAAGAGCATCTCTTTCACACCTGGTAGTTTTATAATGGGTGTGAGGGGGTCGGATATATTAGGCTTAGGGAATACAAAAGGCAAATTGGTTTGCTAGGCACCCCTTATTCGCACCCCAGCTTGCATGACACGTGGCCGGTTTTAAGGATGATTTTGAAAGGGGGTGTTTACTAAAGCTGTATTTTATACAGATCGGTAGGTTTAATTTTTTCCATTGTTCGTTGTTAGTAGATACTTATTATTATTAGAACTGTTTACAATTTTGAGATGAAAACGGCTACAGACCGTTTTGGGAGATTTAATTGAATGAAGCATTCGTTAGCCGTCATTCTCGTGTTTTGTAGGATTAAATTATTTTTTGCTTGTTCTGAGAGTATAATTTGTGTTATTTAAAAGAAGAAACTTTAAACGATATTTTCCTATACATATCTGGAGCTCAGTCAAATTTCAGATGCAATTTTCCTGACCATAAAAAACCGCATCGCGAAATCTTTAATTCTATCGTAAGATCAAACCTCTTTACAGATTAATACTACATATTCTGTGATATATCTAAGCCTTATGATCAATTATGTTTATTTATTATCATTTATGTATACCATCCATTTTGTCTAAAAATGTATCATGTGTATTTATTGGAGATCCTTAATAAAAATTAAATAAATTTAACTTTCCTATCTATCTACATATACCTAGGTACTACATAGTACAAATAAACCCGAAACAAATATTTAAAATTCTCAATTTAATATATCCAGAAGCATGACGTCATCGCCCATGCGTAGTAATCATAGTATTTAATCAAGGGCCGGTCACGTGCCGGGTTTGGAGGGTAGTTTATCCTGGCCTATTGTGTTAGTATGGTATAGTAGGTATAGTTTAGTATAGTTTACCAACTGTTGGATAGTTGGGAACAGAAAGTTCTAGTGATACGAATCTTATATGATTGGTACAGTAATTGGTTTGGACGATGCGAGTTTAAATTGTTGCCCTGTCTGTGTTTTGTGATTAGAAGTTGGTATAGTTGTTTAGGTTTATGAGGTTTTTTGATATTTATCGTTGTTTGAATCAACCACAACCACTTCTGTACTTCTAAATAAGATTGAAGAAAATTAAGATAATTTCCATCTATCACCTACCTAAAGTCTTGTTAAAAGGCAACATACGGGAAAAAAACGTTTTAAGTACTTATTTGCACATTGGGGAAAATATAAACGCATTTTTCTATAATCTTCAATTCGTCCGAAAATTTTAGTCGAAGCTTAATCTGACAAGCTTGAACTTTAGTCAGACCTTACCGAATTATTTAGTACAGAAACGATACTAATATCCTAAGAAGTAAATAAAAACGAAACTAAAGCTACTAAACACTATCAGTTCTGCCAAAAAATCAACAGTTCGTCACGCGGTGACTCCTATTTACTGAATAGGATTTAATATAAGCTTCATCCATAAATAAAATACCTTTAAAGCGAGAATAGAAAGGATGAAATAGATTCCGCTCCGACGGTATCGAAAGGGACATTAATTTTCTGCCTACTTAAATTGCTGGAGACGGAGCAAGATGGAAGATTGCAGCGATTTTCTGCTTTTAAGGTTTAAATGGATTTTGATGCAGAGAATACTGTTTATTGTAGTCAATAGTTGTTTAACACTTAAAGATGTTACAATAGTTAGTTGTGTAAACAGTGTTAAAAACTTTTTACTAAAGAAGTTTTAGTATAAAAATAAGAATAGGTTTTACTCTTATTTTTTTATATTAAACAGGCTCTGAAATTTTCTTTAGTAAAATATGTTGTTTTAAAATTTAACTGTAATCTGTTTTTTAATTAGTTTAAACTGTCAACCGATGTAAAAAAGAGGTTCTCAATTCAGTTGTTTTTTTTTACGTATGTCTTTGTACGTAAAGATTTTGGGATTTTCCCGCGGAATTTCCTTACACGCCCCAAACACGACGATTTGCAAGCTTCCTTTTACGCTTAACTTGTCTTTAACATATAGATTTTTGAGATATCCCAATAAATACGTCTTAATACCGTGCCCTACAGAAATTTTCTGATTTAAATCGTTTTTCTCTGATTTTTTTCATGATGTTGTTTTAATATTAATAGGGTTTTTGCGATTGGTTTCTTTATCAATTGAAAAGTTTAATATTATCACATTTCTATGTTTAGCTTCTTCATGAGTTATAGTCTATGTGCGATATTTCTGATATTCCTATTCATTGCTTTACAAACTTTAATAATAAGCCTTTTACTTTACGCAATAATCCAATAAAACATTATTGATGAACCTCAAATTGAATTTTAAAAGTTTCTCAACATAAATCAATACAAGCCTTGGTATTTACAACTCCTGAAATGAGCCTCTTAACTTTACCCTGAAACCGGCCGAAACAATATTGAAAGAATTTCACCAACTTCATAAACAATTCATTTAATTTAAAATTTAATTGATGGATAATTAAAAGTCCCTACTTGAGCTACAAATATTTTCCTGAACACTGGCCGTTAAAACTTTATTCTTTTAATTATTCGAGTTTGGAATACGCAGAAATAAAAAGAGGTTTATAGACAATTTTTAAATTTAAATAACGGTTTTTTACGTTCGATTGTCATAAAGTTTTTGCAAGGGTTTTTTAAGGGTAGAAATATTAAATTTTATTTTTACGATGCTGCTTTTTACAAGGCATAGGGTGTATTTACCAGAACTCAACCCTCATTATTATGGGTCTCACACTTCTAATCCAAGTTACGGGATCCTAAAAATTCGTCGATTCGTATCTTTTTTAATTGAATAAGCCCCCGTTGGGATTATGTGACGCAATACCTCATCTTTTTGAATATCTCGTGTAATATTAACGCACAAGATGATGTCGAGATTCCTTATTAAAATTGAAAAAAATTACATACGATTCCGTTTTGGCAGATTAACTTTTTATTTCAGCTCAGCTACTTACCTGCAAAGAAAAAAATAAATGGTTAAATTTGGGACAAAAAATTTCGTACATGAGATCTAATTAGAATAAGGCGTATTTCACGTATAGTAATGAATGTATGGGAATAATTTATTAAATTAAGGGATGGTAGAAAACATTTGACTAAAATTTTCGACCTAAACTATAATACCCACTTTAGATTAAATCTTGAAGCATTAAAGTGCAATTTACAAACGGCTTACATAACTTGTTTTCATACTCAAACCAAAAGATCAATAAGATGGGTAGAAAGACAAATAGAAAATTAATAAAACATTCCTTTCGAAGGAAAATTATTTGCGGAAAAATTAATTACTTTCCGAAGAATTCTTATTACGAACCCGACCTCCGATATGAGCTTTCGATTGGAGTTTGAAAATTACTTGTACCACGGAAATGTGGTGACAAAAACCAATTATCTGGTAACTAATTATAATTATTTCCTCCCAAGTGTAATTATGAAATGAGAACTTCTAGTTTATTCCAATAAAACTAAAACAAAAGCGTTAATTACAGAGCTATACGTTTCAAAACTAGACGTTCGGAATGATATTCAAAATTTCTCGAGTTCGATAATTGGTTTTTACTTCACTGGACTTTTTTAAATTGGCATAAAATCTGCGCAAATCTCTGGCCTCACTCCAAACAGTTTTTCTTTTGCACTTAAAAGAAAAGGTGAAACTAAGTGAACAGTGGAAATTCTATTGCCTTGGGGCATAAAGGGGCTCTTTGGAACGCTTTGTGCCCCAAACCCGTAGAATAATGGTATCGAAATAGGATCGATTCGAACGCGACAAAGCTCAGGAGGATTTTCAATTCAGACCAAGTACGTTATGTTTGTAGTATTTGATTGTACAAGACTTCTATTACGTGTGACTGTGACGTGTGACTCGAACTATTTTGTTACGCAACGTACGACAAAGAAATATAAGGAAACAAATAAAACAAATGCTGAGAGACTTATGAATGTAATTTTATACGAGCTTTTGATATAGGAATGTTATGTAATTTCAAGCGACATTTGTGGTCGATTTACTCTTAATATTTGGGAAACTTATAATACGAATAACTTGTGTTAATTTGTGAAAATATGGTGTGCAGTAATAGCTCACATCAGTTTAGTCGCAATAAAACCTTTAGCACACAATGAAGACATTAGAGCAGACGGACATATCCCCAAAGGAACGCACATTACTAAGGCTTAACAACCACAACTTAATCACCTAGCTGTGCCTAACTAGTTAATGTTTACGACAAAAGCACTAATTCTACGTACACACCGTGGAGCTATGGCCATATTAAACTCAACCTTGACCCGAGCCAATATTTGATCAAGTAACTTGAAAGCTTGCAAACAAACGAAACGCGATGCCAAATAAACCCAAATTGTACAATGAAAAACGATATTGACGGTTTAGGGGTTTTTCCTAAGCAGAATTACGATCCTTTGTTTGGGGCAAGGGATGATACTCGATGCGACACCCCGATAAATAGTGTGACTTGCAAAATTCCAAATCTCGTGTTCGATTCTCGTTCCGTTCTCGATTTCGATAGAATCCAATTTTTGATAAGCCTACTATAAGTTCTTTCAAGGTTTCTGCCTTTATATTTCCCGAGTATCTTAAGCCAGGCTTCAAGATGTGTGACGAGACTTGAAGTCAACAAAAGTCGTGTCTTTATGATATCAAAACATCTCATTTGCGAAAGTAGAGCCGAGATGCCGACGTCGTTAGACCGATGTAATATTTTATGAAGTTGTACAAAGGCGATCCGACAGGAAACGGAATAGTCTGCAGCGACAAATGGCGTCGGTACAAAATATACTGTTTCTTTAAAGAACCTGAGGTCTTCACCAAATTAAGGAAGCCTGGCTCTTTGTGACGAGGCAAGATAAGAACAATGCCGGTACTTAATTTGAGACTGTTGTCTTACGTACAAATCTAATGAACAAGAAATTTCTTTGTCAATTTAAGCTATTGAGTGATTTAATGAGGCTTTACTATGGACGCGATATGAATCTTCAAGTCCATGTGCTAATAAAAAGAGAAATTTAACAAAGAGGTTGCATGTCATTAATAACGGCTACTGGCTAGAATATCCCTTACAAAATTTTCATTCTTTATTTCGTCTCTACAATAAACAAAAGAATATCGACAGAATAAAATACTGGTCTTTTGATACACGAAGCTTTATAAAAGTAGTTCTATTTCGATTATTGAGTACAAAGGACAGAGAGAGGAATATCTTTGCTATTTGTGTTCATGCATGTGTGCATAAAATCCAATGGCTAGAAAAAAATACAAGGAAACTAACCGCACAAAGGGAAGTAGAGAATTTTGTACGTGATGAAGCATCACCTGTTGATCGTTGACACTAAGGTTGAAAAATCTAATGATATAACTTAGTTTTTATTATGATCAAGTGTATTTTATGTTAGAAAAAAGATGTTTAAGTAAATGAACGTCGCATTGCAAGTACTTTCTTTTAATCGGTGTCTGCAAACTGCACACGTTGTTAAAAATTAATTGAACATTTTATTTTTCATTCAGATGGATGGATGTATGGTATAGAATATGAGATTAGAAAGAAATTCCAGAATGAATGAATGGTGTGACGAATGGAAAAATACCAATAGACGTTCAAAGATTGGGAATTGGAAAGAGAGAAATTATACTTAACATGCTTAAATTGCTTAAACAACAAGCAATTTCTTCAAGAATATTCAAAGAAAGTTCAAGTTCACATTTTATTTTTACAATACTGTTTATCGAGAGGCACTTTCCCGTGTATTTCCAAGGATACAAATTGTCGATGCTAGAGAGAACAACAAACTGATACTATTTGATATTTTCTATTTTTAGTATCGAGAGCCAGATCATTTGTGGTGTCGTTTGCAAACTATTTACTATAGTTTTAAATTGCTTGTTGTAGAGTATTATTATTATAAGCCTATATTGTGTCACTGCTGGGCAAAGGTCTCCCGATTGTCTTTGTTTTAGAGTATGTTAAAAATAATTACAAATAGACAAGTCGGTTCCGAGTGTGGAGGTATCAAAATATTCTGTTTTTGGTATTCAGACCTATAGCCTATAGCTATACAAGATATAAGTTTTCTTTTCTTGTAATTTAGATTCAGGTAGCGATCTGTTTTAAGAGTCAAGATCTTACGCTGCGTATGAATGCACACTTGTTTGTGCGTATATTTAGTTATTTTACCTTTCCATAAAGATAGACTTGTATCGATCGTACTATCTAGAGTAGGTACAGTCACCAACAACGTCATTTCCCACCGGTCCGGTTCATGATTTATCTATAAAGTCACTAGCCTTTTATCCAAATAAGGCGAGCCTTGCCCAAACCACTTTAGGGGCCAGTGTACACCACTTGTTGCTATAGCGCTATTTATAGCCTCAACCTATTTGTTGTACACTCAGCTTTATAAATAGATTTTAAATTGGCACTACGATTTTTACTGCAATTGAGGTCGTAATACTTATTATAACTGAAATTGTGTTGTTTTAATTAAATCTTAATTTAGCGAGGTAAACCTCTTCACCCAATTTTTATAAGGTTGTCAACTAGGTGTAGAAGTTGAATTGCGATACATTTTATTCAATTTTAAAAGAAGTAATTATGTTTTTATCTACGTCAGATTGGCAGTTACAAAACACCGTTATTAGCGGCTAAATAAACACAAAAGAAAAAAAAAGAAAACTCATTAAAATTCAATATCTGATTGATTTCCATAATCCCTACGCTTACAAAATGAAAACATATAAAAAATGCTTTTAGCGGCACAAGACGAGCCGACCGTACAAATCGTTACTGGGGCGCGTATCACACTACGTGATTCCGAATAAAGCTATCCGATATCTCGATATGCGAACGAGTACAAATTAAAATCGATGGTAGGCGACGCGAAAGCAAATGGTGTAGAAAACGGCCCAACTTGATAATGTAGTAGGTAACTAGGGGTGCGATTGCTGCTGAATTTCCGGGTTATTTTACGTAAAGATATTATTCAATATTTATTGGGAGAATTTTGCACGTTAAAAGTAGATTTAAATTGATTTGGGAGCATTGGTTTAGCAGAACTTCGTATATTATGACATCGATATGTTGATTATTATATTTTGTTATGATTTACCTATATAAATAGGTACCTATATGACTTTAATTAGAGGTCACTTATAGGTACTACCGTACTACGAGATAAAGTAATTAATTTAACAATGCCCTTGCGAATAAATGCTTGTAATCTAAAATAAACAAACAATCCACAACCCTACCGATAATATTTCACGTTTAAAACTCGGCCCATCGCTTCAGTTATCACCAAATCTAATGCCGATTGAAAAACTTATATCGAGCGTAACTTTAAAATATCGCTTTGCGAATTTCGAACTGAGTTCGGTTGAATAATTCGAGTTAATTCGTCCATAATATATCGATAAAATGTGTTGTCGAACTTTAATCGATCGAAATCACTTAGTGTGAATCGAGTTAGATTTTCGTATCAATATGGTTTGCATTTTATAATATAGTTAAAAGGAAAAGCAAGCGATTGTATGCAATTAATATAAGTTTATGAAGTACATATTTTTACACTGAATTAAAACAAAGTACAAAAACTATCAAACAGCAAATTGCACTTGTTTTTAATAAAAAAAAACGTTGTAACTGTTACACTTACATATTAATGTGACATTTAATTTACACATTAACTGCTAACTAAAGCAAACATACAATGTATATTGTGGCACAACGGTAATATGTTAAAACGTCACAAATAACATTACATGAAGAGAAAACATTAATAATTCAGGTGTGATTAACAGTTCGGATATAAACGCAATGCAGTATGCTCTGGCTTGTTTTACAAAGCGAATAAAAAGTGAGCTTATTTCAATTAGTGTGCTGTGGCTGTATTTATCCCTGCGGCAGACAGGATACGTGGGATAGTGTTTGTTATTTATACTAACTGGTTTTTAATTACGTTTAAGAACGTAAAATTATGAAAAGCATACAAATATAAAAATAGTTTCTCAAAGAAAACAATATCCTGCGTAAATTCGAAATGAATGATCGCGGCGGTCGAAAACAATTTCGAATGGAAACCCAAATTCCTTAGCCACATTAAAAACAAATCTAAGCTATGCATTGTAAACACAGAAAGTTTTATGCCCGTAACCGCTAAATAAGCATTCCATACATTGAAAACAACCATAAATAGCCAAGATAACATAAACTTAGCGGGTCAAGTTATAAAATCTAAAAAATACACTTTATTACACAACATAGAAACCACATAACCACCCTCTTTCCTGTGAAACTTTAAAAAAGTAATTAATGAACTCCGTTAACGCCGGTTGTAAGACCAATGTAAGTTGAGCTGCGGTGCCGACAAGCCCTTATTTTAAACACGAACTAAACTTACTTCGGGTAATGGTATCTCATTCTTTTGTTTGGGATTAGAAAAGGATAGACATACACCAAGCTGGTAACTTATGTACCATCTTAATAAGATGACTTGTAGCTAGAAAACAGTGATGTTTAATTCTAAGCGAAGGCATTTTTTCATATTTATTTACATCGTTTTTCCACGTATTCCTAAACATAAACACTATTGACAAAATATTAGTCATTCCTTCACTTTTAGCTTTTCTTTACAATTTTTAATGCCATACAAAGCAAACCATTCTCGATCTTAAAGCTCGTGCTCGTGGCCTTATTCATCAGCTCGTGAATAAGGACCCCGGATAGGTCCGAAACTAGTCGACCTATTCCGATGAATACATGAGAGTTATACGTTAACATATAACTATAAATATGTCCCACAAAAGATATTACAATAAGGTATACAATGCTTTAATTGAGTTTCAAACAAAAGAATCACCTCGCACAAACTACCACGTACTAAGTACTAAGTACGTAGTTTCGCCTAGCACTCTCGGAGGTCAACTTACACTGGTATCAAAAGGGAAGTCTCGTCCGTTTACGGGCATGATTTAAATACACCACCATGTTTTATCTGGCATCAGCAACGTGACGGTTCAACTAAGCACGCTCTTTTTTATGTAATCGTACAACCGGGGTGCGTACGACATTTTGGAAAAAAATACTTTGTTTTTGACAATGTTTTTTTGGTTAGAATGAGGGTTAAGTGTCAATTTTGTTGTTTTTTTTCCGTGATGATGTTGAATATTGATTGACCTCTCTGTTAATAGCTAGCTCCGGTAAACAAAGTGCGCATTTTTTGGCCTGTATGCCATTGCCAGGCAAAGACGTCCCCTAAATCTTTCCACGAGTCTATCTAAGTTTCAAAAGTTGTCAAAAGAAATGTTATTCGTATAATATTATTGTAATTTTTAGTTGATTTTCAGCTCACAATAAAATACTATCTATTTTCATCAGCTATTGAACAAAGGTAAGGTGAAATCCAAAACACTGATATATCTTTGTCAACCAACATTAATTAAAAATAAAGGCAGGCCTTAACTGGGACATTTTAGCTCGATACAACAGCGTTTAATGTTCACGTAATTATATAAATTCTATCAAAATTTCGCCTCCATTTTAGCAACAAATTATAATCTCGGTATTATGTACTGTTTCAGTACTTTGAACTGTCGACCTTGGAGGTTCAAGGGCTCGTAAATATACACTTGTAAAAATATATTCAAATAAAATAGTAAACTTTTTGAATTGGAAATGAAAAGTTAAGCTCCTTATTTTTCTGCGAGATAAGGTTAAGGGCCTTGATAAAAACAAATTTTCTGCGTCGCAATATGTAACAATTTCAATATGTTTTTAACGAAATAGATTTTCTTTTTTAGTTTTTATTTATCGATATTAAATTAATGATCGACTTTTTATACAGGTTTACAAACAAATCTCAAACAGGTGTGCGAATCCATTTATTTTCACAATTCCCAACCGATAAATAAAACATTTATAAAATAGAACCGCAAAAAATCGTCCTGGACGTAAACAGAGAGAGAATTCGACCTTTGAAATACGGAAAACCGAAACGTTTTTTTTTTAAACGCTTTTATCACATCTTGTCACGGTAACAGCCCATTAATCCAACGAGGGTTTCGACTAAATTAAAAACGTTTCAAACGGCTAATGGTCTAAGTTTCGCCACATCCGACCGCAGGGAAACGTATACGATTAAGTTTCAGATAAAATAATTAGATTACTTGAAACGAAAAATAAAAATACTTTGAATGAAATACGCAATGGAAATTTTCTCATAGTGTTTTGTATGAACCCCTTTGATGAAACGAATATAAATGAAGGGGGTAACGAATGAGACAGTCAGAGTAATAACAATAAAATGCAATCACCAATCTCTTTGTTGAGCATTTTGTTTATGAATAGCGTTAATTAGACGACGGATTTATACTGCGTAATAACAATACTTAACGTTACTTTACGAGATATGCCTCAAAAGAATCTCTAAGTATACGCATCTGATATTTATTTATATACAAAATGCTGAACGGTGAACCCCTATAAAAATTTCGATTATAATATAAATTTCACTCAAAAATATTAAGGGGTAGGTCTACCAGTACCCAATTAAAATCAGAACAAAGCCGGCGGCCTTGCACCGACGAAACTGAGCGCGAATTTACCAAAATTCATCTACATTTTGATTAGAATTACTTTCGTGATAAAACGGGAGTCGATTATTCCAGATTTTACAGAATTTTCTACCTCAAGTATTTACTTTATCATGTTTACGAGGGCCATGATACTGCGCAGATGGGAAACCAACGGATCGCAATTTAGGTTTACTTATGTAAAGAGTATAACTATAAACATCTAGAAAAAATGGCTTTCAAGCCTTCTCTCGATGTTATTTTTATTCGGGTTCAACCCTCGATACATTGATATTTTGTCAGTGCATACAGTATTAAAACTCCTTTTTACGTCCAATGGATGTAGGACTGTAGGTACGGATACTACGGATAGCTAGCTACGTGGCGAAACGAATAGTGAATACGTAATTAGTACGCGGAAGGGTACAAAGGGAAGTTAATATAACGCTTCAGAGTAAATGAACATTTTATGCTGAAATAAAAACTAAACCACATTTTCCATTTACAAGTCCCGAGTTAATATCAAGGCTCGGTAAACATTCCATTTTGCGTACCCCTTCGTTCGTCGACGTGAGTTCGTCAACTTAATTTTACAACTCCGGGACACGTAAGCGTGATATAGTTAAATTCTGTATTATTTATGGAGTTGCGGCTTATGGAGTGCTAGACGCCGGTCGTCAGTGCCTCGCGCATTACTTTGAAACACGATAAATATTCGACGTATTGAGGCGGTACCTTTCTTTATTAATAACTTACGACTTTTTCGATATATATATAAAGGCGACATTTGTGCGTGTATTTTTTTTTAATTAAAAAGTTGGATGAAATTCATTGTTTTATAGAATTAGTGAGACTCTAGGACGATGCATTATATTTGTGCTGTAGTAAGAAAACTACACCGTTGAAAGGTATACCCAAATCATAATTTACGTGCGAATGAAAACTATGAAACGAACAAAAATTAACATAAAAAAGTTCAATGACTTACAATCTTAACAAAGGCCATTTAAAATTTAAATCGATCCTAGACTCGTATCGGGCCTACAATAACCACCCTAAAAATACAAACAATCAAAGTTAACAACAAAAGGTCATGAAATATTAACAAAGGGGACCGTTAGCCGCCATTTTAAGGCAGGTCTAGTCCCAAGAAATAGTTAATAGACACCTGATCGTGAGAAAGTAATAGAAAAGGCAATCTTAGGGGTCACACAAAGAAACTGCACTATGCTTAATAAAGTCAACGGTTGCGTTACCTATCCCTAAGCAAAGGGCTTTTTTATTTTTCTTTTGTCCCATACGTAATTTGTGTGAGATGTCTTTTATCAACATTCGTGAGAATCTTAATAACGGTCAAGTTTCTATGCAGTTTTTATTTGCATTTTAATACGATCTATGATAGTGGTTTCCCTTTCTTTTTTATTTAAAATTTTCTCATACTTTTATCTATTAAGGATTTTGTGGTATTTTTATTGTGTTACTGTATGTACTTTCTATCAATGAGCATTGAGGCATTATCATTACTTTTAGATCCTTCTTTTAATCTAGTGGTTAGTGGCCCTGACTGCTGTACCGGAGGTCGTGGGTTCGATTCCCATTTAGAAGTTTATAAGTATGCTTTTCAGTTGTCTAGTCTCAAAACACAAGTCACTCTCGTATACTTAATTTGAGACTAGATGGCGTTGTTTAAATGTTTAGGAACATATATTCTTTACCCTATAAACTTTCAGAGATTTGCAAGTTCAGCCTCAATCGCCAAAGTTTATTCCCTCCAAGGATGTTAAGATCCAATTTAAAGTACAAAATTACATGTTAAATCTCATTCGATAAGTCATATATTACTCGATAACTCGGTTAATGTTTCCGCACGCCTACGTCACACGAATACACGTTATAACTTAGTTCCCTACTAATTGTGTTACGGCCCGTTGCCGGCGATACGTAGAAATGGTATTTAATATTGCGTTTCAGTTTTAATGGTATGAGTTTTTAAGATGGCTAGATTTAGGTGTAGTTTATATCGTTGGATATTTGCTTAAATGAGTGTCATGAGTTATAGGTGTGGATAAAAATATTGGCCAATTTTTTCGCTGCAACTTGTAGTAATTAAAGCTGCAACTGTTAAAAATATTCATTGAACTCTGTGAAAGATATAATGAAGATATCTACTCCTTTAAATTCCTATAGTCCATGATTGCTTGAAGAAAATTAGATCAGTCAGTAGTAGAAATCTAAATAAAATCAACCGATTTAAAATCAGTTTTTTTTTTTTCAAATTATTTAAAATATTATAATTACGTACTAGGAAATCACAGATCAAATTCGCAACAAACTGTATAACATTTGACCGCATTCTAACATATAATTCGGACATGATCACGGCTCGAGTATCAAGTAGCTAATAAGCCAATAGTTAGTATCGTGTGACAGTAACTTAAGAAGCAGTAATCTGTTTATCAACTTGTAATACTGGGTGACAATTACTAAGATTATGTTACTGTAAAGACTATATTAATTCTCGTCTACTATGAGCTCTTAAAGACAGCTGTCCTTGTAGAAAAGAGACGCTGCTATACGTAGTTTAGTATTCCCTCTCGCTTCCACGTTAGCATTTGTCCTGCTTTTCGATTTCATAGTACAGGTATTGCCATGAAACTTCTGGAGTATTCAAATTATCTCAGAATTTCCACGTGTTTAGTTTGTTAAAAGTTTGCGGGCCTTTATAATTATGCCTGCACTAAAGGTAAGCTCTATTGAATAAAATACGGGATAACTGTCTCGCAAGCTATAGAAGAGTCCTGAAAAAACTTGATTCAATAACGATCTTTTCATCGTTTTGTTATTTATGACTAATATTAGATTTAAATCGATTTCAAGAAAAGAAATAATATCAATTAAGAGTTCTTTTCAAACTTTGATTACATCTAGGCGGTGCAAAACGTTGTAAAGGCAAATACTCATTAAAAACCAGCAAAAGGCTCACGATCAATTGATTTAAATAAACCTAATTGAATACTTTTACTGCACGCAAAGATCCGGGAATCTTTCGTACATCTATAGAACCTCTTACGGCGAAATGAACGTAATTAATTTGATTAATCTGGAGAGACGCCTGTGAGGCATACCGGCTATGAGTAATGGTGGATATTCTTTTTTCTTCACCATGATCTATAGTACCTTCAACGGTTATATTAATGAACGAGATTCCATGGTTTTCTGTTGTGTACAGAAACGAGTGAGTAGTTGAGATAAAACTACGATGAAATTTCTTGTTTCGTTATAAAATTTGCTCGCATTGACATATCGAAACAAATCAAGGAATGTTATACCTAATATTTGATAGCCAAAAAAGGACAGTGCAATTAGTAAAGAATATATATATTTTCTGTAACAAATTAGGTACAGGCAAAAACAAGAATCTGGTGATGAATTGTATGTAAAAAATATAAGGCATGTTTTCAATACAAAGAAATTTCGAAATTGAATCAAATATATTGTCATCATTCATTAGTTTATAGAGATATTTCAATAAAGTTCCAAGAATATGCCTCCGTAGACTGTTCTCCGCACGTAGTGTCTTAATGGAAGCTTTCTAGAAAACTAAATATAGACCAAGTTCGTCTATTCGTCTCAATTAGAGAAAATTGTGATATCGTGTTGCGTGTTACAAATATTTTGTGCCTAACCCAATATTTCTGTGAGTACATCTTTAGATACTTAGTACGTGTATAAATCAATAATGTCGGTTAAAAATAACAGCTAAATACGTATTTTATGTAGGAATGCCGTGACGATAAATCAAATCAGGCTCAACGTGTCAATGCTTCTAGTTCTAAAAATATATACAGATATTTGAGAAGGTTAAATTTGAAATTCCCGAAATGAGTATATTAGGCCTAGGCATCAACAATGACGATGTTCTCATACACAACAACATTTTACCCGTATTAAACATCCCGCCGTTGTTTTTCAGTATCGCTAATACCGATAATGGAATTACTCCACATGCCAATTAAATAAGAGTGGGCTCAACAGAGCGGTAGAAAGGTATTAACATGAATATTAAAAATGAAATTATTCAAAAGAGGATTACTTAAGAAAAAATAAGAGCATCAGAACGGGACCATTTAAAAGCGTTTAATGATATTACCTGTGACGGTCTTAAAGGTACAATAGACCTTAAACGAACAGGTAAGATTAAAAACAAAGTTACGTTTGCAGCTGCGAAACTACACCATCAAAGAAATAAAAGGGTGAAGGTTATTTTTGTAATAGAAAAGTAAGTTGGTGAGCGTCTAGGAATGTTTGGCTGAGTAATACGAGTCGAGAAATTGTCTAGGGACGAGTAATTTTGATTTCATTTACACACAAACAAGAAAAATCTAGTCGAGACTTGTTAAACTCGGAATAAACAGAACGAAAATACGTATTTGTCTTCTATTTATTTGTGTTAAATCCCGCTAGTGCTGTACTCAGTTTTATTGTTGAATGTAATAAGAACAAGAATGGTGATAAAAACGGTTGAGTAACTTGAATGTAAGAAAAAACGCGACCTGTGCATACTTGAGTGAATTCAATGAAAAAACAAGACGTATTTGCATCACTTGCTTTTTTAGGTTAAGATATTACCGTGGGAAATATTGTGCGTATTATATAAACACGTTTTTATTCAAGATATCGATATGTTTCTTGATTTAATGTATTGTTTTTTTTTTACCTTTTCTTTACCATATATTCAGAATTCATTTGAGTTAAAAACTTTTTAGAAATCTTGTGAACATTGAAACTAATTATAATAAAACAATAGCGCAACAAAGTTATCAACAAAGCATAAAATATAGCGCCTTACAACTTCGTAAATAAAGTAACAACAACGCAAATTATTGCTCCAATATTAATGTAAGGCGCGCTACACGTGTAAGGTATTAATAAATCTTAGAATAAACATTAAATTGTTATACCTGCGTGGTTCTCCTTTCGTCATTCATTAATGGCTTTTGGGAGCGAGGCTCACGATTCTGATAAAGTTGAATAGGCCAAGCACGACGCTCACTAGGCCAGCTCAACTTTTATGCAGCGTTAAAAGAGTTACGCATGAAAAGACGTTAAATAAGTGGGCAGTTACTGGCGGGAAATGTACCCGGGAGCGGGAACAAGTTTCAGAGTGTACACAACAATTCTTTTGATAGATCGAGCTACAAAGAGGCAACTCTTCAAAGAAAACAAACTGTCTTTTGTGACATGTTGATTTTATAAAAAAAGAAGCTTTTTGTATGGAATAATTCTCATGCGAAAGACTTGATTTCAGACCTTATATCACGAATCAAACCAAGTGTACGTACAAATTGGAAGGATTTAACGTTACGTTATATATCTGTTTATTTGACCGAGCTTTGAAGCGCTGATCGGATTACTGGGAACTGCAGCCGTAACTAGATTTTAAGCGAATCCTACAAAAGTTTTTGGAAGTCAACTATCGAGGGACCCAAACTTATTTACGATGTCCGTGGGCGGTGAAATAGATATACTATTTATGTTCCAATCTTTTAACCTTTGGGCAACAAACCCACTCAAGAGTTTGCCTCGAGCGTTGCTAATCAGACGAGCGTACATGACAGTTCGTGATTGACTGCTTTTCAAGTTGGTATCATGATCATAATTTTATATAAACCTTATATTGCAAACTTGGTTTATGTAGTAAAGCTCTTCATACATCCTACGATACAGAGACTTGATAAAGAACAAAAAATATCAGAAATATTCTTTCTAGTAGAATACGTTTCTACGCTAGCCTAACATTTGATGATTAGAACAACAGACCAGATCATTAGAACACACGAATGCACACTCCCATAAATCCAATGAAACTCGAAATGTCATCCTCGAAATTCAATTACGTGGTAATCAACCGAACGTTGTTGATACAGTTCGGTTGTGGCAGTGATTCGAACAAGTCTTACGATCGCGTGATAGTTCGAGCATTACTGCCTCTATATCCAGTAATGGTGAGGACATGGGTGTAGTTAGAGTAGTTACCGAGAATTTTTTTGATGTAACAACGATTGACACTGTACTTGATGGTATAAATGAAGTTTATTCAGGTCTGAATTTTGTTGGAGTTGATCTTATAGTAAACCTTTGAGCAGAATTCGAATGTTAAATTTCCGTTAAATGTTTTGCGTTTATAACTCCGGGATGGACGGATGGAATATGGTTTGTCTTTAATATTTGATTCCTTTGACTATCCCAGCTTAGTACTCGAATTCAATCAGTTCGAATTGAATCCAATCAAAATCTCCAACTATCTGATGATATTTGGCTTCCACATTAATTTTCGATGGGAACTCAAAACAATGGCTAACTTCACCGACCTTACAGTCACAGTCAAGCCTGGGTTTACTATTCAGATTTCAGTTAGCTGTTCGGCCGGATTTGATTAATGGCTCCGGCAAATATCACAGCACAGTTCGTTACGACTGCGGATTTCCGGAGAACTGTAATGCTACTGCGAAACAAGTCATTCGAGAAGAGTTAGGATCAGACTGACTGGTAAATTATGACCGACAGTCTTAAAGATGTCTGAATGAACTGTTTCGTTATATTGCGGTTTAATTTTTGCTATTCTTTCGTTTCGTTAGATTTATCTGTAGCTTCAGTATTTTGTGTGAGCACGAGTTCGAATTGGTTTGTAAATAAATATTTGAATATGTTGCGAATTTTTATGTCTTATAAATATTAATGAATGAATTTTGTAATTTGTGCTAGGTTCTGTATCTTTGACGGCACAGTAGAATTTTCAAGTCACGTTTCGTCACAAAGCTTTACCAATCGAAAGATTTAAATCGCGCCTAAATCTAAGTAACATTTTCAAATAAAATATATCACCGAGTCAATAAGCGGCAGCATAAAATTTAATTAACAGATATTTCAATTACTTCCTGGTACAAACGCAAAAGCCCTTACATTTAATACAATTTCCAGTAGAAACTTGTTACTTTATCTGTTAGAACTCCGAACAAACAGCACTTGATTAAAACAGCAACATTAAAGTATACAACACAATATAATACGTTTAAATCAAGTTGGTCACGAAAGATAAACCAGTTGATTGGGCAATATATCTTTTCAATTTATACGGGTTGTAAAAACGTCGCGCAGTTTGAGTTCAGTGACGTTTATTGGAGACCACCGATTGATATGGTTTGATGACGTCATCATGGGGCCTTGGAGCCGAATATACCTATATTTTTAATATTCATATTATGCGTAACGTAATATGTATTAAGGCGTGTTAAAAGTTCCCAATAAACGTATAACGAGTTACCGGAACAGCAGGTGGTGTTGTTATATAATAAGGCCGGTATCATTTATTTATGGAATAACGTAAATAATATACTGCAACACATTGACTTCACTCGTAAACACCGTCTTTCAAACATATGGCACGACAAAAAATTTACTGCTCCGAGAATAAAATAACAACACAAAAACGACATTAAAAACACCGTGTATCCTAAGAAATATTCTAAGAAGTCCCCTACAACCGCAAACGAAAATAAAAAGTTTCAAAACTCACCAAAGTAAACCAAATCCGTTCATTAAAGTCAGTCTTCTTTTATAAAACGATATAAAATATTTTTAATTTACGAAACACACAACCGTTAACCGCTAAAATTTAAAAACTAAGAACGCTTACTCACGTTCAGAAACACTAGTTATAACTTAAATAAATTTGGACACAATGACTAGAATTCAAACGTTAGCGGGGACACAACCGCTCGCGTCGACTGTCGAATCATAACTGAATGTGGGGGTCAAGATTTCGAAAAAAAAAAAGTTGTGCAGCAGGCAAAGGCACCCATACGTTACGGACGAGATCATTACAACAAAAAAGAACCCTAAATATTATCGGTCGACAAAGGTGCCTCAAAGTTTTGAATGCATTTTTATTTATAGACTTTTTAGTATTATTTTTATCATTGAATAATTTTAGAGTTGAATTTATCTATGAGCGAGAACAAATACGGGTTGAAAATGGCATGTGAATGGCAGATTTTTGTGTACAATAAAAAAAATGAATATTTAGAGGAATTATTTCATTCTTTTTTGTTTTGCAAGAGTTTTTAAACTTTTCAAGGCGATCTGGCTCCGTTTATTGTACTCGGCTTTATTACGCTGCCAATATTAAAATTATATTATTAGAAAAAAAGATATATAACTTGTTTTAGCGTAAACAATTTATGTGAATACCTCTTACCATTTTTCACGTGGCAATTAAAGATTTATCGTTTAATTTACGTTTTATGATTTTTCGGTAACGATGGGTATTTTTATACACGTGTGATTTTATGGTATGGTATTTTTGCTTTTAACTTAGTATAAACATTAATCACTATCTTTACACATTAATATATTACTAATAAATACCTAACGTGTTTTATTCATATTTTCGCGTCTAATTTTACATACTAAAGGATATTTTTTTTGATGATTTTTTTCTCTAACTATCTTACCCTTTTTCTCACACTACAAAATGAAGCAACTAGGTTTAACTTCACACTTCATAAACTTAATACAAAGTAAGAACAGAAGCGTTACTAACTTACAAATAATGAGTCATTATTTTTATTAACACAAGCGACGCCATGGCGCCACTATAGTTAATAATAAAACTTTGATATTCGCAGTCGGTTGGATTCAAGTTCTGCAGCTGCCGTCCCTACGTGTACACACACGGTGTGCATGTGTGCAAGGCACGCGCACCTTTCCATGTGTGCGTGTTCCGTAGGGGTGCAACGAAAATTTATTGATTTTTTTACTCGACAACATCAAATTGATTCTCTGTTGTAACGAACTTTTTGTTTATAATTTTGGCGGACTGGTGTGTGAAATTATGTAGTATACAAATAATTACAGGGAAGGGGATGGGTTTTACTGCTTTTCGTAACGTTCGTTGTAATGTTATTGTTATTGGTACGGCTGTAAAACCTTTTCTCTCGAGCTAAGAGCAGTAATCAGCTGCTTATCTTAAGGCTGTTATCACTTAAGTTATATCTTGTACTCTACCGTTATCTGGTACCTATTTATTTTTAGCAGATAATTTCGTTAGTATTTTTGTTTCATTAAAATTTCAAGCGCTTTTGTAGGTAAGTACTACGTTTTATACTTTTGTATAAAATAAGGACTTAATTATATTCGGTCCTTGAATAATTTTAAGTTTCATTGTTAACGGTTTGTCCTTGAATTAAAATGATCTTTACATCAAAGCAATAAGGAAGGTTTTGGCGTAACTTATTATACTATTGTAGAAGTACGGTTTTAATTGTTGTAAGAATACAAGAGTAAAGAATTTTAGAACAAAGAAGTCACTGCAGAGATTTCCAAAGAAATTACACTTTTTCCTTTATTTATGGTTAAGTTAATACAACTTCCATTGTATGATTCACGTTTTCAGGAAGAATCCAAATGACTCAGCCTAATTATAAAACAACTTGACTCGTCTATCTGTCGCCGTTTTACGCCTTGAACTGACAAAGACAGCATGATATTTAACGGTGACTTAAAACTGAGTGACGTTTTAAAATTCGTTTTTCGGCAACTTAGACCATACCCATGAATAAAGCTTTTATTTTGTCCCGCAACAACCACTCAATACAAAAGCCAGTGTTTTTATGTAAAAACTTCAATTACAAGTCCTAAAATAAAATGTAGTTTATATGCAACATACTAGTAAACCTTGTAAACATCTTTATGGGACCTATTAGCGAAACAAAAATGAAGAAATAAATTCATTTAACAAGAACTGAGGCCTACTTTACGACCTATCGATGACAGCTGATACATTTTATTTCTTTCTCCACAGCCAAAGGAATCAAGACTATTTAAAAATCGCAACTAACAAAGCAGAACTTTTAATTAGATAAACTACTTAAGAGATAGATTAACAAGTAAAAATGTGCTCTAACGTTACAAGATAAAGCTGGTATTCCGTCAACGATTAGCGAATTGCTAACAATGTGGAGACATGCAAGTATCGTTCGTGGCATATAAAATAATCGCATTCATAGTATGTTGAGGCAGGATGCTAGTTAAATATAGGTATGTAAGGGTCAACAGTCCGGTGACTGACCTCCGCGATGACTGACACGTATTTATGTGTTGATTGGAAAGGTCAGATAATGCATGATTGTGATTATGTTAGACAAGCCGACTGTTTGTCGCGAATCCTACTAATATTATAAATGCGAAAGTTTGTAAGGATGTCTGTATGTTTGTTACTCTTTCACGCCCAAACGGCTGGAAAAAATTTCATGAAATTTGGTATGGAGTTCGCTGACACCCTGGTTTAATACATAGGCTACTTTTTAACCGACTGCGTCAGAGACGGACAAATGTTTTTGCAGCTGTAATCGCCATTCGCTCGGGTGAAGTCGCGGGAAACAACTAGTTAAGATAATAATATATACGAGCTAAATATGGAGTTTTGGGAACTGGGAATATTATAACGTGTCGATAGATGAATTTACCCAGATTTGGGAATTACGCATTGTCTATAATAGGCATATCTCGAAGGGAAAATTTATGCATTAAATTATTGTCGGACTTGCATCAATATTCATTAAAACATAATATCATAGATACTGTATAACAATACTACAGACGGTTTACGTTATGATACAACCACGAGGAAGTACACAACACTGATAAGGTTTTAAATTATATTTTTACGAATAAAGTAATAATTTAACTGACAGTAACATCATAGTAAAACGCGTCACAAAACACATTTCACCGCATTATTCCAGTCGTTAAATCGATAAAAAAGTCGTAACTCGATCGCAGCCATTGTAAAAAACACCATAAATACAATCTGCCATTTTGTTTGACCTTGCAGTCGCAGCTGCAGAAACTGCGACAGTCTGCGACTGAAATGTCTGGGCAAAAAGTCGCAGAGCCCACGGCCCGCCGAGATTTCTCAAGCGACTATGAATGACATCTTAAATCTAAGAGCATGTCGTAAACGTAATATAAGGAGTATAAGTACTAGGTTTCATAATGTATTGCGGAATTTATTCTAGTTTATACCTATATCTAGACTTTATCGTGTTACGATTGGCCTTGCATATTGCGTAGCGTTGTTTATTTCTTAGAATGGTCTGATACCGGATTCTTCGTTATATTTTGAATTATGAGTGACGTTTTTGGAGTATCCCTACTTTCGTTTAGACTGACTGACTATAATTCAGTCTTTATGTAGCAAAATCACACTAGTCGTCAAGCAGTTATTAGCAAATTTTGAACCATAGTAGAATCTAGAGAGAGATACCTACCAAGGAAGTGGATATAGTTCTAGTCAACAAAGAAGTATCACCAAGTTTTCCATGGTGACATTACACCATTGAAGGTCAACGGCCGGGTAAATGACCTTACCAGATGACTCCAACCGTCTTTTTTTAAGTCATATGCTTTATGAATCATACACTACACAGTGTATAAATTATATACAAAATGTTGATCCAATGAATAAGCGGCGACCCGACTTAGGGTTGCCAATATAATTTATGGCTGCTAAAACGTCTACAATTTAAATGTTAATCACAGAGTATAAGATTAAGGATTCTGATTTTATTAAAAAAGGTTTTAATAAAATCAGATTGGGTTCAGAAAAAATGGGGTTCGGGCTTCGGTATTAAGTTTGTTAAGTAAGATAGTTTGCTTGCGAAGTATCTAAGTTTGGCCCGTCCCGTCGAATTTTAATCATGCAGTAACCCTGGCTGGGTCGAACCGGTGTCAAGTTCGAGACACTAAACTTTTTGCCTCGAAAAGGATAAGGTTTGACATTTACTTGCAACTTGATTTTTTATACCGTAAAAATATCGGGTTTCATAATTATGATTGATTGGCTTCTTAAAATCCTTTTAGGTTTTTAAATCTACATCTAACCTCAACAATAACCTTTTTTGTAATAATTGAACAATTATCGAACAATTTCCGCATCTGATTCATAACTAATAACAACTTAATTTATTAAGCTATGAGTCAACCCTAACAGAGTACAGGTGTGCGATAGAGTTATAACAACATAATGTTGTCGTACTACTATATTTTAGTATTACAAGTTTGCTATTTGTATACACTGTGGCTTTACAAGTATCTTGATATGCAATGTGATAGGCCTATGTGTGAACTGAAGGCAGGTTTACGTGTGTGAGGCAGAACCGGTCATTTGAATGATTCGCATCGCAAGTGATGCACGCATGCGTTCTACTAACGTGATACTATTATGTGTACATACTCGTACCTATGCTATGTATATGTTTGTACGTGCTTAGAGACATGCTACAACAAAAACAAGATCGAAGTCCATATTGTAACTATGATTAAGTTTCAACACCTAAGAATTGGTGCAGACAACTGACAATATCGTAGAACTTTTTCTCTCTCTTTCTCGCATTGTGTTTTTAACGTAATACATATGAATAATAAAGGTCACTTTTACAAAAGCTTCATTATGTTAAAAATAATTTAAATAAATTATCTTCTGGGTTACGCGAGTAATCCTCATCCAAATTTCGTTTCGAAACAACCCTAAAAAACACACATTAGGCGGTCTAACGAAGCCGTTCACTAATTGTGTGTTTTTCATTAATTTAGAATACGCTCAGAACTTTCTAGTTAAATCTCCACATCAAATTATGTCGACATGGCTTTTGACATGAATGCTCGCGTTCAAATAGGGGGCGACCCTAGTGTAACTTAATCACATCATCGCCAAATTGATATGTACGGTACATGGCAGACGAACCTGGGGGTCTGTATTTGTAAATGGCTATGTACTGACGGTAAGGTTCAGGCAAATATCGACCTTATTGCTTTGAGAGAGTGATGCAGATTCGAGTGTTATTATTGTTGTTTGGTAGACTGTACAGGATTATGGATCGATAAAACTGTCTCGCGGGATATTTAATTATTTGCAGACTGCGTTACGCGTAGTTGGTTCGAATTTTAGGTTTTGTGATTTTGTCTGATGTGATCAAATGTAAAATAAGTTCGTTTTGGATCTTATAAAAGCGTTTCACTGTGATGGATTGCAAATATTTTGTCAGTCTATTACAAGCTACATTTTAATGATGATAAATGAGATTTGAAAGGAATAAAAGAAAAATATTTCTCGGCAGATGCAAAATATTTCTATATAAGATAATCTAGATAGGAAACCAAACTAATAAAACCATTAGCAATACGTTCACAAATCCAATAGCAAGCTCTTAAACCTCAGACACGACGAAGCAGTTTTTCAACGTCGTCGAACATTCTAGACTAGAAACCAGCCATTTCAAGATTCAGTCTAACCTTACTAGGTATCTATGAACGGGAAATTCGTGGATTTTCCAATGTTACAAGGAAATGGAGTCTGAGATGTTACATACAGTCGCCACCGACGGAAATTTGGATGGAATTTTTGGATGAAATTCTCCTCTGGTTTTGGCAGGAAATCAGTAGCAAATAGATGTTTAAGAGATGATTAGTTTGATGTTAGGTTTCCTAGAAAATATGGGACTAGAGCTTTAAGAGGTGAAAGTTATAACCAACTCTATAAGCTATTAATAATTCATGTCCCTATGTGCAATGGTAAAAAAGTTATATTTTTTTGGAACCCCAATTATTTTTATTGCGTCTTCGTTTGTAATTTGATCACACTTTTGCTTTTATAGTAATTCCAAAGTGTCTAATAGGTATATCAGTGTAAAATTTATTAAAACGAGTACCTACCTCTTTGCTTTTGCCATACATTTTAATGTATCTAGTTTAAATTGTATGTCGTTAAGAATCGTCTAGACAGATGTGCATTATGTATCACCGGATGTGTCATATTGACAATTCAATTGGTATGGGGTCGAGCCATTATTTTCATTTGAAGACTGCTCGTGCTAATGGGGCAAATTAAAATGACCTTGACCGCATAGATATAGAACAAGTCGTTTCATTTCTATGTGAAGTTTTAGGCCTGTGTTTTAGTTTAGAATGGACGATAAATCCAGAATTTTCCGGCGATTGTGATGAATTAGGTAAAGAATGTTGTCTGATACCAAAATATACTCAAATTAAAAATTACTTAGAACGATAAAGAACCAAAAAGGATATGGAATTTATTTTATTTAGGTACATTTTACCTACACCTAGTCCATTATGCCGTAGATCATTTTGCTCTATAACAAATTCTTAACATCGTACAACTTGTTCCTTCATATAACTATACACATACGAACAATATCGAGAACAGCTCTCAATACGAGACACAAATTGGAATAACAAATTGAATTTGTTTCTGTATACTTTTATTAGCTCAATTTATGAGCGACCTACTTCTGTCGGCGAGTGCACTTTAAGGTGCATTGTGGATCAATCTTGAAGACGTCACTATGAGAATATGAGATTCGTAACATTTATAATATTATAAACTTAATTTCTAAGAAGTTACCTAAGATTTTACTTTCATATATATTTGAACATCTTGCACTAATGTTTCGAAGAAGCAGAATTAATGCCTTATAATATGTGTTCCCTACTTTTCGACCAATAGTGCGACAGAGATATAAGTGATAATATTCTATTAGTATTGAAATTGTAAGTCTAAAATTTGTTTACCATTGAAGGGGGTTTGGTGAAAAAAAGAATTAATACCATACCAAGCCTTGACGTCACGTTCATTGAAGAAAAAGAAGTACTTACCTGAAAATAAGAAGAGAAAATTATTAGTATTATAACAAAAATCACAATGAGAAAAATGGTAAATTGAAGTGATAACTTAGTTCTACTAAAACCTAAGTCCTAACTATTTTTTGCCTGTAAATGCCGTTTGCCTAAAGCTTTTATCTTTCTACCGCACTATGATAAATAAATTAATCTGTTTGGGCTATACGCCTTGCTTATTTGTACCTTTTTAACCTAATCTGTCCCTTTTTTAATCTAACCAATTGATATCATTCAAAAATTTTCAAACTCTATAGAAATGAAGACTGAAACTGGTCTAAGCCATCATCAAATTAAAGTGGCAAGCTGGGTACTTGTCGGTATAACTTATTCCATCTTTTTCTATACCGTGTTATCTTTTACTTCCTTATACTTTATAAATCTTCTTTATCCTTCAGTAATACTTCGAATTATTTTTATTTCACTTTCATCAAGGCAGGCGGCAGTCCTTCCGTTTGGCGTAGAGTTTCATACCGCATGCTATCAGTGTCTGTAACATGAGATATTGCAGCACGCGGTGTCAGGTGGATGCCGAGGCTGCCTAGATCGAGATACTAGTGCTTGTTTGGTTTCATTAGAACCTTATTACTGTCTGTTGTTATTTTGAAGGCAGAGGAATGGCAATATGGGGAACGAATGCAGTGTAGATGATGCTTAAGCCCTAGAGTGCCATAAAAACTGATAGTTTTAGTTAAACAAGTTCTTAACGACAACCATAGTACTCAGTAGGTAAATATCTTGTAATAAATTGCAGAATCGATTTTGTTTATAAAATTAACTAGCCTGATTTTAAATCAGGACTAGATTTTTTTAAATACCAATCTATCTAGCCTCCAACGGAATTCATTCGATCCACCTAGTCGAATTGTTTAGAAAATTCTTAAACTTTAGCAGTTTAATTACTGAAAAAAAAAAACATCTTAAGGACCATGGTTATCTCGCTTAATTAAACCAAATATCCATGGTAACCGGGCCTAAGTACTAAGCTTGACATATGACGGGAATTATAGACCTCTTACTATTAATTATACACAAAGGCAAGACATCTAAGGGCTCCCCATAAAGGGTCAGACCTTTAAGGGCGTTGCTAGGGAGCTAGATCTGATATACATTGTGCCGATGCGGAAGATTAAAGTTTTAAAAGGGATGGAAATGTTACATGCAATTACGAGATGAAACAGTATGTATTTTTTAGATGTGATGAAGTAGATAGAAATTTTTGTTAGTTTGTTAATAGTAAACTTCGAAATAATTTCTGAAATTACATTCATGACAAAAAGCGTCTTGATTTTCAAGCGTCTCAGGAATTGTAAAATGAAATCCATGTATATCTATCTATGTTAACAAAGAGGCGAATAACCTATGTTAGGAAAAGGAAAATACGGTACCTACCTAGTAAACAAAATAGAATCGATTATCCGATAGAAATATTCGAAATATCGATACATTAAAATCATTCGAATAAATAAACACAATTCGAGTTATGTGAACGTCAAAACGTAATTTATTCCTTCACAATTACATCCGAGTGTGCGCAATTGAATATCAATTTGATACGAATACGGACAGACAGACAATCGATGTTTGTATACGATTTTATAATTAGTATACCGATGACGATTGATTGTGAATTTTATTGATTATCACCTTGATGGTACTATACTAGGTATTTAGTACAGAAATAAATTTTAAGTATTTGTAAAATATTAAAAAAAATCATACATTAAGTATATAAGAAAGTTACAGGTAAGTACACGTTTATTTTAATGTTGCACCACCAAAAGAAACACATGTATAATAATTTTTATTTTCATTAATATTTTAACAGTTATTTTAAAACAGGAAATCAGATACCAATTACCTTAAAAACCATAATCAAATTCATAACAACAATAATTTTCGAATAATTGATGAAATTTCGCACAAAGCTCTGTCTCCCGTACTACACGGTTACATTTGCGTGCCGGCAAACAAAGGGAAACCCAAAACGGTAACAAAGAAAACGTATAAATTTCACTTGATTGACAAAACAATTACTTAAATTAAAAACGATCACGCAAACCCGCATTGAATACGAATCGATCCCGGGAATAATTATTTAAAACGCTAAAATCCCAGGATTTAAGCTTCGTTTTACGTACTGCTTAAAAGTTGAAGCGTTTTTTATTAGTACTTTCTATGTGACCTAAGGTTTATAGTCTATATAGTGAGGTTCAATTCGAATTAAAAGTAATCAGTGCCTCATAACAATAAGTTGGTATGTAAACTACCTACTCCTTAATTTCAAAACACTGAATAGTTTAGAAATAAATAAGAACTAAAAACTGTTCTGAAATTGGAGACAATATCGTCGTGATTACAACTAACACAACTCTTGTAGCTCTATGTAAGAATAAGTTAGGTTGTTTGCAAACAAAGAACTGAACTCGACATACCTACTTAATAGTTGTAAATAACAAGATGTTTAACTAAAAGCAATTCCATTTCAATCTCGAATCTAAAGCATACTCATACAGCAAGCTATCATCATGTATTTACGTTATTTAAGCAGAAATCGAATCCAAAATTCCCGTTGCATCGCCGGTATGTAAACAGGGAAACGCAGCGTAGATCGATATGGCGGGGTAAACACGGCGGTTGCCATGGCAACGCGGCGGGAGTTTCGTCACTTCCTCCCCCGCACTTCCCCGGCCCACCCCCTATCCCCACCCCGCCCTGTGGGGCCGCTGTCCGCGACAGGCTTTGTGCCGCACCACAGACATGATACAGCAAGTTAAATTGCCTCTGCCCTTGAATTAATGGTTATTTCGATGCAAGTCTGTCTGCGAATAACGAAATTTGACTATCAAAGCCTAGCGGAAAATTTTGACGTGCATGTTCTGTTTTTTTATTTTTTGTCTGTCTGTCGTCATGTTTTTTATTAAAGCTGCAGCTTTTGTAAACGTACGGTAATGAACGTGTACTGTACAAAGGGGAGACGGTGATTAATCAATCGATCGGTGCATGTCTGGCACGCACACATTCAAGTAAAATTGATAAATATTTTCCCTTTGATGCGGACAGACATGGTTGTATTTGTTATAGGTAGGTAGGTACTTTTGTTTGTGGATGTACCTTTTCCTTTTACGTGTTTTATTGTAGACAAATTGTATGAGGTTATTGCTATAGAAGCTATATTATTCAAAATATCTTTTGTGTCAATTCAATTATACTTTACACCAAAGGAAATAGAAAACAAAGCCACCATCTGGACTTAAAATGACTAGGAAACAATTTAAATAGCAGATGTTAATTCTAATATTGTTTTGTTGTTTTCTGCTTTTCATTGTCTGTATAGTTGACTTTTGATGCGTCGGCAAATTTTAAATTGTTTATTATGAAGTGACGTCCAATTATTTAAGCTGAGGTAATTAGTCTTTTGTCGTGACATCGGCAGTCGGCCAGAATGGGATGATGGGATGACGAAGGGTGCTAGCGGCAAATTCAGTGGTCTTTAAACAAAAATGAAGACGAAATTTACAACATTTTCGGTATAAAGTATAATCAGATAACTATGGGAGTGTGTGATTCGATTTTTCCACTATTTTGTGAGCTCACCAAGTCATGTTGAGGTAGGTTGTGTTGCCGCGCGGGTTGACTTTCTTTGCTTTATGACAGGTCTAAAATCGTCCTTCTTGAAAAGGGGTAGTAAGCCAGAACTTTAGCAAAAACTTCATTTATCTTAAATTTTAATAAGGAAACGTAATACAATTCCTTATCTCGCTTCTAGCAGTACTTACATCTAAATGGTTGGTATAAAATTTGGTGGGAGCTGAAACTTTACGGCCGTAAACATAAGTTTTCGAAGCAGTAAGAAAACTACGTGAGGAGAGAACCAAGGGTATTACTTTGATACATATTTTAGAGAGTAACACTGTACATTGAAATTCAGTATCAGACCAAGAAGCATATAGTATCTTATGTTAGAATTCTAACCCCCGAATACATAACGCATCTTCACTCTTAAAAGTTTTTTTTCTCAACACACACCAAACACCTTTAGTTTTTTTTTTTTATAAAATATCTCCTGAAGTAAAGAATTTAATGCTTGTGTTACAGAGCAGAAGTACTCAAAATACAGTCATCTGTTTTACTTTTTTTTATGTGAGATATAGTATTCGAGTTCCCTTTTTAAGGAGGTTGCAGTTAGCTTCATAAAGGATTTCACTGCTTCATCGGAGTAGAAGACAGTTAGCGGCGAATTAAAATTAATATTTCAATGTTTAGGCATAAATAGTCAGGTAAAATCAAGACAATAGAATCTATTGAAATAGTCTAGATTGTCTTAAAACTTGTAGTATGAGAAAACACCACCAAACGTGTTGCGCCGACCCCAAGTTAAATGGGATAAGGACAGGAAGAAAAAGATGAGAAAACACCAGGAAAAGTGTTAAAAATATACAATATTAAATTAAATGAATGTAAAGTTTTATTCGCCATTTCGTTGCCGCTTATGCGACTCACCGCTATTCAGTGGTAACAGTCGAATTAAGAATTTCGACCTTATGCCTTACGTAATACAGGTGAAGTTATTTATAAACAATTTTAACTGACCAATAATTTCCTGTTTATTGTATAGCAATTTATTTGTGTTAATTATATTTGTAACCAACAGCCAATAGTACCAAATTGAAGAGGAAATATGATTTATTTGAACATGCGGTCGGGAGTTAAATACAATAAATTGTATGCATGTACCTTGAATGTGAGGTTGTCTGATAAGGGCTTTTGGTCTTTATTTATTTCCCGTCTAAAGGACAAATAATACTCAACTCTAGAGTTTCGAAGACAAGTGACATTTTTGCAAGTGTTACCGCAGATCGAATCGCTCAATTGTATGAAAATGACAGTCTGTCACGTCACGTGACATGTCAATTCAATACATTTGAACGATTCGATCTGTTCTAGCGCTTGCACAAAAACACTTGACAAGATAGACTAGACGTATAGAAGGAAAGAGGTAGAACGATATTTGTCTATATGATGATAAACTGTATTACAAACACAATTTAATATTATCTTATAACATCAAAACGACAGCGAGAAAATTATACTTTAATCTATCTTAGTGTAATAAAAGCTATCTATTGTTATTTCTTAATACAAATGTATGTAGTGTAGAGAAACGTTAACCCTCAAACAATAGCTTTGTTCCAACCCTCCCGCCGCCTGCAGCCGGGGGTCGGACAGACCAATCAGATAGCGGGAAGTTATTTATTAAAACTAAGTTTATTTGTAATTATTGTGTTATTGTACGACAAAATCACTGAAATCTGAGTTGCGAGTGTTATATTTCTTTCATTAATTCTCGCCTGCGTATATGGTGGATTTAGCGGTATAATATAGCCTAAGTTCTGTAGTGAGAATCAAGTTTAGGTACTTTAAACAAAATATGACAAAAATTGGTAGAGAATTTTAGTTGTGATAGGTCACAGGTACAATGCATTTGTTATTTTTAATATAAGTATCGGAGTGCTAAAAGCGTAGGTACTCCTAAAAAGCAAATACAAAGCCTGAATGCAAGAAAAGACAATCAACAACCGACAAACGACAATCTGATATCTCTTAATTTAATTATGTAAGTAATTATTAAACCCTTATTTCAGTCCCAAAAGTGATCGCGTTAAACAAAAACGAGATTTGATAAGATGGCCGTCAAGTACTTGTCATTCCGTCTCTGTCGCGATAATTGAATAAAGGCGGTGCCAGACGCCCGCACCACGGGATGCGCTGTCTTGTTCGTGTTGTGAGACCTTTATATTGAATGTTAAGTATAGTGGCTGTACATACAAGTGACGTATCGTTTAGGTATATGCTATTTAGTTAAATTAAGTTAAATAAACTTTGTGAAACTTAGTCTTCTCATGATTCTCTCAATAGGTTTAACAAGGTAAATAAATGCGATTCTAGAAGAGCTTTACATATTAAAATTAACGAAAAGGCGATAAAACGAGCACTAGTTTGAAAAACAACATCAAAATATTGAAATACGCATTAAAAGAACAAACATATTTGATGTTTACGTAAAAAAAAAACATGCATAAAATTTATTTCCCCAGAGTTTGTTCCTAGTTTTAATTGAATCGAGAATCGCTGAATCTGGTTTAAAAAAATATTTCAACACTACCAACGAACTATAAATCCCGGTGAAAGTTTTATAATTACAATATTTTTTGGTGAAATTCGTGTTTTCATAACAATGTCCGAATGATTTTCGGGAGCAAAACACTGAAGCTGAATTTGTTTTGAAAGTTCATTCAATATTGACGTATTATATAGCTAGTTTAGAACAATGTGATTTGTTGAAAATCGTGATTTTGTGTTAAAATTTTCATTGAATGGTGAAATTGTAGAGGAATGTGTGGCTGAGTTGAAATTTGACTGTTCATATACAAGAGGTTGCGATGTTTTATGATACGTATATGACTTCATATACTTTAGCCTCTAATGACTTTATCATATAGCCCTGTTATAAGTAAGCTACTGCTAATCGACTTATGAACAAAATCGTTGAGTTAATATTACTGGAATTCCTTGCATATTGATTGGTTGGTTTTAATTAAAGAGAAAAGTTAAAGTATGAAGCAATTTCTAATGTACTGTTATAATTTATTATATTAGAAAATAATATGTATTTCTATCTAGAAGTAAATCTGGAGTAAAAATATCAGACACGATTGACGAGTTTTTCATTAATAATACAAGACATATTAATACCGAAACCCCTCACAATTAACCTTCAAAGGACTCAACAAACAACCCAGTACCAGAATTGACAGAAATCAAGTAAATTCGTCAAAACTCAGTCAACATGGCAGGGCTTTATGCAAATGTGAGCACACAACGCGAGTCTTAATTATAGATGTTAATTAATTAAATCACCAGTTTAAACTCAGGGTTAATTTGTACGCGTGACAAATCCTTAGGGCCTACCACGTCTTAAAGTGAAATTGTAGTTGTGAGAAAGAGACGCCGCGCTACGCCGTGTAGTGCTGTCACGTTTCCACAAAAGCAATTATCCCTTTAAAAAGCCAGCACGTTGTACCATTGTCAGTTAAGTTTGACAAGGTTGCGTCGTAGTTACGTTAAATATTCAGTTAGGCCCGTGTGGCAGTAACTAGATAATCTGGTAATTTTACAAAAGCCATGAATGCGGAATTGAGTTTGGTAGTCAAAAATTATAATGAATAGTTTGGAGTGCTGTCCACTTGCATATGGGATTAGGGAAGCAGGGGCCGTGTTGTGAACTGTGTCATTTAACTTAGGTCTATCGCATAAATTTGGAGTGTTTTTTTTAAATAGGACTTTATTTGACGTATGTTTTGAGACATTTAATTTGAGGACTGCAGTTTTCACGCATGTTAAAAAAATAATAATAAGAACATTCATGTTGAGTTATAAATTTTATAACATTGTTTTATTTTTTCTTTACAATTCTACTTTAATTTTAAGTTCATTTACCAAAGTCCATTCAAACTTGTATTTTTAGTAAATTGTAAACTCTCTAAATTAGCGCCCAAGATACAGGCTTTGCCTAGTTTGGTGCTAACGATAACATTAACGTAATATTTTGGAATAAAAAAAACTTTTAAAACACATGCCGAATTTCAAGAGGAATTTCTTCAATCATTTACAATACATTACGATATTACGCTACAATATACAAAAACGATAACGATGAATGAAATTCAACCAGTACAAAAACAGATGACGGCTGTTTGTTTATTCTTAACTAAATCAGTTTGACATTTTCTACGAAACATTCAAGTACAACTCAAAGCACTTGAACGTAGTCACATTTATAAAAAACCAGTCCTTGAGGAAGATAGTGAATGAAAAGAAGCTTCTGTACTGCAAGTGGTGTTTTTTTTATAAAAATCTCAAGTTATAGAGAATATTAACATGCCGCGGTACTTCAAAGTATTGTAAGGTATGGGAAAGATGTTGAAATAAACTTTTTGTATGAGTTTTTAAAAGCTTTTTGCTCTTATTGAATGTAGGTAGTTAGGTGGCGATTTCAAGTATAAGTTTGTGAAATTCGATTGTAGTATCGAAAAAATAAGAACAATATTATTGTAGTGAAGACGTTAAAATCGATTATGTACGGGAATGACGTCATACAAATAAAAAGAACAGTAAAATTACAAAATTTTCTTTGTAAATAAATTGCGAATATGTTTGTTATACTTTCAAACATAAATAACTCAAGCATTAATTAAAATTATTTTACTAATAAAATACAATCTGATCAGCGAGTAACATAGGTTATATTTCGTTCTCGTATTTTGAAACTGAACGAGTAAACCCGCGGGGCGCCGCTAGTGTATAATAAAACTATAAGAGAATGAATGAACTATATACATGTATGTATGTTAAGGGCACAAGGACTGACCTTAAAGGAGTCCTTCAAAAGGTCAGGACTATTGCACGCAGTGCGCATGCGTCAATCGCACGTGAATGTATGGAACTATTGTAGTGGAGATGTTATAACTGTGAAAGTGGGAAGATTTGTAGCGTTGATTTAGGTTTATACTCGTCCGATATTTTGGTTTAAAATATAGCTATGGACGTTTAAACAAAGTTTTGTTATTGTTTTAATTCGGTACTCAAATTTATATTAGATCGCACATACAAAACATTTAAATATTTACATTTACTATTTAACCTTTCGTGAAATTAAAAAGAGTTACATGATAAAATCATTTATGTTATAAATAAACTAATTACCTTAAGTATTTTTGTGGATATCATTTAATGTTTTTTAACACATTTGCTTATGCGCTAGAAAATTAAGGTTTATATTTTAATATCGCAAAGGAAAATTGAGTTACCTATATCTAAATTAAGGCAAGCCAACCGTAGGAAAAATTCTCTGTTATACGAACTAAGTAATATTTTAATTCTAAAGGGTAAACATTTTTGTGGGAAGTTAATTTCGACTGAGCTAGGGAAACGTTTATTGTGTAATGTTTAGGAAAATGCTTACAAAAGAGTTTCTTAAGTTTCTTTTTTTTCTTCATATCTATTATAGTCCAGTCATTTGGTAGTTTTACCTGGAAAGTTTTCCGGGAGTTTTGGAAATTGGGTATTTTATAGATTTCGATATGCTCTTTTCGAATTTTAACTTTGCCACCTC
The DNA here is from genome assembly GCA_941860345.1 of Chrysodeixis includens. NCBI lineage: Eukaryota > Metazoa > Arthropoda > Insecta > Lepidoptera > Noctuidae > Chrysodeixis > Chrysodeixis includens. Next base: position 180,525 of record CALNXA010000001.1, read on the forward strand.
GTACCACCGCCGCTCGCGCCGCCATTTTGAAAAAATGGCGCCCAAAAACGGGTTTTTGGGAATATCTCCTTTCCGACGCATTTTACGAAAAAAATGTTTTCTACAAAATTAAACTAGAAAAAATTTCCTACACTTTATGTCTTATTCACTTTTTCATAAAATCAATAGTTTTGGATGTACGAGCGCCGCAAAGTATTGTTCATTTGCACCACTACGAGTGTTTCGTATATTTTTCTTAACTGTTCTATTACTGCCGTCGGTTTTTAAGAAGTAGGTGTCAGGGTAATAAGTCACTTTTGAATCGGGCCCTTTCTCTCGACTATGAACGAAACTTCAACGAAAAATTTGTCGGTAGAAGCTATATTAAGAGAAATATTTAGTTTAGACTGAATCACCAATGTACGTTTATTGACGTACAGTGTTGATTATGTTCTTAGAGCTATGGCGTCTTATACGGAAAATTGTTTTATTTGTGAGAATTCACTTAAAAACCGGCGGCAGTAATGAAACATTTTAGAAAAATATACAAAAAACACGTGGCGGTGCAGATGAATAAGTAATACTTTGCGGTGCTCGTAAATCTAAAACTATTGATTTTATGAAAAAGTGAATAAGACATAAAGTGTAGGAAATTTTTTCTAGTTTAATTTTGTAGAAATTATTTTTTTCGTAAAATGCCTCAGAAAGGAGATATTCCCAAAAAACCGTTTTTGGGCGCCATTTTTTCAAAATGGCGGCGCGAGCGGCGGTCATACGAGGTGGCAAAGTTAAAATTCGAAAAGAGCATATCCAAATCTATAAAATACCCAATTTTCAAAACTCCCGGAAAACTTTCCAGGTAACCCCCTTATTTTCTACCAAATGACTGGACTATTAGTATATTTTCTATTAAATAAATATCTATCAGTTCAAGAGTATAAAAAAGTCAGACAAGTTTGTTATAAAAACCTCAATCGAATAAACACATAAGTATTTTACTTCCCACCTTTCTACAAATCTTTTAGTTAACTATGCTTTTTTATATCTGAATACTATAATATCGATAAGACAAAGCGTCTATAAATACTACGCCAATAAAACCTCCTTACAAAAACACACACACATGTAAAAACAATTTTATTTCCATGTACCCATATTTAAATTGCATTTCAAAAACCGAACGTCATTCCCAGAAACGGTTGCATAGCTGCAGTGTTCTATGACGCGGCCACGACCGCATCCTGGGGAACCGAAGAGAGAATTAAACGTTTAAACGTTAAATTCGAATGTTAAAACCGTTAAATTCAATTCAAATTTTGAATTTCGGAACTCGGTTTTCGAACAACTTTTGGTGCTGGCTGTTTTAATGATAGGTTTGGGCTAGGTTTGTTAGATTTGAGTTTGGTTTGTAATGCTACTATTTGTGATACTTCTATTTAATTGTGAACGTGGAACTAAGGAATTAAAGTTAGCAAGCTAAGTATTAGTTAAACAATACCCAGCAGTAGACGTGATGTACAGAGTTGATCGATTGAAGAAATGCAATGGTATATTCTGCAATTAGGATTAATTTTATATCTTTTACATGTCATATTTTAATTACATAAGCTCGCTGGAGACATTTTCTAACTGGCTACCCTAAGAAGAGAGTGTCAAAGGATCTAGATTATACCGCTAAAAACAATAAAGGTACTATTATTAGAAAAATGAAGACGATAATACTACCTATTATAAACAAAGGTAAAATGATAGTACAACAAAACAAAGTTCATACAAATTCTCCACTGCAATATTTGGAATTTACCCTTTGTACAACACAAGTTGAAGACAAAAGACGATTAGGGGAACTCAGGTGATATTACCAAGCGTTTGTCTCGAACAATACGCTTGAGAACATCTAGAATAGTTCTAAGAGCTCGTGTTACTAGGAGACAAAAGAAGCTTCCCTTTACAAGTATTTTAAAATGGCGTTTTTGAGAAATATTTGAAACTTGAATTCGAGTTTTATTTGTACATGAAGCTAGGCTACTGATAGCAGACGATAGATAGTAAATCAATGAAAATATTAGTTTTAAAAAGCACTTCGAGCAGGTACTTTTCATGGACATGTAAAAAATTAGTGTGTTTAGAGCGTTTTTATTTACATTTAAAATTTTAAGTACCTATATTCTGTTTTCTAATGGGTTTTGTCTTTGTTTTTTATTCAAATAATACATTAACTATATTACTTATAGCATAAATTAATTTTAATTTAAATTTAATTTGACAGATTGTATTCTACAAGAACGTACAGACGCGAGAAAACCCATAGGACTATACTAGTTAATTTCAAATACATAAAATACTGTTAAAGAAAAAACTGATCAAAAACCTTTTCGGTTTTAGCGAACTTTTGTTTCGAAAACAAGTCAACATTCAATTTATATTACGATAACTTTGTTGTTTCCGCTTTCGCGCCTAAACCAGCTGAATTAACTCTATGTTACCCGTCAAATTTATCTTCAGTTCACGAAATATTATTTGATTCGACGGCCCGGCTACTGGCAAAGGGAAGTTCTACTTATCTGTAGGTATATAGATCAAAATTATGGTTTTATTAGTCGTAGAAGCTTCCGAAATAATGTTTCTAACTCACGTAGTAACTGATGTAATTTACAATGTTTTTAAATGACTACGCCTTAAATATCGACAAATTGAAAAGTCGAACATGGCTAATGCAAGGTTGTAAGCCTATGACACGTATCATAAATGACATAACGATATTGACTCATTGCTTTAATTAAATGAGGATTTTGATGGTATTAGTAAGACTAGTGTTGAATTTATTGGTGTTGATGATTTAAAGAAGAATAATGAAGTGTACGAAGAAGAGAATGGTCAGTTAAGAGTATATAAAAGGCCAGAAAAAGGTAGATCGATTGGAATGGATGCAGAAGATGGGAAAGCATGTGTTGTTATTCAAATTGGTTAAGAAGTCTTGTATCAAATAACTCATGACCAATGCAATACATAGATTATTTTTCAGGAGAAATATCTAAGTAATCGTTATTTCCACATGTATGACAGGTCGTGTGCGACGATGCGTCGATTGGTTGATAAACTGATGAAGTGAATGTTGAGATATTTTTTTCCGATACAGAAAGATCAACAACACCAAACTGAACAACTTCACAAATCAACTAGTGTACACGAAAATACCGATAAACTACAAAATCCCCAAACAGCTTATGGAAATGAAAAAAAGTTCGGTTTTAAAGCATCACGCAAAATCCGTACTGCACTCAGTTAAAGGGGAGAACGGTGGCTTACCTTTCCACTGTAGTATACCTGTTTGAATAACACTCGGTGAATGGAAGTAAATATTGCGTACATGTGTACATAAAACGATGATTTTTGCTTCGATTTTGCTCGATTTTAAATCGGAAGCCATCGATTTGTTTGCCCTATAAAAATGTTTTCGTATTTCTCGAACGATTCATGGTTTGTGGATACGGGTGTGTTTGTATTAACAAAGAAATGTTAAGCGTTTTTTTTTATTAGTTGGTTAAGTATGATCTGTTTACTTAGCGGTTATATTTATAAGAAAATTGGAAAATAGGATCATCTATATGATCATAAAGATTACAGACAGTTGAAAAGAGTATTTGCCAAAATTCTATTTACTGGCTTTAATATCACAGGCACAATTACCTACTAGCTTGCTACTTATACTCGAAAACTGGTTTATTTTATAGAGCATTGTTTTTACAAGCAGACATGTCAAAATCGTGACTCTAAAATAGAACAATTATTTTTTATTGCACACCAAAACCTGAGTTAGCATGCGGCGTTTTATAGGTTATAAAAACAACCCGCAGCTGTTACTTAAAATAAACCTAGAAACAGCCTCTAACTTGAACTCTTGCGTAATAAAATATCTTGGTTAAAAACCGGACGAGGTTCCGTACTGTTACGAACAAATAAATATTCCTCAACATTTATACAATGCCATCTAGTCTCAAGTTTAGCATATTAAGTAGCTTATGTTAGGAGTACTAGACAACTGATAAACATACTTACATATTTCTAAATACAAACGTATTATAGAAAAATTACACCTAGACGCAGAACAAATGATAGTGCTTATCACACAAACATTTGTCCTGGGTGGGGATCGAACCCACGACCTCTAGTATAGCAGTGAGGGTCGCTAACCACTAAACCAACAGGCCAGTCGAAACGAACAAACATGTTTCTTTCCCGTTGTTCGTCCCCCCTCCCCCTCTTAAATACAAATTTATTTATTTTACTATTAGTACCTATTTGCTGTTACAGCAACAAAAAAATACAATATCTTTGAAAATGTTAACTGTCTAACTATGACGGCTTATAAGATACAGACGGACAGACAGAGCCTTCAGCTCGTACAGAATCCCAAACAAGTAATACCATACAAAATTGTTTAATTTTGATACATTTTCCGTGTGTTCCTGTGAACAAAGCGGCTGTGCAAATAAGAATGAATAATTAATATGAAATTAACTCTTGTTGAGGCGTTGAGCGTGATTTACGATTGTGATGCGACCGCGCGACAGGTGAAAGGAGCTTGAGTTTCGTCAGAGTATGAAATATATGAAGTAGAATTTATTTTTTGAGTTACTTTAGTTGTTTATTTACAAAGCTGTAAATTAATTAGATAAATATTCCGTTTATAAAATAGAACTTTTGAGAAAACTAACTTTTAAACTAGCAAAAGGCCTACTTAGTGTCAATTTTATGTTTTTAAACTAAGTTTTTTTTAATTAGTTTTTGATTTGTTATGTCTTGCTCAGCAGTGGGACACTATAGGATAGGAAAAGGCAACAATAATGGTACGTAAATATGATTAATCAAATACTCGATCTAATTAAGTTTACCTACTAAAGAAATTTTAAGAATTCGCTATCGAAATCTACAATTACTGTTGACTGGCAAACTTATTATACTATACTTTCTCATATTAATACTTGATGTGTAACCGTAATAGGTGAACAGATTAGACGCCGTTTGATCTAATAAATCACAGCTTATTGTTGTAGTGTATTATCAATAAGAGATTACATAAGAATAGCGAAAGGAGATTGGCAATGACTTGAGGTTTTGATGAGCAACGTGTATTTGTAATTGTTTTATAGACTAAATCAGACTATGTTTTATCAAAATGTTGAATGATAAATATTGTCAATGATAGCAAATGATGACAATTTTGTATGGTATCCTCATTTATTAAAATTTACTTGTTTTCTTGCAGAATATTTTAAATATCGATGAGAACCGGCGTTAATAAAAAAATTGAAATGATATAAAAAGTATCAAAAATTAGAATTTATGTGGACTTAAATTGAATTAGGGGTTAATTCAACCTGTAAAATAGCTAAGTAAAAAAAACAAATAAATAAAATAAAATAATTAATACGAAATTCATTCGGTTAGGTCAAGAATACACTATCTAGTTCAAAGTATGTTTCAAGAACTTGCATAATACATTGTGACGTCACATTTAGAAACTGCACTCAATTAACTGTTAGGCTGTTGTATGCTCTATTTAGTGATAGTGACATTCAGATATTTATCTTTTACTTATGTAATATTTTGTTGTGACATAGGTTTTATTATACATATCTATTAGTTAGTTGTAAATGTTCAGTTCTGTTGTCGCAAAAGTTTTACGAGCTTTTAGGATCCAATGGTAATATTAAATAGTAGGTACTGATACTGCGAGAGATATTTTTTTAGCATTTGGCAATAAAAATCTATCGTTTACGTAAAATATATAATAAGTACCTACATACAATTGCAAAACAAAACTTTTAAACGTCAAAAAGCAATTTAAAAACAAAAGCGTCAGTGTCAAGTACCTACTTGTAACTTTTTAATCAGCATATCTCAAAGTTTAAATACATACATTTAAATACTACAAAACCTCAAACGCTTTAGTAATCATATTCTAAGTGGAATCCAAGTTAGTCTACAGCTTTGCCCTTTATTGCTTTGCCCTCTTACATAATATCTAAGACTGATGTCCCCAAAGGTTATGTAAGAGGTTACAAAGGTAAAACAGACTTTAGAATAGTTTAGATTAGAACTATTAACTTCATTATTACCTTGGCCTGTACTATGATAAGTTAGAGGAAAACTGTCGTTGTTGTTAAAACGAGATGGTGTAGGACATTGTGTAGTGTCATCTCTCTCACACGTTGAGTTGAGACTTTATACGTAGTATCGGTGATAAATTGTAAAGTTTATATACATATAAGATCTTTTCATTTGTCTTTGTAAAGAATTTCAAGGGTACGGTTTGAAGCTTTGATAGATAGATATTTTGTTAGAAATTCGCTTGATCTAGGTTTAGTGTTAGGTTGTAGGTTTTCAAACGTATAATTGTTTTTTTTTGTTAGTTGCCACAATATTATTGATTTAACAATAAAAGTAGGTAGATATAGGTAATATGCAGCACAATAATATGTCCAACGTAACCGACTGGTGTCATAGTAACACTAGCCGCCGTGGCCGAAATCCGTACATTATTAATGCCTTTCTAGAAATCCTAACAATTAAGAGCACAATTTCTTGGCATTATCGGTACTCGGTAGTCGGCAGCAAACAGCTTCGACGCCATTCGGTACAGCCTTTTAGTCCTGTTTAAATATTCATATTTGTGCAAACTGAATTTGGTATAAATCTTAGCGCAACTTAGCCAGTTTGCAAGTTAAATGCGTCGTCGACAGCTCAAGGGATTAATTTTTAATAAGTTTGGTTGTCTGAGCTCATTACACGGTGATGTAATGTTTTAGCCTTATCTTTGAGCCCTCGGGAGATAAATTTGAAGTTCAAATGTTCGAGCTGATATTAAATTGGTTGTGGAAAATAGGCTCGGAGATTTTTTGGTTTGGCTTGTCGGATTAGAGGAATGTTTCAAGAAAAATCATATTAAGAGGTTTGTTATTTTAATTAGATATTTATAAACTGAACGAATTAGTAAAAGTGCATAATTTAAGACGATTAGTTTCATGAAATTTTATAGATGATTCTTATGTTATACATGGCCTTAAGATTATGATTTTAGCTTTAATAGGATAACTAGAAGAAAATTAAAATTAATACATACAATAACTAGTCGGCTCTAAAATATGTAAATTGCGTGTAAAATTAATATTAATGTCAGGTATATATTCTTGAATATTCAATCCATTTTATCACCAAAATGAGGAGCCCTTGCTTCGTCAAGATTATATTACTAACAAGGCGTTTGTCGTACGAAATTATTTTTTTAACGACTCTCAGGTCACTACGCCGATTACCACCGTACGCGACGTGTCGCGTTCGACCCCCTCGTAGGACAAGAATTTGTGCGATTCATAAACGCTTGTTCTGAGTTTCAGTGTCTTTGTGCATGTGAATTGAATGTCTGTGAAACGTTCGCGATACAAGGATTAATTTCTGTAGCGCGAAAATAAAAAAAATATAGATAAGTAGGATTTTATATTAACCTTTTATTTAAGAACTTTTTAATGCCTTTATTTGCGGTAAACGGACGTGTAATTCAAGAATCTTATTCTGCTTCATAAATTTTACTGCTTAGCTGATAAAGACTAGGACGCTTACGTTATCAAGATGCCATTTATTTATGTCGAGAAATAAGTTTAAAGTGAACGTTAAATTGTCTTCGTTATAACAATGGTAACAAGGATTGTGATATAATCCAAGGCATATAAAAAAGGTTGTAATCTTTTACGTAAGAACTACTTGACGAATTGTGATGGATCTTTAGAGGATAATCACTACATAGTATAACATACAGCCAAAGCGGGTCTAGTAGGTTAAATAGAAACATAACGGTTGAAAAAGTTCTTAAAATAATATAAACAAAGAGAATTGTTATATCTATTCTATGAATATCTGTCGACCTAAAATAAGAGCTTACAACTCCATTTATTTAATGAAATAACATTTCACATACTTAAGTTAAAATTAATTCGGGAGACAATAAGAGCAGTAACAATTCCAACAAAATCATATTTTGTCACACATTGTTTACTTTTTCGACTCGATTCGAAAATTATAAAGTTACAACTGTCTTAATTAAGAACGTGAAAGGAAAATGTATTCTAAAACAGGGTCGTTAGAGTTGAGATTTGGAAAGTTTGAGGTACATTCATTAGTCAGTACAATCAGGGCCTACGCAAACATCAGACTGGATTTTGTTTGAATAATTATTATTTCTGTTTGAATTATCCTAAACAACGCGGGTCGGGAATGGAAAATTCCTGTTCTGAGTATGAAATCTAATTAACTACGTAGTACCTTGTTTTGGCTCGGAGGGACAGGTCGTAAGATTGGCGGTTTGATTGTTTGTATTAGGTAAAGAGTAATGGGTTTGTCCTAAAGAATTGGACGGGTAAAACCTTTGTCATAATTTAGATATATGTTTTTTTAGATAATATTGGGACTACACATGCTGATCTACCGTTTCAAATCTGTTTCGACTTTTTAAATTGATATGTGAACTCTAATATTAAAATTTCCATAATAATTCAATTAGACCTGTGACCCCATGTAAGCCCTTTAAAATAAGTCTTAAGTCCGTGAATTATTCAATTAGAAATTCATAACGTCACGTTATTTGATATCTTCATCAAATCATAGTAAAAAAATAGGTAAGTTAACCCTATTAAAGAGAAGAACCGTAGCAAAGAATTTTTTACAGCAGCTTATTTTGGTCTTGTCTTCATTCCAAGAAATTGTTAAATAACATTCTCTCATACATAGTGTAAGCCGGCTTGGCTGTAAATAAACTCAATAATAACCAAGCACAAGCACTTTTAAACGAAGAAACGTTAATTAAAACTACTATTAATATGACGTTGTTGCAGTTAATTTAATATATTGACCTTAAGGCTATAGTTTTAACGTTCAAAATGGCATGGCATAATTAATTTATTTCAAAGCCTTTTTCTTCATTACTTGAAAGAAAATTAGTATGAACCGTCTGTATTACAGTTGAATCATTGTGTTTAATATTAATTCTGAAGTTTTGACAGGTAATATGTATTAAATAAAGATGTTTATTATTATTAATTATCATCAAATGTACTTACTTTTGAGTAATCGTTTGAGCTATATGAAATATATGAATGTTGTATGAATATACTTAGGTTTTTTAAAACACAACTAACTCTTTAATGTTTTATTTTTAAGATTTTTTATTTATAATTATTCTCGTCTTATTACATTTTAGGTATTGTTATATAGCTACAAAAGACTTTTATAGAAACAGGTAAACGACGACGGATTAATCCTGTAAGGTACCTACCTACTTTTTTTCAGTACAAGTACAGGACCCTAAATAACTAGTAATTTATATAATAATACATAATTATAGTAACAGATAGGTCTATTAACAAAATACTTACGTTTCGATATCGTTGGTGCGATATCTAATTCATGTTTGGCGGCCAGCGCGCCTCGTTTTACTTTTCTTTAGTTCTGCAACAATACAAAAGATATAATTAGTAACCTTGAAATTATTATTGAGAATGTTTTATGCGTTAATTTATTTCTAGGTCTGTAGTGACAGACATCAGTTTCTCAACGTTTTTTTAAACAAATGACTCCCGCACTAAGATATAATATAATTCTTGTTTCTGTAACAAACGCTTGTGGATCGCACAAACTCTAGTCCTATGCGGGAATCGAACCCGCGACACGTCGCGCACAATGGTAAATTAAGTCTCTTGCGATTATTATAGCAATTATTAAGTTATAGCAACATATTTAATTCATTATATCTGTATTCGTAATACGATGATACGACAAACGATGTGTTTCTGTTTTTGTTATTTTGGAACTTCAATAACTGTTCATAAGTATCAAAAAGTTTTCCTTTTCTGTCGTATGTCAAAAGAACATTTTTACTGTCATATTTGTCATTTAAAGGGGAGCGGCATAGGTAGGGCTGATTGCATGACACATGCAATATTATTTAATTAATTTTTTAAGTGATAACCCTTGGTTCTTTGAAAACTCTGTTGTGAAGTAAAATAAAAACAATTTGAATAAATACTAGAGACTATTTAGTTATCAACAATTTAGCAAGTTATTGCCCGCAACTTTGTGCATAATTCGTATTTAGTAGAACTCCGACGACAAATTTTATAAATAAAAAACAAAAAAAAAATCGATGGTAAAAATAAATGTTGGATGATTCTCAGACCATCTTCGAGTAAGCTTTTAAAACGATCCGGGTTTCTTCCCTTGAAGTTAGCCCGTGAATTAAAAGAAATAAGTTATGCTTTTATACATCAGTGTATAATTAAAATTGTTGCTAGAGATTGTAGCCGACTGTCTCGAATAGAAAATTGGTTGTGGTGCTATATCTCAGACGCAGAGAGAAGGTCAAATATCAGACAGAAATACCAACCTTTCTGTTTTGTAGAAATATTCCAATTCAATACCAAATAAGGCGTACAAAAAATTCTCGAAGGTTCTACGATTATAACGTGGTACCTACTTTAATATATTGTTTTTTTTTTACTACTACTACATTACGTTTACTTCAATTGAAATAGTAGGTACAAACGTCAGTATATTGTTTTGAAATCATTTAATAATTTATGGACTAAATGTTTCACGAAAAATATATTTCTTTTATTATAATTGTCCTCTCCATTTTATCTCAAGATCTCAGTATCGACACCGGTCTTTAATAATACTACATTTAATTCTATAAAAACGTGCTAACAGTCAACACGTAACCGAAAACGAATCCACACACAATAACAAAACTTGAACAATACTAAACGGCGCATGCGCATTGAGCATTAAACACTAACAAAATATTCGTTAACCCGCCTCTGGTAGCGCGGGGCACGTTCAAACCATTGACTATAACAGGCCTACCACCACCTTTCAAAATAATATTAATACAGTTGTTGAAAAGAGACAACGCTATTCGCTGTATAGTGCTGTCACGCTTCCACACCTGTGATATTACTTAAAGACGTAAAGCGATAAGGTTATAACCGACTCAGCCTTGGGCAGTAAAAAAATATGATAATCCAAAGATTCGAAGCTCAGGTAGCAACCGATTGAAAGACCTCCAGACAGATTCTAGGATACACAGGGTGTTGCTTTTTGTGTTTATTCTACCTTTCTATTTTGCTTGACTTTGGGTTGACGTTGATTTTGGAATTTATGTGGTTGTAGCGAGTTTGCTTTCAGAAACGATAGGCAGTTAAAATCGCCTTTTTTAATGTGCCACTGTCTAGTGGGATGTAGAGATAAATGAACATTTAAAAATGCCAGTGTCGTTTGTGAATAAGAGCATTAGAATATACAATTTAAAATAAGAAGAAACACAAATGTTAACAGGCATTAAATAAGTTACCAGTTGTAACAAAGTTAAATGAATATCGAAATTATAGCTAACATAATATTGTACCTAAGTATTATTAATATATATCATAGTAACAATGTAAATAATCTTAAACTTGCTATTCATGCAATCAATCAAAGTTATAAAAACTTAAATGAACGCGCATAAAGTTAAGTTAATAAAAAGTTACGCGATTTCAATAAATTCATACGAAATCGCGAAATTGGACTTGTCTTACAGAATTTGAAGTTCATTGTCACTGAACCAAGGTTATTGCGAACTTAATCGACACGCTTTCGTTCAATTGACGGACAAAACGATTTTATCATTAGTCAGTTGTATAACTCTAAGAATTCTACGAAACGCGATATTGCGAGGGAGATATACATAAAAGTATGTTAGCCGATTATTAATATAGTGTACACACGTTCATACATCTCAACATACCAATTTAAATCTTATTTTAGGTTTCTATTGTACGTATGGGCATAGCAACATGTTACTTTAGAAATGCAGGACAATTATTGCAATGGGGTGAGAAAACCGGGAACAACGCCATCTATTAAATACCGTAAGGACTAGGGATGTTGCAGGATTGATGATACTAGATGGCGTTAGTATCTTTGTGTGATTTAAGACACGTTGCGTACAAGAATTAGCTAATGACATTAGGCGATTTCTAATCTATTGTGCTACGTAACCTTACGTAAGATTTATGTGGGGCATGAGTGAGGATCTTACTCAGTCCGATTATCACTTGAATCAAGATAGATTTATTGAAACTAAAAGCTGCATCTATTATTGCTATAACAGCTGCTGTTTTTTAATACAAAAAAAAACTCGACATAAAATACTAACTGATGCTCATTTAGTAAAAGTTAATAGCACATAACTAAATTGTCTTTTCCATTTTAATTAAGAACACTGACCTAACACTATAACTAGCCCATATTACCAGTACATTATAACGAAATACACACAATCTAAGAAATAAAGACCATTACAATTGAACAGCTGATATAAAATCGACACATTTTATTACATTAGTCACCTTTTACTTTTGAATCACACAAAGACTGTGTTTCATACAAGAACAAAATTAATAGTATTCCAATATTACAATTCTCTAGACATTTCAGATGAAAGAGATCAAACATTTGACCTTGTGTAAGTGGTCAACTGTCTTTTAAGCGACCTTGACCGATAAAGGCTTGGGATTGTGTTTTGTTCATGTAATTCACAATTCGTGCTGCTCGATTGAACCTAGTATTGTCGGTATCAAGAATAGAAAGTAAATGGAAGTGCTATAATGCCTTTAGTACCGGTCCACTTAGATAGTCATTCAAAATACCTAATCATATTGATACTATAGAATGATTCCATCGGCATTAACACTTGATAATTAATATGGTAATGCTAAAAGTCTATGAGACGGAAGCCAGTGCCGCTAAACTTAGGTACTTATTAGCTTTCGGATCCCCATGCATGTATTCGCTCTTTATCGTCTATGAAATACGTCAAGTATTAAAAATGCGTAGTTGTCAGGTAATGTTATCTCAGCAACATATATAAAACTGTCTTTGTCTAGAGGTCAGTTGTAAAGTTACAAACACGTTTTAAATCTGAAAACATATATTAATATTCCAGGTCTTCATACAACGCCATCTAGTAATATATTGGCCTTAAACTAAGCAGAGCTTGTATGTGCTAAGTTTGATCGTTATCTCCTAATTGTGACACGCGCGTAGCCTGAATGCCACTTCCTCCAATATTGCTGTTCCATGGTCAATACTGTTCACAGTCATTCAACATTGCAGTGTGAAAGTTTTGTAACCTTAGCCGATATTTTAATAATTACGTGACCTACTCTTGACTTAAAAGTCTTATTGACATTGGTTTTGTACTCTGTTGAGTTCCTTTATTAAAAAAGAAAATTATTTATACACCTGCTGTATTGTAACTTCAGAAAAATGATTGCATATAATCTCTATTTATTTACGCAAATATAATATTTATAGATATCCAAAAAAAAATGCCGGAACTTCCTATTTTGTTAAGTTAGAGAAAAGTTGTTTTAAGGGCAAATCCAATTAATACATATTGTAAGTATGTAAGTATGGATGGCTGGATATTTTTGACCCTTTCACGCTCAAAACGCTAGTTAAAATTTTTATCAAATTTCGGTTAATTTACTTGTTAACCGACTTCGCCAGAGGAGGTAATAATTTTGCAGCTATAATCGAAATTCACGAGCAACAGTTAGTACTTAAATAAATTACATTCTATGTGGGAAACGGAACGTAAGTGTAAGTGTGAGATAGAAGTATGTGTGCGAGTGAGAGGATGATAGTAGAATGTCAAATTGAAGTGACAGACGGAGAGTGAAAAAAGTGAACGACGACGAGTGACAGCCGTAAGACGTTGAATTTTAAAAAGACGAAATACAAATTAATTTTTTTAAGACGAAAGCTTTTCTTTTCCTGCCCGAATCCCACAAATTTGGGGGCTCGTCCGGGATAGGCGCGGGAAAGGATTTTTCAAGAAGACGAAAACGACGACACGACGGAAAAGATTTTTCTTTGAAGATATTTTTACAAAATACTTCACTTGACCGAAAATATACTTACCAATCTACGACGAAAGAAGTTTACTACGTTCCTACGACGAAAAACAACGACGATTACAAAAGATGACTGAAGAAAGTTCGGCCAGGACTCGATACGGTGCGGCGGGCGGCGTTGAGTGTGAACCTGGAATGGCGGCGCTTTTTGTTGACGGCATCCCGAAGTTTAGTGGAGACGATAAGACGACATCATCCACTAGATGGGCGCAAGATCTGGAGGATAATGCCGAAATCTTCAAGTGGTCAGCTATGCAGAAACTCATCATTGCGCGCAGAACGCTAGTTGGCACGGCGGCGTTATGGCTGAAGGGTGAGAAGGCATTCAAAACTTACGACGAGTTGAAGGCGGCGGTTCAAAAGGAGTTCCCAGAAACCGTTAATGTGAAGGAAATGCACGAAATTATGGCAGCCCGTAAGAAGCAAAAAGATGAGACCTATTACCAATACATGCTAGTCATGAAGGAGCTGGGTCGCAGGGCAAAATTCCCGGATTATGTCGGAGTGCAGTACGTAATAAATGGCATACAAGACTTCGAATTAAATAAGGCGATTTTGTACGGGGCAACAACATATCCAGTGCTCAAAGAAAAGTTATTGCTGTATGAGAAAATGAAAAGCAAGAGAACACCTCATAAATTAGCAGAAGGCTCGAGCGGCCAAAGGAAAGCTGAAAAGCAGAAAAGCCAAAGATGTTACAATTGTGGCGAAACCGACCATGTGGCGAGTGCGTGTTCAAACGGTATCAAGTGCTTTAGGTGCAACAAGTTTGGCCACATAGGAAGCCATTGCACCGAGGGCACAAGCGGCAGCCAATCGGGAGCGGTGACGTCAACAAATACGTCGGTCAAGCAGCCGAAAACTTTCAAAGGAGCATCAACGAGCAGTGGTGGCGCTGTAGTCAGCCGGTCGGTAAAGCAGAAGTCAAATGTCAGCATGGCGGCACGTCAAGACTATGGTCAAGAAATCTGTCAAGAGGACATTTGTGAAAATGACGTATCGATGACAGTGGCATTATCGAACCGGAACAACAATAACAAACCGATGAAAGAAGTTACCGCGAATCATTTAACGTTCGACGCGTTAGTTGATTCTGGAAGCGATGTTAATCTGATTACACAGCAATGTTGTGTGGCGATCGGTGTGGAACCTACTGCTGACGAGTTAACTTTCAGCGGCCTTGGACATTCACTAGTCAAATCATTAGGAAAAGTGTCAATTAACGTCACAATCGATCATATTGAGTATACAAGTGTGTTGTTTCATGTTGTTGATAAAAGTGTTATGCCATTTAAGATGATTTTAGGGCAAGAATTATTGAAACATGTAACCATGATAATGAGTGAAAACAAAGTGATGTTATTGCCTAAGAGAGATGAATGGATGCGTAAGATTTCTTGTTTTTCAGATATAGTGGTTGATATTAGTCACATACTCAATCCAGCAGTGAAGCAAAAGGTGATACAGTGTGTTAAAGGTTATAATCCAGTTCAATTGAGGGAGGCGCCAATCCAGTTAAAGATTGTTCTTAAAGACGATGTGCCTATCTCGCAGCGACCACGACGTTTATCGCTGGTTGAACAAAAGTTGGTGGAAGAGCAGGTAAAGGAGTGGCTCGATTATGGAATCATACAGGTGAGTTTTTCTGAATATTCTACTCCATTAGTACTGGTTAGAAAAAAAGATGGATCAGTGAGGGTTTGTGTAGACTACCGGTTGTTGAATAGGAAGATTTTTAAAGACGAATTCCCCTTACCTGTGATTGATGACATAATAGATAAGTTGTGTGGTGCCAAGGTGTTTAGTGTACTAGATCTAAAGAATGGATTTTTCCATTTGAAAGTTTCGGAGGAGTCTGTTCCCTACACATCTTTTGTCACCCATCATGGACAATTTGAATTTCTTAGAGCACCTTTTGGTTTATCTATTTGCCCTAAGTATTTCATGAGGTTTGTTAGCATTATATTCAGGGATTTGATATCTTAAGGTATTATGATGATATTTATTGATGACATCGTAATTACAGCTAAAGACGAAGAACAGGCAGTTGACAGGCTGCAGCTGGTGCTGGAAGTTGCATCTGAATATGGCCTACAGATGAACTGGAAAAAAGCTGTGTTGATCAAGAGAGAAATTGAATACCTAGGTCATATTGTGAGTGATGGAGAAGTGAGACCAAACACAGAGAAGACTGATGCTGTTCTGAAATACCCAGAACCCCGGAATGTTAAACAGGTGCACAGTTTTGTCGGTTTAACTTCATATTTTAGAAAATATATAGAAAACTATGCACTGATTGCAAAACCACTTACCGACTTGTTGAAGAAGGAAAATAAATTCATTTTTGAAGAAGAACAAAGACGAGCTTTTCTAACTTTGAAGGAGAAGTTAGCCTCAAGTCCGGTTTTAAAGATTTTTGATCCAAAATTGAAGACGGAGTTGCACACAGATGCGTCGAATGTTGCATACTCAGCTATCCTTATGCAACATTGGCCTGACAGTGGAATTCACCCTGTTTACTACATGAGCTGCAAAACTAACGATGCGCAAAGTAGATATTCTAGCTATGAGCTAGAAGCATTGGCCATTGTAGAGGGGGTGAAAAGATTCAGACATTATCTGTATGGGATAAACTTTAAAATCATAACAGATTGTAAAGCTTTCGAGATGACCCTTAAGAAAAAAGATCTGACTGCAAAAGTAGCAAGGTGGGTATTGTTTCTCAGTGAATATGATTTTGACATTGAACACAGATCGGGATCGAAGATGAGACATGCAGACGCATTAAGCCGCTATCCATATGCAGGAGTAACAACATTACATGACACACTAAAGCTAGCTCAAGATCAAGATGAAGGGCTGAGAGCTATAAAGGAGATTTTACAAGAAAAATCATATCAAGACTACTGGATAGAAAATGACTTATTGTACAAGGGAGATAATAAGATGCTTGTGATACCTAAGGCTATGGAAAAAGAAGTTCTGAAAAGAGTCCATAGTATTGGACATTTTTCTAAGAAGAAGATGAAAGAAATAATTGAAAAAGAATACTACATAAACTATATAGAACTAAAGAAGACATTCGAATACAAGAATTATTACAAGAAGAAGCAATACAATGAAAATAGAGAAGAATTAAGAAAACAAGCTAAAGAACAAATACTTAAAGTGCAAGATGAAAATATAAAGAACTTTAATAAGAAGAGGAAAGATAGTTACAAATATCAAATAGGAGATTTAGTGGCTATGAAGAGGACTCAATTCGGTACAGGTCTTAAATTGAAGCCTAAATACCTAGGACCGTACAAGGTGGTTAAGGTGAAAAGGAATGACCGCTATGATTTAGAAAAACTGGATTGTTCTGCTGAAGGACCTATGAAGACGTCCAGCTCTGCTGACTACATGAAGAAGTGGCCTGAGGATGGAGAAAACCCATGAAGTAAGTACCTAGTTATGCAAGATAGGTGATGAGTGAATGATGGTAACTTGTTGTACTTTGCTCATTGTCATGGTGTTTTCTTGTACTTAACTCTGTTTTATTTACAGGTAAAATGAAACAAACACTCTGTTGTACTTATGTAGTCTTTATTTATCTTCAACATGTGTCTCTTTTAAGTTGTCAATTATTTTAATAACCAAACGATTGTCCTAGTTTGTATGATAAACTATATTGATATTTCAGTGGCTTAGCAAATGTTATTGCAACTTTGCATTGTATTGAATAATGTAGACTTAGTGTTTATTTTGGTTTAAGTTTTTATTTGGTTTATTTAAGATTGTTAGGAGTGAAATGATGAATGAAAGTTGACGATTTGTACTGAAAGAGGAAACGTTATGGATGATGAAGGCATGTCTGAGGACAGACATATGGTCAGGAAGGCCGAATGTGGGAAACGGAACGTAAGTGTAAGTGTGAGATAGAAGTATGTGTGCGAGTGAGAGGATGATAGTAGAATGTCAAATTGAAGTGACAGACGGAGAGTGAAAAAAGTGAACGACGACGAGTGACAGCCGTAAGACGTTGAATTTTAAAAAGACGAAATACAAATTAATTTTTTTAAGACGAAAGCTTTTCTTTTCCTGCCCGAATCCCACATTCTATGACTAATTTCCCATTTAACTGGATGTTTTAAATGTAGTACCACTGACCTTGACCATTTCCCATAAAATGTATAACATAACAATCCTCTTTTAATTGATTAAATGATGTAATTAATAACAATACAGAAGGTTATGCAAACACAATTGTAAGGAACGGCATGTTTTGATAACTGTTACGTTATATCACATTTAAGTTTGTTTTAATTTAGTATTGCGTCAATTTAATCATAATAGTATCCTGTGATCTGTTCTCGAATGATTACGTTTATGTAGTTTTATAATTATAAATAGAATCGTGGAGTAAATTGTTGAAAGGATAACTTTTTTATAATTAAACAGAATCGTGTAATAAATTGTTGAAAGGAAACAAAACAATGTCGACAGCTGGGGTACTTGCACCACCTCTTAATATCATCAAAGCTTTGCAGAAAAGACGCCGCTCTAGGCTGTGTAATGCGCTATTTCACGTAAGCAACTGAAATGGTCTCACTGTAAGTGTAAGTAAGTGTTTTGGTATTTTTTTACGCCTAAATATTATGATAAATACCTACACCATCTATTTACTAGAATTGGTGGTCAGAAACTCTACTCGCTAAACAACTTATCTTCGCTAAATTCAAATCGTTAATTTGTCAATGTAGGTACATAATAGATGGTAGAAAAACATGACGTAGTTCGCCACATTGTATCTATACAGATATACAAATTTGTTTTATTTTTATGTAGCTATTTAACACTATTGTATTTAATATTATTTATGTTCTATTTTCGTTGCTTACACACAATAAGTAAAACATTAGAATCGCCGACAACGAAGTGGGACTAGATGTACACATCAGCCCCAACGCTTCTGACTCAACCTTTCGTAATTTCACACTCGATCAATTGAAGTACTGGCGATTAGAGACCCGTATTCACTGGGTGAGAAGCCAGCTGATTTTATTTCTGTTTAATTTCATTATTTTTATTGCATTTTTGAAAGTTATTGATTGGAAGTAGGCAAGAATGGAAAGTTTGGAGAAGGCCTAGAATATGGACAATAGGGTAGAGTAGGATGACGATGATAAAGTGTTTAAGGTCTTGCCGGTTCTTCTCCATAAGAATGAGAACTGCAACTAGAGTTAGCAACGTTTCGGAATTACCTAAGAAGGCCTACTTACTCGAATGACAATAAAAACCTTTTGACATTGATTTTTTACAGAAATAAATGTAAGTACAGATACGTAACCTATCTAGCGCTTTTTTCAGCAATGTCAGGGAACAGCTAGAAAACGCTTTCTATTTGGAGCGACGTCATCATGGTAGTCCACATCCAATCCTATAAGACATTACAATATTCTATACCTACTAATAATTTAATGTGATACCGCAAACTATTTAAGACCAATAAGAATGTACAACAAATCATCTGATTACAGATTTAGCTCTTCATCAACTACGATACAAATTCAACAAAACAGGAAAATACATTCGCTTTTAACTATAATGATTAACCACCAGTTAAGTGCCAGATTATACTTGTCAACACGTAGTAAGTTCTGACACGTTTACCTTCAAACGTCAGTTAATCCTTTCACTTAAACTGGACTTATCATTGAGCTAACGGACCATCTGCCTACCTGTATTATCATCGTCCTAGAATCCCTATAATAAGATCAATTATAATTATTATCTCGATGACTGGCCTGTTGGTCTAGTGGTTAGTGGTAACGACTGCTATACCAGAGATCGTGGGTTCGATTCCCACTTAGGAGAAATGATGAGCAAGATCGTTTGTTCTGTCTGGGTGTCATTTGTCTACAATATGTATGTATTTAGAAGTAAATATTTTGTATGTTTATCAGTTGTCTAGTACACATAATACAAGCACTGCTAAGTTTGAAACTAGATGGCGTTGTGTCAAAGTCGTGAAAATATTTTATATTATGCCAAAAAGGTCTTGTATTTATTATTAACCATTTGCCCAGTAAATTTATTTTATGTTGCTTAACATTAAGACTTAAAATAAATCATCTTTATTACTATTTCCTTCCGTCTATTCTATATCTTCTCTAGTCTGAATTACATAATAGGTAGAAACATCGCCATATAGTACTCACTAGTTCTAGGTAAATATTCGCAAAATGATAACACAAGTACATGAATTATTTTAATAAACATTTTATATAAGTTCTCAAAACGAACGACTAAGAACTTTCTATTACGCAAAGCCTGTCAAAGTCTAGTACTAAGAAACGCTTATTTGTTTCGTCTATACAGAATTACGAATATAATAGTAACGAAACAAATAAATAAACTTAAATTGAAACTTATAAATTCTAAATAGACATTCAGACAAAATTCTGAGAAAGAGTACCTGTACTATGAGATCTTATAAAATTTTAAAGAAGGATTGTAGCCGTCGTGGAAACGAGAGAGCGATATTAGTAGTAGATAGTGCTGTCTCGCTTCTTTAATCAGGCCTCTTTTAAGAGTAAGGGTTCATAGTAAAGGGTTAGATCTTATAAAGTTTAAACAAACCTAGAAATACAGTAATACGGTTCATTAGTAACGTTCAGTGTGTCTGCGACTTTACTTTGTGGGCGTTGACAAGGGTTTGACTTTATTTACTCGCCTTGACGCCGCATTTCATTACGCAGCCTGTATGCTAAATGCTTCGACCCTAATTAAGGAAACCAGAATTGGATGGACAGAACGATATTACGTTATTTTGATCGCTTTGCTCGCCAGGTAAGGCTTAAGGAGTTATTGTTATTGATATTTATTTGCGTTGTAAAAGTTTATGATATTTGCTTTAGTGTTTGTTTAGTTATAGTATGTTAAAATTGTAGGCATTTTAGCCACTTATTTACCAATAGTATAACTCAACGTACCTACTGTATCTTAATAATTTTCTCATACCAAAAATTGGTGAGGCCTATGTCCAGCAGTGGACTGCGATAGGCTGATGATGGTGGCACCAAAAACCAGTTATTCCCATATATATTTAAGCAAAAAAAGATTCAACTATCGCTAAGCAAACAAACAAAAATAATCGCAAAACAGAAACGGTCAAATACTAGCTAAAATTAATCATAATTTCTTTCTTTCCTTCCATCATCTAATTCCCAAAAATGACACCCTATTAACAAGACGATACAAGAACCGCGTAAACCTTATACTTATGTAGTATAATAAATGGGTCTACCGTGACTACGAGTTATCTTCGCCGGCCAGTCGGGGAAGATAAAACAAAGTAAACAATTCTAAGGACAAGACTTCTACCACTGCCTCTTAAAGAAAGACAGGTGTTAGAGCGAGACAAAACTATTTTTTATAGGCATGAGGCGTATCATAACAGGCAGAATCACAGGTAGTACGCAGATGACGGATAACAGTTGTTCTCGCGAGTAACTTATATCTTATAATATATCGATAGCTCAGCATTACTCAGCGCTTTCCTACTCAATAGTAAAAAACAATACAAGTTGTTTAATATAACATGCTACACCCATCCTAACAAACAGTACTTAAAAAAATTACTGACTGTTATTTAGTAACAGATATTGTGAACTATTATTTTTACGGAACAGGAACAGGAAGAACAGATAAGTTGGACCTGTTATAACTCAACTCTATTTCTTTGTAGAGTGTAGATCATCTCTTTCCCACAACTGCGAGTATTTCGAGTGATAGTGGTAAGGACACAGGATCGTATACTGTCAACATAATAAACTATAACACAGTTAAACTTGTTGCCACTAATGAGTTTGAGCTTCGTAACTATTGTTCATTTATTTGGTTATTAATTTAATTCAAGTTGTTTACGGTTTCATTAACGAGGACTCGTTTTGTTGTGAACATCTTGTTTTGCTTTTTCTGCTGGACATTGCTGATTGTTTTCGTAAAAATTAAAATCAAGAAATATTCTGGAAGACTGATCAATTGAATCTGCTGTCAAATCAACTCAGATCATGACTGTGATGGGTTGACCATAAAACTTACAATATATCACTGAGCTTAACAAGAGATTTAACTGACGACTAACAAAACTTTGCGTTGATCAACGTTAAGAAACCAAATAGTCAAGTATTATTAAACTGAGTAGTGAGTTCAATTTATTCGGCACTAAAAACCTTGAAATCATCAAACAAAAAGATCTAATATGGAACACATTTCGCAATAAAAATACGCAATAAAAACACAAAAAGCGAAATTACATTAAAACGAAAACGTAAGCGAATGCGAATAAAGTAAAACGCGAAACGTAGACGTAATTACCCCGTACCCAGAAAATGGTGGACGAATCGAAATAAATTTTAAATTAACTCGTGACAAAAGGTTGGCTAATTAATTTTGAAAACTGCTGCCGTATGCCGTACAAATTAAGTTATTGTTGCATTACATTAAAATGTTACGTGTTTTTAAACACAGATATTAAGGTTGGATGTCTTCGTGATACTCTTCCGGGTTTTTAAAGGTTTGTTGACAGAAATGTCAGTTAAGTCGCGTAAGCAATTCGGAAGCCAGTCAAGGTCCGTCGAATCGCTTACTAATGATAAGTAAAAGTCACGTGACATGTCGAAAATAAATCTCGTTTCCAATTGTTCAGGTGATTACTGTTTACCCCACAATTGTCCGGGGAAGGTAACGCTAGAATTCTGAAATCCTAGCTAAAGTTTCACAGTCCTATTTTAAACGGGCAAATCTGTTTCCATTTATTTATACAATATTCAAGCCATTGTCTCATTTGATACAACGAAACTACAAGATTTCGGGATTGGTTAAAGCGTCCGTAATTACCAGATAAAATGGTCGAAATTTATACCTACAAAAAGAGGAATTTTAAAGATGATAATTTCGCTTTTCGGTTTAATTTATGACGGTGTAGAGATTATCATCAGCTAACGAGCTTTTAGAGATATAACTATGACTGTATCTATCTGGATAATAACTTAGAAAAGAATACCAAAATTCCTACGCAAATCGATTCGTATTGGACGCGCAGAATAAATTTTAGCCTCTACAATAAACGCTCCCTGGAAAGCTACTTAAATACATACTGAACTGCCTAACTTCAAAAGCAGAAACAACCTAATTTCCAACAAAATTTGAAAATTAATTCCAATAAGAGTTCGGAAATCGGATCAATTTTGGAACAATGAAAGATGTCTAATATTATTATAATGAAAAGTAAAACAGAAAGTACACAAACGGATCTGGTCGTATCATGTAATCGTATTACAAAAGCCAAATTAATGATAAAAGCTGCCAACTTTCCGACATCCATTAAATCTCTCGTTGAAGTTCCAAATAAGTTTTCGTTCGGAAAGAGAATTATGAAGTGGGATAAATTCTGAATCAAAGATATCGAGGAAAAAACAAGTATGATTTTTGTAAGAGAAGATCTTTGAGATTTTATCGCAAGGGCAAAAGGATGTTGAACACAATTTTGGAACTCCAAATCAATTTGTGTAACGAAAGCGACTGAGTTTTGAAACTGTTTTAGTCGATTTATCAGGATTAGAAGTTTCGGCAGCTGCAGGAAGCGGAGCATTTGATACACTTTTTCTAGATTTTTCGATTATTACGCTTACATTTGGTTCTCATCTAAATAAATTTAAGCAATAAGGATCGTTTCCAGATGTTAAGAGTAACAAGCTTTTAAGAAAGCTTATATTTCTCCGTCTTGTATCGATATTGCTTTTATAGCCCCGTCCAATTTTATTTAATGGTTCCTTTCGAGAGTAACATGAAAAAACGTTAAGCCTAATAACTTATGGCGTTATTGGCTCAACCCTTTTCCTAATTATGTTTGGGTATCCTTCCAATTTCAGTAGAAGTTGCTGAATACCAGACGATATCAAAATTCCAGTAATAACAAATTGAAAAAGTTTTATATTATTATGTTCTTTGGCTATGTTTGGCCTCTCAGCCATCAGTAATCGAAATAAAAAAAGAACTAAGTAGGTAAGCTCCCATGGTAACATTATATTTGAGACAATCACTCAGAATCATCTTTATTTCATGAGCTTCTTTTTATAGGAAAATCTTTTGAGCATCAAAAAAGGATATCGATAAAGGAAATATTTATTTATTCATTGATGCAAAGTGGCTGAACTGAAACCCAACAAACAGAGTAATTCTCGACAGCCTTGAATCTGAACATCTTTTGGGTCTATAAGAGTATTTGTATATTCCTACTCAATTATTAGTGAATTTAAATATGTCAAAGATAAATGTACCGCAATATATACATATCTGTAGGCACAATAGGTTGTGAATATCTAATTAGAACATTTTTGTCTTCTAAGAAAAGCGGAGTACTTTAAAATTGTTGTCAGATTACGTATTATGAATCAGAATTTCACTCCGTTGGTTTATTGTGTAACAATGCTTTGAATTCACAAAGTTCTGTGACAATACCGGAAGAATGTAAATCACGCGAAACAGTGGGACGTATATCTCGGTATTCGTCCATCCATCATCCATTACATAAAGCAATGAAAGTCCCTCAAAGTAAGTCACAGCATTTGTCTCTATTCCGAGTCTGGTTAACTAACCTACTATTATCTAATCTCAGTCATAAGTCCATAATCTACTGATCTACTGACTAGATTACTCATCATGTAATACCTTTTGTTAAAGATAGTACATCTATGCGATCCCACGGCACACGTGACACTATCGACGTAATTAACTTAACCATAACATTTCCAGTATTAAAACATGCCCTTTCTTTACGTCATTGAGTTTTACATAATTTCGCACGATCAGAAACATAAGGCCACGCATAGACCTGCTGGTTGCAGATATAACCTGTTTAGACTGTGATGCAATGTACGCAATGTTCGCACGCAACGACTTGCTATGATGAGAGAGTTGGTACGAAACATTTGGCATGTATTTGAGGCGTCTTGTTTTGACTAACAGATTAATTATTGAGATATAGGCTATAGAGTAATACGATTCACATTGCTAGTCCAAAATAAAAATCAGCTCCTGTATTGCAGCGATAAATTTCAAAAGTAATCAACGAAATAATATGGCATTGCATTCACATCCGTTCAAGCAAGCAATTTATGGACCTCATTTTGTCCATAATTAACTTGCATAATCTCAACAATTTTCCTTTGGCCTGAGAAACTTTAATAAAAGAGCGTTTGTGCTCTTTGCTGTCCCTTTACCCATGACTCCTTCACTTTCATCCAAAGATATCCCAGCGACATTAACCTTTAAGGATATATCTGGTATCCGCAAGCATCCATCTACGAATATAATTGGCCAGTTATTAGTTTCAGGGATCTTAGACTTTGATGTGTGCTTGTACGCACAATTGCACGGAGTAATGATAAACGGGTCAGGATGAATAGCGACTAGCGAGTATGGAAACCTTTGGTAAGTTTTCTTGATCTTTGCCTTTGTGTGGTACTAAATTGGTATCTAACTTTGACATAACTGCTCAAAATTTTGAAGTTAGAAACTACTTAGGTACTGCTTTGATAGTACGAGTATATTTAATTTTGTTAAATGCCGTACCATTGAATTTTGACGTTTAAAGGACGATTATATAAATAGGACATGAAATTTTTAACGAAGTATTTAGCTTCTATATAATGTAGACTATAAAAGCCCCGACTGTTGGTAACATCTTCCTTTAAAGGACCTTAGGAATATCTGGCCTCTGCGCTCTTACATGCCTAGATACACACCGCAAAAGTAGTGCAGATAAATCTCAAATAAACAGTATCCAGACAGACATTATGCTAAGTATCCCGCACTATAAAAGTAAGACCTCCCATTTCCACATCCATTTCCCGTTCCCACATAAATCTAGAAACTTCAAACACTTTCAATGTTTACCTCGTAAAACATTGTATCGAGTTGCGAAGGTGCGTCTCCATTACAACGGAGAACAGAACAATATTAGAAATTCTCCGAAGACTAAACTAGGTTGGATGGAAATCTTTGGAAACACTGAATAGATCTGGTTTGGTTTATAGAGTACACTAAGTAATGTAACATGACATCATCGTCGAGTAGTATCTAGATTAACCGATATTTTTGTCAGCTCAGTGGAGGTTAAATAGGAAAATCTACCAACATAACCTAATGTTAAAATTATGGACTCAAAATTTGAACATGGTCATTCAAAGAAAAATTGGTGATTTGTTGTGAATACGTTTTTCTACCTTCGTGCCTCCGAAAACAAGAACTTGTACTAAAAATATTGATTAGCAATTCGTGACATCATTCGTTACAGTAATAAGATTACACATTTACCATACGACCATTATTTAATTTGAACTAATCCAAGTTGAAGGTTTCGAAATCCATTTGAGAACATGACAATTTCTCTTATTCCCTTAAACTAAGTGCCCATCATGATATTGATCCTTATAAAGAATACAGTTATAAACGGGGCGAGCCTAAATAAACAAGTCAAGCATACAACACGTATTCAACATAGAAATACATAATAAATGTATTATATTTACATATAAACTAGGACACGGGAGTGGAATATATTTCTGTGAGTAGCCGACGAGTTTTATGTTTACGCTTTCTGCTAGATGGAATGGTTATACTATGGATATACAAGATGGCGCCGTTAGTGATCGGTAAACGCTCTCTGCTTGCACCAACTGAGACTCGATAAACAGACCTAAGATGGATAGATCGCTAATACATTAAGGAACTTGAAGCTCTGAAGTAAATGGGATATTTTTTTAAGAAAATTAAAGCAAATAAGGAGTTTTCCTTATTTTTATTACGAAGAGGTTTAATTATACTTTATCCTTGTTTATTTTTAAACATTGAGTTTTATGGACTCGACATTTATCTAAAGTGTTTACTTTCCAGAAACTCTGACATCAAAATCCAACATGATTACGATCAGTGTTTCGCACCAAAAACATTGGAAATATATTAACGACATTCCTATGAACTAGACTTTCCTTTGTGACTGCAATACAGTCAGTAATATCAGATACAGCCGGACATGCGACATGTCGATTGGATCCTGCACTACGCAGGCTAGAAACGCCGATACAGCACAAAAAAACGAAACGCAATGTGGAAAACAAAACGCAGAATGGTGAAAAACGCCAATAGATGTCTATCGTATCCCGATTCAATGTGAGGTCCGTTTTGTTGGACTGGGTTTTTAGTATTCGGGATATTCAATGAATTTTGTTAAGCTTGTGTGTGCGATTTGGAACTGGGAGTGCATTAAGTGGAAACGTGCGAGGCTGAAAGCGAGGCTTTAGACAATGTGGATGATAATGACAATCGCTCCGCTTTTGGACCGTGTTTTGGGTTAGTGGTATCATCATATATCTAAATATTATTTCTTCTGTAATACCATAGGTTAGGCTAGAATAAATGCTGTGTCCGTGTTATTAGACAAATGTGATTAAAAATTCAATTCGCACAGGCAAAAATTTTATGATTTCAGTCTGGTGACAAAATTTCCAGAAAGCGCCAACGTTCAATGATCTGGTCGTTTTAAACATTTAGATAGATTGATTGCTTATTATTCTCAAGTCCTAGAGGATAATGACATTAGGTACAGTAGTGTTTTATTTATAAGTTGTACGGCAAATGGTAGTCAAGTGTGGGAAATGGGTCAGAACGAACCGATGAGTCATTTTAGACGTCTATGAGTATTGAATCGTTAGTGGTCCGCTCCTCGTACTAATGTGGTAATTATTGTAATTAAGTGAAGACTAGACACGGTATAAATATGAAACTCGAGGAAAGGGTTATTAATAGTCGATAACGTGCTTGTAAGTTTATTAATAGTTAGAGCCAGTTAAAACTTTTTTTTTTTGTAAATCCTGCTGAGTATAGTCATATAGCCCACTGTATTTATGCCTGAACACTGAAACTAGCGATCGGTTTTTTTAAGTTCCGTTAAGTCTAATGCTGACTTTGAGAGTTTACAGTCTGATGATGTAATTCGTAGTGTTTTAAAGATCGTCATAGAATCAGTTTGTGTTACAGTACTTGGAAGTTAAAATCCAGCTTTAATTACACCAACAGATGACTTTAAAATAAATCATGTCAATCAGCTTACAACTGTAGACCAGCGAATTCATTTCGTACTTGTGGCTTTTCTGCACAAAGAGTGGCCACACGCAGGGAACAGATGGCGTGAAGAATGATAACAGCATGCGGGCTGTTTGACGAGCTGACAGCTGTTGTAACCGTCACTGGCAGACTTATATTGACTAAGAGAGTATTTAAGAAGCGGATAAAAGAATTTTCAGTTAAGATATGTGTTGACCTTACCTCTTTCCTCTTTACCTTCAAAGCAATTCTTTAAGTACTAAAATAATCCGTTGCAGCATTCCTGGTCTAGACGCAACTTGAAAGTTGAGTGTATTTGCATTTTTTAACTCGGTAGCAAAATTCTTGCAGGAAGCTCAAAAAGTTGTAAAGATTTAAATGCTGCTCAGCGTGATGTGAAAGAAGAGTAACTAAACTATCATAGACCTTAAAAACTTGGTTAACCTCCCCAATTGAACGAAACAAAATAGCCAATAGAAATTGATCGTGGTCCTTTCTGGTTTTTGCTTTTTACATTTGGATTCTTTTCAAAACCTATCTGAATTTTAAAACGGACCGTTTCGTTCCGTCCGGGGCAGAAAATGTGAACAAATACCCGTCAATTCTAGACAATTCTAAGAATGTTGGCCAGTATTCGTGTAGCGTGCTTTGACATACCCGTTTGTGGCTTTAAAAGGTCTTATTTTCAGCTATATATTTCAGGATTGTAGGCTACTAGACAAACTTTTTCTTTTGAAATGAATAAGAAATATTCGGTATTGCGTATTTCCAGTTCAAGCATTAGGTTCGCAATGACTTTTCTGTTACAATAGTGATGATATAGTTCATAGTTCATTTAGGAATGTTTGAGAATACTAGACGAATTTTCGATTCTTTTCTATTTGGGGTATTGCAATCCTTAATTGGTTGGTAATTAGTATACAGTCGATACAAGCCGTTACAGTTTTCTTTTCTGTCATCGAACGTAGAAATTTGACCGATATTACATTCCTTATGTTAGCATTACTAACCGCCATTTATTCAAGCTTATCTAAATAGGAAATGGGAAAAATATTGAGTTCAAGTGAGGAAAGCGTTACTTTATTTTGTTAAACTGTTCTGTGTTCGTGTTGTTTATTTGAGTGATAAGAGTTCTGTGACAAAGTGTTGTGAAATGTAAAGGTGTTATTTCAATTTGGTTGCTTTTTATTGGCCACTGATAAGCTTTGGCCCTTTTTAATGTCGAGCCGTTTTGAAATGGTGGGTGTTTAAAATTGTAGCTTTTACATAGATTTGACTTTGTTTAGACCCACTAGCCGTTGGCCGCGACTTCGCCCGAGCGACTGTATATTACAGTTCCCCTCTCCCCATCCATGATGAAGTCGCTTAAAACATCCAAGATCCCCATTCCATATTTCATCAAAATTGATCGAGTGAATGAATAACAATCATCTAATAAACTTTTATGTTAATAATATTAGTAGGATTTTCCTTACAGTACATCTCAAGAATTATTTATGTTTGAGAACCCTTAATGAATTTTTAACATAAAATAATTTAGCTACTTACTCCCAGAATGTACTAGTTAAATAAATCTGAAATCAAGTATTAGGTACTATAAATAAAGATACTTTAACTAATTCCCCTTCTAAATATTATTTGATAACGCCGATAAAGTACCTAATTAATGCCAATAAACTCTTAAAGTACCTTCGCTTAATTAATTATTAGAACATAGTTTAATTATGTAAAAAGCTTTAGCAAATTACAATTACTTGTATAGCTTAGGGTTATGTAGCACTTAGTTTATGTAGTATTTGTTTTACTTGATTTTTAGGGTTCAGTACCCAAACGGTAAAACGGAACCCTATTACTAAGCCTCCGCTGTCTGTCTGTCTGTCTCCAGGCTCTATTTCATAAACCGTAACAACTAGAAAGCTGAAATTTTCACAAATGATGTATTTTCGTCGCCGCTATAACAACAAATACTAAAAATACAAAAAAAAATGTTTAGAGGGGTCTAAAACAATAAGCGTTTAGTAAAAACACTTAGCATTAAGTGTTTTTTCATACTTTTTTTGCACAATATTAAAAACAGCTTAAAAACAATTAGACGTTTCAAATTTTCGCTGTGTATAGATGATAGTACGGAACCCTTCGTGCGCGAGTCCAACTCGCACTTGACTGATTTTTTGTTCATAGTGAATATTCTTACATCGAGTTTTGCTACTCGCTATATGTATATGAAATGGTGTACATAAAATCATGTGGTGCAAAAGCAAGACGAAAGGTTATAGGACATGGTGTGTCTTATTTAAAGTAAATTAGAGATCTTATTTATACAAAAGACACTTAATACGAGTCTCAATTAAATTCAACAAAATATAGACGCCATTACGCCTTTAACGTCGACTCTTAAACATAATGGATTCCGATTGAAGTTCAACGATTTACTTAGACATTGAATTGTCTTTTACGATAACAAGGAGGTATTTCAACGATATTAATGTCTATTGATGTATTTTAGTAAATAATAACTGTTTTCGTATTAATCGTGAATTTGTTTTACTTTGTACATATTAAGGTTATATTTAATTCAAACGTTGTTTCTGAATAAATCTTTTAAGCCTACCACGCCGTTTAATACTGATGTCGTTGTGAAAACGAGATGACACATACTACTACTAATACTAACTACTACTAAACTACTCACTTTGACATCCCTTTTCCACACTGCACGGATAGCCGAGTGGTATAGGTCACCACGCCAATTACCTCTGGGCGCGACGTGTCGAGGATTCGATTCCCGTACAGGACAAAAATTTGTGCGATCCACAAATGTTTGTTCTGGGTCTAGGTGTGTATATGCGGAAGGTGTTAAAAAACAAAAAATACTGGCCAATGCAGTGCTTTGATTTTAGTAACCCTAAATAAACATAAATCCCGCTTCGCAACAACGATTAGCTTTTGTTTATCGAATCTCAAGTATTTATCGCGTGTCATGAATGACGAATTTAGTTTACTATCTGTCAACATAAGCCTATAATTTACAGCGTGTCGCAAAAACTTGTTTATAGCTCCTCAGACAGCAAATAGGGAACTAAAGTAAACAGATCATAAAATACCCACAAACTAACATTCTTACGTCATAAACGTCATTTAAAACAATATACGTCCCAATTATAAGTTTACTAAACACTATTTACATAATCCCTTCGGTTTACAAGCTTACTCCTAATCAGATACTACTGAAAACTTATTGTAAGATCCTTATCCCATTCACATAGAGTTCAAAATTGAATGATTCCAACTGTAAATAAGTGAACTTATCTTGGCAGGGACATACGGGCACAAAAGTGCTTATGAAGCTCTAACGAGTAGTGCACATGTGAGACGATAGGGGCGCCCTCTATACTGAACAATGCCTTCATTATTAAAACTATTCAAATGCGATAATCAACCTTATCTACAAGTTATAAGTTTTAAAGTTGAGTGAATGTCTCCCGGAACAAAGTGGAGTTTAACAAAGGAAATCAACAGATGGCACTGTGATAAATATGGGTACTTTAAAATGTGTTTAGGAAAATAAAGGGTTACTATGTTGTGTACTGGTTTCATTTTTGCGAAGGGTCGTTTATCCCTTTGTGCAAGTTGAATCTGATTAAACTTAATCCAAAATCACAGATGGTAAAAAATGATATAATATTACGATATAATGCATCTCATGTCGTGAACAGAATATTTAAAAATACATAAATTCTATAATCGCTAACTACCGTTTTACATCTTATAGACCACTTCCTGATCAAAAAACATGAGTTTGTAGTTTTATTATTACTCACTGGCCGGTAAATTGTTTTATAATTGACTTTCGAAATCTATTTTTGTTTACGAAAAACAATGTTTTACTACACGTGCTCGATTAATCGTCGACCCGAAGTTCTAACTATTTCTGTGAAAAGGATAATTAAAAATAGATTTTCATCCTAAATAGCATGTTATTATTTCTTTTAATAACCTCTCTGGGCACAACTGTACTTAGTAAGTGATAACTTTAAAAATATTTATATGAAAATTATTGTTTGTCGAGTTTTCATTCAACTGTGATGGTCAAAAATTTGTAGCGAGTAGTTACCAAAATAAAATTTTCTTAAATCCCAATAACCATTAGACGCAGAAAAAAACAATAATATAATGAGTAAAGAATTAAAAATACCGTTTTCGCATCGTCTTTTGTTAATTTCCTCAAGCGAATCATTTAAAAAGAATGCAGCATAAACTTCTATTGTTTATTTCTCCGACAGGTATTAGGTTTTTCCAAGCATATTTTCCTTATAGTAAGCACATATATTCGAGATTTCCAGAGCTTTTCAAGAACTCGAGCCCGTCAAATATGCAACACGTGGTACCAACCACCCGTAAATAAGTTCGACCAGGAAAATGTTCGCCAACCGTAAGAAACAAAATAACGAGGAATAATATAAAAAGGCCCAGGTTTTATGTGAATGCTCACATTAATAATTCATCTGTAATCCCCTAAAGTTGGTGGTGGGATCTAAAATGTATTTTACGAGACAATCGACCGTGTTTTATATAGGCGACTGGGGTAGAGCTGAGGTGCTAACTCGCCAATAGCATAGCTCGTTCTGAAACTGTTTTACTCAAGTTATGTATACTTATTTTTATGTAGCTTGCACAAAATATGTATAAAAACGTAAGTTTAGAGACTCAAATTGTTGTGAGCGTTATTTAAATCATACTAGATATTATTTAAATCATAGGTCACTGCAATGGGACTTAAACTGTACTGCGACTGTACCTTGCTCAAAGACACAAAAATAAATCACATATTAAAATAAAAAATAACTGTATAAGACGTGTCGTCACGAGAAAAAGGGAGAAGCAAGAAGTTACTAGATAAAAAGCAAAAATAAACTAGTAATAAGTTGGTCTAGAGTGGCGGGAAAATTAAAGACCAAGTTGGTTGAAAGCGCCAGTTATTGGCTAAATACGAGTGATGAAGTGAACCGACGACGTGTGAGCTATTTATCTCAGTTAGTCTTGACCTAATATAAACTTATAAGGAGAATGTCTAACCTAACGCTGACTATTATACATTTTATGTATGTACTAGCTGTAACACTGAAAACAATAAACGTCTATTCTATTCACTAGATGTAAGAAAAAATATTTTTTCAGGTGACATTTTTGATATATTTTTCAACCACTTCAACGGCGAGGGTTGTATTTTAATGTCTTATGAATATTTTTTTCGTTCACCATAGATGTCTTTAATAGTGAAAAAACCTCTTCCAAAGAATCTAATTTAATATTTACCTACTTACATTTTGGGATAAAATAAATTCAATCTAAAATGACTTTAAGAATCAACTTTTCTTTACATTATTTAGCAAATAACGCCATAACATTATCTGATGGGGAGGCTCCATTCTTGTTATAACACAATGCCTTTAAATGAAATTTAAGTCGCTTGCCGAAAGTAGATAAAACTTGCGTTTTTGTAAGCTTATGCCAACTTTTTTCGTTGGCAAAACTTCAATGAACTGTGCTATAGAGTTTTCTTATGTTTAGAAAAAAAAAACAAAGCAGGTAGAAATGTTTTAGATCCTCAAATGTCGTGTCCCAATGCTAATTTTGAGGCGGATATAAAAGCTTTGGGCTGTTTTTTGTGAGACCCTAAAACAGACTCCGCAGATGTCGATTTTCGAAAATTTTTGGATTTTAATACCGTTATCCATCAAACTTCAGTTAAGTCTAGGTTCCTTGAAAACGAAATATGAAAGTTGTGAATAAACAAAGACGTAACATTAAAAGTCTAAATGTTTTTGGCACTTTTGAAATGTTAAATTAATGTCTCTAGTTGCGGTGCTCCCAAATGTCATCCGCAAAAAAACCTACCCTTTTTAATAAGACAGATATAGACATTACAGTAGTAGCTATAAAGTAACTTATAGAATGGTATTCAAGCAAATACATGAATGTTATACATGGGAGATAAATAAAAATGTGTCGGGAGGAAAGACAACTAACAGAAAACGCGTAAAAATAACTCATCTAACGTTTTTATGATTTTGGGAACAGGGATCGCGTTCATTACCGTCTGGGGGTAAAGTAAACAGCTACGGAGGAATTTTTTCATCAAAATTTGACTTATACCATCTGCTTCCGCGGTAATCTCGGCTAGGGCAAATATTTGTACTGTCGCTCTTAAGGTACGTTTACATTTTTCGAACATGGAGAAAATAGGATGTATTGTCATTCGGTGTTGAAGTAACGAATTTTTTGGTTTATCGCCTACGTGTAAGCCTGAAATCCGAAGCTGTATTGGTAAAGTTTGGTACCTACCTACGACAGATTTTTCCTAAAATTATATTCACCTACTTCTTTGTTCTTTGTGTGTCTAAGGTCAATTCTCTAACGTTTAGACGTATAGCTATTAATACTGAAACTTATGAAGTCATCTTCCTCAAAAGCGTAGTTATCACTACAATCGGTATTTCTCTATCTGACACAGACAGCATTCTATTACGTCAACTTAAAATCAAGCTGGACTTGAGTATTCATCTATTGATAAATCTACATCTATTCATAATTTCGACCAAAACTCCCAAAAATTTTCCATCTTTATTGATTGTACCCATCCCATGTAAAAACACCCTAACACAGCTTCATAATCATAACTAAGTCTACAGATTACTGACAGGTCATTGAGAAATCTCATTACCTTCGCTTTGTGCCATCAACGATACAATTTGTCGGCCTGAATCAATTATAATATGTTTGACGATGCGCTTTGGGGATTATGTGGTGAGCTTTGGTAGATCCGTGTGGTGTCCGGATATAAAGAATAGCGCCACCCCATATCCTCCACTGGGTGTCGTAAAAGGCGACTAATGGACCTTAAGACCTAGTGCACTGTACCAAGCACCTTGGGTCACCCGAATGGTGGCGGGTAAACCACCAACAATCGCATTCCCAAAGAGGGTTAGAGTCAGGCAGGCGGCCGACTATAAAACCATAGCCAAAACTTTTAGCAACATATCTAGAAGACGTGTTGCGCCGACCCCAAGTAAAAATTTGGATAAGGGCAGGGGAATGATGATCATTGAGAAATCTCATTACCTTCGCTTTGTGCCATCAACGATACAATTTGTCGGCCTGAATCAATTATAATATGTTTGACGATGCGCTTTGGGGATTAAGAAACTTCAATTAGGTTTAGAAACTGATTTCAATTTAAGCACTAAAGTTCTGTAGATTGCTAAGATAATGGGATGGAAGTTTACGGATGGATTGAGACTCTGTGCTAATCGGTAGCGGGATTACTTAACTTTCTGGGTACTGTGATAGCAAATTTTGCCGTATTATAAAAATTACTTAAGCCCGTATACATGTACTTACTTTATACAAGGAGTATAAGGGATTATAAAATGTATTAAGATGCTAAAGTAA
Source organism: Chrysodeixis includens (assembly GCA_941860345.1). Taxonomy (NCBI): domain Eukaryota; kingdom Metazoa; phylum Arthropoda; class Insecta; order Lepidoptera; family Noctuidae; genus Chrysodeixis; species Chrysodeixis includens. Next base: position 216,119 of record CALNXA010000001.1, read on the forward strand.
CTCCACTTGCTGTAGGCTACATTGCTCCTAATGAAATTATACTCACTCATTAATTCAGTTGAATAGTTAAAACCTCATCTTTACCTGCAAACAAAAAAGAAATAAAATGAGTTACATTTTGGTAAAGTTACATAAAATAAAATAAAAATGTTAAGAGAAATTTCGTATTTCTGTGGTAATATCAGAATAAATATAGTAAGTATACAATTAACAAGCAAACATATAAATGGAATTTACAGTAATTTCAACAAAATACGGAACCACATTGGTATACCTACATTTTCCATTCGCTATAAATTCAAACCATAATATTGAAAAGAACAACGAACGAGCGAAAATGAAATATTGAATCGTTTCCAAAGTTTTATTTTGATTTCCATTTTATTACGATTTGAATAGGGATTGACAGAAATCAAATAACCTGAGGTAATACAAATCGTCGGATTTAGAGACGAAGAATTCGTTTAAAATGTGATATTATAATCTGGCTTACAGAAGCATACGTTTCCAATTTTATCAATCCCTGTTATAGAGAAATTGAGGATATGGATGTACGTCAAACAATAAGGTAAATGATCTTTTGAAAGTGCAGATAGTTTTTATGCTAAATATAAATTACAACTATTAATAAAATACTATACTGAACTTTTTTAATTAATTCTGCCGTCTCTTCAAGTGGTAATTTGTAAGGTTAACCCTTGTAAGGATTAGTTTTGGTCAAAGGAAATAAGTCACAGTCAGGTCTATCGTGACCTACCAGAGGTTAGCAAAATTCCACGTGATTCTCAAAAATAAAAAGCCTTCAAATATCACCGGAACCAGATAAACCATTATTAGCATTTTAACGACTATGGAAATAGGAAAATAAATGGAATCTTCCGACAAGATCAGGATTGGAGATGAGAGCACATCAAACTTTATACGAATGCAAGATAACCTTTGGGACTGCCTATTTCGTGAATGGTACAGCGTGACCGATAACCATCAGCATATCAGGAGGTCCAGCCCTGAATACTGAAAGGGAAACTCACATTTAAGAGGTTCTTAAAAGTCTATCTGTCTCTATTTTGTACCTCAAAGTGACAAGGACAGGATTACTTGACAGCGATTTAAAATTGGAGTCATTTGAAGCTAGTTTGTCGATGCCTCCACTGTTAGCTTTAACAGAAAGACTATTACAATAGTTGAAACGTTTAGGTCACTCTTTAAATGTCTCTAAAGACTTATTTGAGATGTTACAAAGAAGAATATCTAGTGATATCTAGAAAAGGTTAAAAAAATATTGTCTGAGGGAAAGACCCAAAATTGTAAGGGTATTAAGATAGTGAAGATTAGGCTGTTAAGATAAGAATATTATTTGAGTATTGTTTAGTTAGATTCGTATGTTATTATACTTTCCTCCGTGGACTAGGTTATTATGCTTTTTAATCTACATGTATGTGATTGTTATGTCACAAGAGTGACATTTTGAGACCTTGGTTATATTAGTAGGCTTTAAAGGGATTCATTCAAAAAACGAAAGCCAAATTATTAGATTAGGTACTATTCTAGTTTATTTTACAAAAAGGCAGCTAATAAAAGCACTGAAAAAAATATTTGCTTATAAACTGCCTTTGAAAGTGGAGCAAATTTTAAATCAAATCACGGGTCAAAACACTGCGCCAATGAAAACTGCAAGCGATTCAAAAATCGAACTAACGAAGCGGGGCTCGTCGGAACTTTTTCACAAAAATCAAAGGGCCGAGACATCTCGTTATACAGCCAGCGTTACAGTGGCACTACATGGCCACACGTGGCGGAACACACGGCTTGCTCCAGAAATACTCAGCGTAAACACAGCAATATGTTCACAAGTAATGAAGCGAACACTTGGCCCGGCTATAAATAGATAAATAAATAACTACGCGGCCCGTTTGTGTTACTATTGGTGTTTTGAAGTGCTTTTTTTGTTTAAGGGAGGATGGGTATGTTTACATCGTTAGAAGTCGGCCTTTCGCATGTGGTACTGTGATTATTACATGTGTATTCTTTTTACAGAACAAAGATCAATGAAAGTTTTGTTTTGTTAATTGAATTTTCGAGATTACTACTCGCTTTGCTTGATAACTAACTTTGATTGGAATTTCAAAAGAAACAAAACGGCAACGCAATACGAGAGGAAGGAATACTTTGGGTGTGAATGACGCAGACGTTGGAATCAACAAGAGTAAAATGAATAACAATGAAATCATTCTTAAAATTAGCTTCACTGTAAGTAAATATCGACAAAATTAACTGGTTTAATCCTTGTTAGACCCTTAATTTGACTACCGTTATTTAAATATCCTACCAGGAACCTTCTAATTCTGCGTGTGACATTGACAGCGGTCGAAATGACGTCTGTCCCTTAGGATAGGACACAGAGGGCAGACCCAAATCACTTGATAACATAGATGTATTGTTTTTCGAATCGAGACTTGGAAGGTGACTCTGAGCGCCAGACGGTATATTTTTTTGGCCACAAGTGAAAAGTTTTAAGAGTTTGCCGAATCGATTTAATCTTTAGTAGTGTGCTTAAATGGATAAATATAGAAAGAAGATTAGAAGCAAAGTTTTAAATGTTAAGTTCTTAAGTTTTGAGCACATGATTGAAATCTGAAACTAATTACCTAAAATGTAACAGCATACATTAATATTCTTAAACATTCTTCAGCGAAATTCCAGGAATCGTGACATGTTCATCGAGTAAGGGTATCTCAAAATGTTAAAACGCTTACAGAGCCAGAACATCTTGAAGGCATTGCTCCTTCAACGAAAAAAAAAAACAAGTCCAGCCCACGGACCTTTGTTGTGGTGGTCAGTGCTTCGTGCAAAACAAAAATAAGACAAAACGAACGGGACAGAACAGGTCGGGGCCGACCGAGACCAGTCCGACGACTTTTGACCACTTTTCTGATCCCACATCCCGGCAAACTTATCTCTACAAATACTTTCCCACTTCTCCGACCTTATTCCGAAAGAAATAGGGTTCAAATTTGAGAAGTAATTTTTTTTGGACATATTCTGGTTTATTGAGCTATGATTTAAGAGCATTTCGATTTCTTTAGGAATGTTTGTGGTTACGATTACGACTATCCAAGTTTTGGTGTGATGTAAGGTTTTGTGCGTTTATTGTTAATTTTGATGTAACCACAAGAGGCTGATTTCTAGGTGCAGGTTGGCTTGATTGACGAAATCGATACACACGTTTTATTTCAAGTAGTAAAACTTTCGAAGTTAAATTGAATATCTGAGTCGGACAGGATAAATTTCGTTCTACTTAAGCAACCAAAGTTGGAACTTTAAACAGGATTAAACAAAACTGGGGGAGCTATCTCGCTTCTGAATTGGCTGTCCAAATTATTTTAACTCCGGTTTGTATAACAATTAATGAAGACTCCTTTACAAGAATTATATTTATATTCATTATTGAAGTTTCTGAAACAAGTACTTTCGTCTATTACACAGACACTCGAGCTTTGGAACTTAATTAAAGTAAAATAATCGAGAATTAAATACATTACGATACAAAATAACAAAACAGTGGGAGTGTAAGCATAAAGTAGCCATTATTGCGAGCTGAGAAAAACTTACAGCTATAAATAAAGAGACATCAACCCGTGGTGCACTAACCAGACATTCTTTCAAGGCCAACAAAACGACCAGAAAACATATGGTTGAAAAAAGAAACCAGTAACATTCACGCGCACACCCAACCACTGTAACTTGACCGCGGCGAACAAGCCAACTTCCTTTATTTCACGTTTTAAAATAAAAGCAACAAGGACTGACGGAAAATATAGAATGAACGTACATTACAGCCGAATATAGTCAGCATGTATCTTGAAAGTTGTTTCATATCGATTTAAATATTGGCATGTATATCAGTAATCATTGAGAGGACTAAGGTACAAGAGAGGTCTTCAAAAACTGGTTACATGATATCCATGACTTTTATAAGGAGAGATCTGGTGACGTTAATTTTAGTCGTAGCGAGGGGCCTATGGAGGCTGGTAGAACAGTCACCCCAAGCAAAGGTCTCTTGTGGTCACTGACCATCGACGAGAATAACGCAAGTACCTGGGACTCACGCGCAGCGTGCACTCGTGACGTCACTGGCCTCAACTCGATTTATGAGAACAAGATACTTGGAAGAATGTAAAAAAGACCTTCATTAGCGAGGAATGAAATATTGAATTAATGCTACATGAAGAAGTAAACGTTTTAGATGCTGATGCTGTTCTCACATATAAATAAGAAGACCTATCTTCAGATATTTATTCAGAAAAAAGTATTTTCAACGAAAGTTATAAGTATTAAGGATCGTATATTGTTACGTTTATCATATAATATTTTGCTAAAAAGGAAAATTAACTTTATTTATCATCTGATTTGCCTTGCCATTCGCCGAGTTTGGTAAAATTATTTAGACGATAAAAATAACAGGTTTTCTAAATTTTGACAAAAGTTTCGGCAGTATCAAAGCTCTTTATAAAGTTTGGACAAAAACCATTTGTAATTTTGATGTCGAATAAATTATTTTGGGACATAACTCACGGCAAAATGTTGCATCTCGTTTGAAATAATTTAAAAACCCGATTAACCGCCTATTAGCATAATTTATTTTTAAACAAAAAGGGATATTTTGCATGGGAACTGTTAATTTAATACCAACGGAATTTGAATATTTGCTCTATGACACAATATTCGTTATTAGTGAAAGTGTTATTTTTTGTAACTACATTTTGTTTACTATGTCAACGATACCTAATAGCTTACTTGAGTAAATACACAAAACACCTATTATTACTTGCAATACGCACTGGTGGAAACAGCATTAACGCATTAGTGAATTGGGTTTCATAACCAACTTTAGATGGATACTAAAACAAGCCCCACATTCACTAAGACAATTTTCCACATCAAAAGAATTTCAGCAAGCCGACTCGAAGACGTTAATCAGGTGTCAGGCCACCTAATGAGCAAGATCCTTAACATTTTAAAGCCCAAAATCTCTCATTTAGTAACATGTCAGGTTACCTACAGAGTACAGACTACGTAAGAGCTACCCTTCACTGCAAAGACGTCGCTTCGGATTTATGACCCAAGGAAATTAACCTAAAGGTGTCGTGCCGTGATTTATAATGAAGGAAATGAGGTATTTTTAAGGGTAGTTTAACACAGATTTACGGGTTTCTGTTTGGTTTTGAAACTTGAGATTTTGGTACTAGGTATAAAGTTTAACGTAAATGTTGCTCTTGAAAATTTAGCAGCCACACATACAGTAAAATCATCTAAGAATTTTTGGACAGATGGACAGAATAGGTGGCATTTTTTTTTTACTTTATTATAACTGATTTCTTCTTACATGAGCTTTGTTATTTCGAGAAGATTTGTATTCGAAATGAATAAAAACATTCACACGATATTCCAACCAATATTTATTCTAAAAACCCAAGTCGATGTTCTGAATACATACGCTCCATTTTAGTCTTAATTTACGAGACTACTGGTCATTGGTCACCCTTTACCACACTCAATGACATTGCGTCAACGCTCGCATTTGACATTGTCTAGGGGACAGTCATATTAAAACAACAGTTTGTACTAAACCGTCGTATATCCTCTTAAGCGTCCTTGTTATTTACAGAACAAACTAGTTCTTTTTTATTAATTACAAAAGGTTTACGACCGCAGAAACCTTGGACTGGATCTGATCGACGATTATGTACAATTATATACAATTAATTTTCATACGGAATCTTAATGTCACCTGTTTGTTCAAGAATGTATTGTATTGTGTAAAGTAGGTGTTATTGAATATACTCGTATTAAGGTTAACATCTCGAGGTGTTTAACCATGAATCGCAAGTACCAGGCGCACAGATTCTATGAAGAGTTTTCTAGGCACTCTCCTTAGCCCAAACATTCTGATTCACGAATGTTTGCACGCATGCTTCAAAATTGGATTAATCACTGTAAATATCACAGACTTGTAGATTCGCGTACATGCATTTCAATGTCCGTGAATATTGTAACATACCGTGTAAACATTTGCGACGCTGCCAAATAGCCTAAAGGATTAAGACTCATAGAGAACTGCAAAACTCTAGTTAAGATTGCTTCTAATATATCTAAAGCTTGCGAACGTGCAGTTTTATATCTCAGAACAGATTTAATGTTTATTTTATGTCTGTATTACTCATTTCTTAACCTCAAACAGACAGCGAGTACAATTTGAAAACAAGTAATAAAAGACAAAAGTCAAGACAAAGTCAAAAGTTATTATTTTAAGCTAATAAACAATGTCGAGAGGTCAATTCTAGTTTCAGAGCAGATTTAAACTAGAAGTAAATAAAATGGAGACAAAGAATGAAGAAACGGACTTACTGAGTGTAGATGATGATGTCAAATGCAACTTGCAGATCTAAATTGTCTCGATTTGGGTGCCAATGATATTCTTCTAAGAAATACAGTATTATTATAATGCTATAATGGTTAGTAAGATGTCGGTATAAAAATGAAAGATTAAATAAAAGTCTTTGATTCTTAACTTCAATAGCTTTACAAAGACTCGTCATTTTCAAGCTAGTAACAAATTCGACAATAAATAAAAGGAAAATCCTTTCAATAAGTGAGGACCATCAGCATAAATCCAAACTGACACTAATAATCCGTGCATCCGCATACAAAAATCCGAGCCAATATGAATATAGATTTGGACACAAATCATAAACATTTTATGCCATTTCCATACATCAGCGCTTTTACTATGAGCTCCTAAAACGAAACTGTTGCCGTTGTGAGAGCGAGACGACGCTCTACTTTCTACGTAGCGGCGTCTCTTTCACAATGTCATTATCTCTGGTTTGAGAGTTCATAGTAAGAGGACAGTTCAGTCGTCTGACGTCATCTGTTAAGACAGTTTTCTCTGAGGGAAGAGGATGCATTCGAGGAAATCTTGAAACAAGAGTTTCGGAGTTATATTTGTTTGGACGATGACATTTTAGTATTTTCTCGGCATTTGATACAATTTCGTTTGATGTCTTGCTTGCGGACTTTATATGAGACATGTCAGCTTTGTCTTTACTGACATGAAAGGTGAAAACAGTGAGTTGTTCATTTTACCATGTTTTCAATGTTATTAACAAGTTTTAGAAAAATGCCCCTAAGATGACCCACTGACCAAATCCATTGAGTGAAATTAGTTCAGACTGTCATTGTTCAGCTCAATACACTTACGAAAAGGAAAGAAGTTGGTTATTTCTGTTAATGGCGCAAGTAATTCGTCTCTTTTGTTACTCAGGATTCATTCATTAAACATGCTCTATTGAAGATCTTTCTTCACAATTTGAATTTGCAAAAGATATTTCAGTTATAATTTTCACGTAATTTCCTTTTTATTTCCAACGCTATTTAAACAACATAATCCACGAAATGTGGCTCTAAAGAACCTTTTCAACAAAACCCCACCCAAAAAAACAATTAAGCATTCCCTACCCAACGTCGTTTAAGGGCCCGAGAGCTACAAATTTGAATTTCAAAAACTCAAAGTTAAGCCTAGGGTTTTGAATTTTAACATAATTTACATACACAAATGAGTCATCTGCGTTCGTTACGGTGTCTGGACGGTACCTCTACCAAAACCTCTAATTTATACGTGTGCACAGCGTACAACGATGGTCAGGCTTCAGAGCTTTTTGAATACACCAAAATTCAGCGCGCATTGGATATTTAAAGCGCCGAAATTATCAGGCGAAACAACCAAAAATGTCGGGAAGTTGGTTTAATATGCAAGGCGAGTGAGATCTCTCAATGAAATCGAAAAAAACATCAAAATCATGCATTAACATACACACAAACAGGACGATTCAATGGACGGAAATGGTTATTTGGTACAATGGTTTTCTGGAAATTTATGTGTAGTTAGGACGGAAATGTGGGGCTTGGTCATGTCCTAAACGGGGATAAATGGACAATTTTAAAGTGTAATGCATTTAGCAAAAACTGCAAATATTTACAAAGCAAATATTTAAAATTGTATTATTAAAGATAACAGGTTATTCGCCTACCCAGGATCATCTTCAACTTCATCACCAGTATCTTGTTTCCAAAATATTAAAGTAGCAAGTAAGACACGGGTTTAGAAAACCTTTGGAATATCCGACACAAAGTAAAAGCGAGTCCCAAACCCCACATAATCAGGAAAAGAATTATAATTTTATTATATCTTGCCTTATAATTTGTGGCCTTATTTCATATAACCTTGGAGGCTTCGAAGTTTGGCCTCGAAATGGAAACGCGATGAAAATTTCGCAATTATTATCTTGTCTCTTTTCCTCTTTATTTATATGACGTAGAAAAGAAATTTTGTGTAAATTACTTAATTATCACGGCAATATTTCTTACCAGTTATCTTATAAAATGTTTTAGTATCATATTGACTTTAAAAGTGGCCTTCTGTTCTTTCGTCTTTCACGAGTTTGAAGAAATTTGAAGTAGCTAAGATCCCAAGCTAGCTCTTCAGACTATTTTTTGTCAAGATAACGGTTTCGCTTTCGGGCAGAACCACTGGCAAAATGTATAGCTTTAACTGTCCGACGTCTGATTGACTTCCTCTCAAAATATGGTAGTCGTTATTATAATTTTAGACTGTTTAGTAGATTCAAATAAATTCGGAATAGCGAGAATCCGTCTAGTCTACTCTCACAGGCCTATTATCAACAGCGTCGTTTCAATATTGTATTATCAAGCTATTTCCTCGAACGTAAATAGGTTGGCGCGTCACAAAAGCGTTTCACTGCAGCGTAACTTCGTTCAGCAGATAATTAAAAGACCATTAAACATGTACAGCATCTCATTATCCTGTTTGCTGAACATTCTTAGGTAATTTTATTTAAAATCCCCTTTTCTTCGAATCTATCTGGGTAATCTTCAAAGAAACCACTGAATAAATTAAGAGGGTATTTAAAATCATTTTATAAATTCTTGAGCCTTACCACAGGAAATCCTAAATCCCTGAGGGTTTTAATAATAAATAGAAGAGCGACCCAATTTGAAAATAATAAGCATTTAATACACAACGATTTGAACAGTAATACTCTACAGTATTTGAGTAAATAACAAGTCTTTTTACTTTAGACGCAATTGGTTTCTTTTTCGGGTCAAATTTTCTGCCTTAGCATCAAATTAGTCTGTTATTGACAGGATTTATTTTTAATAAATTAACAACCTACAGAATTCAATGTAAATATAAATTTACGCTCTATTTTGTCGTTTTTCTTCGACCGATCGCCTCTCGACCAACATATTTCAATATTTTTAACAAAACTAAATCAATCAAATAATTTCTGGCCTGCGTCGTGATTAATAACCCGCGGTATTCCTGTGACAGGTTAAAAAAAAGGAATCACGTCACATCACCCCCGTCCCCAAAATCAGGTTCTATTCAATAGGATTTTTGACAAACGAAACTACCAAAGGCCTTTATTCCTTCCATCGTAAAGTTCATTTTATAGTTCCCTATTCAATTACATTTTACGATTATGAACTCAATAGTATTGTTATAAGGTTTACATTTATTTGGTTAACTTACGCCAAGGAATTTCAATATGGCGAAAGAAGAAAGGATGTGATATAAAAAATACGGGTGAACGCACGTGGGAGGTCGCATTCTATAAGGCATTAGTTAGATACACATCTTCACGCTATACTCAACTGGAGTGAGTAGGAATGTTACGAATCCTTCATATGACTCAAACATATTTCTATGTTGGAATATCAGTCAAGTAAACAAGGTTTTCCTTTTCCTGTTGCCTTCATATTGTAGACAGTTGGCAACAACTAATGTCCTTAGCGTAATAGCAGGACGCATGGTATTTAATGCTAAACAAAGTGATTGCCAAACGTGGTGATTAATTGTGCTCGGTGATTTATAAAGAAAAGAAAAGTATCCTTGACATGTATTGTGACGGATGCATTAGACAGAGGGACAGAACAAAGAAGGTTGTATCCCTCAAGGAGGGAAACTCCTCACAAATGGTTGAAACAATACAACTTTTACGTAATATCACGTTTCGAGTAAATATCTTTTGTATTCCCTATATTATGACGAACAATGTAAATCCTGACATAACAACATTGCGTTATCCAATGCTGTTTTAATAACAATTACTTTATTGTAATGTAAATTAATAACGCAATGTAAATTAATATGAAATTTCAATGTTGATTGCAGCGTACGCGTTTTTATGTAACCTTGCTTACACAGTGCCTTTCACACGACTATAAGCCTTATTTCAATCAGTTATAGTGAATAAAATTGCTTGTTCTTTTATAAAGAAATACTTGCACATATACCTATTAGAAATCTGATTCGTCTGGTGACAAACGATTCACGTGTCGCGATATTATTATTACACTGTCTTATCGTTATAATAATTTGATATTCAAAGAAACTTGCATGTCCGTTGTTATGTAATGTCTCTATCCGTGACTTAGATCTAATCGCATTTAATCGGTTGTATACACAAAAAGTTTTTGAGGAAAAATAACAATCCGTATTTTCCTCCTCTCTAAAGAGCAAAAATTGACCAAACAAATTGAGTCTGGATTCGACCTTCGACCGAATAATATGACGAATTTATAAATAATATTAGATATTATTGACAATACATTTATATGGTAACAACGCATAAAAAAGCACGTGGCAGCAAAATAAACAGCAACAAACAATTTTTAACAGCAGATACTATCTTAATCATTCATTTCACCACTTTTAACTTCAAATTTACTTTGGTTTCCAGAAGACTGATCAATTGAACGTTCTGTCAATGGAGTTTCTTGCCGGTTCTTCTCCATAAGAATGACATTTGGCACCGTATCACTTGAGTCAGTACCGTCTTGAAAGTGCCTTAAAAGGCCTACTCGAATCAAAAATCTTTTGATTTTGAAAACAACTGATCACGACTGTGATTACGTAAAACCAATCATAGAATTAAACATGAGATTCAACTAACGATCAAAAAAATGTTGTGTTGATCAGAGTTTGAGAAACCACGAGGTTTCTATCAGTTACAAGGGAATTTCTATCAACCTACACTATAAATATAAAAATAACTATTTTATCCTGATTAGTCCGACATAGATATATTAACCCCTCATCCCGTTCCTCGATTCTCAGAATATATCTACCAGCTGTTCTTATATTGTCGCTTTATTAACATTAACAAGAAAAATCACTTGAGTATCGACGAACACATGTTAACAATCACCAAAGCATCAATATTTACTAATAGGAACAGGAAAAATGTGTATTTGAGCAGAATGTAGGTCATTTTAATATTATGTGGTTTAAGAGGGATAATATTATATGTATATTCTCGTGGCTGTCGTACTTTGAGTATGTGAAGGTTGACAATTTTAGTTTTGTTAGTAATACTTTCAAAAAAAGGGGAGAAAAATAGATGTTGGCCGATTCTCGGACCAACCCGATATGCATACAAATTTTTGTAAAAAATTGTCATGCCTTTTTTGGAAGAGTATAGTAACTAACACGGTGAAACGAGTATGTCATATATGAGACTTTTTGTTTTTATAAAGTTACGTTGTATAATATAAGCTATATAAGATATAACATTAAACTAAATCAGATGAAAATGGCAACCATATTTTATAATGCGATTACCACTTGATCTCCTAAACCCTAAACCTTTTAAGGTTCCATACTCCAAAAGCAAAAATCGGAGCCCTTATAGGATCTCTTTGTTAAAAGCATAATTCATTACAATAAGAACAAAATTCTAGGACTAAAGGACAAATTCCTGTATTATTTTACTCTTGTTAGTACTCAAATTTTAAATACGCCATATAGACATGACCTGATTAGTCTTGATCTGACAAAACCACAAGCGAAATACCCATAAGCAACAATTATTTCCGCGATGACGTTTATAATGATTATGACAAACGGAACTGAACTAGTATTAGCTAAATGAGTCATGGCCATCGAGTTTTCCACTGATAAAGCAATATGTACTTACGGGGCACCGACACGAGGATTTTATACTTAGAATTAAATGAGGTTATAAACAGATGCCTGAGATTTTTATTCATGACCTAGTACATAGTTACTAAGTAGATGCAACTGCATACTGGCAGTCGCCTTTCAAATCAGTTTTTGTTTTTTTTTTTTTCACGACTCCCGCACTTAGGAATCCTTGTATCGCGAGGGGTTTCATAGATTTTCATTCAGAACAAGCAATAAAGTGTAAAGAGACGTTTTTGGCCTGAGAAAGTCTTCAAGGACTTTCCACGCCCTCAGGGATGTGGGGGGATAGGGGAATATCGAGAAACTTCTTATCCTTTCTGGAGAAGTTTAATTTGTCTAAAAATAGTTACAGTTTTTTTTATTCATTCATATTGCACAATAAATTTCTAGCATTCTAATGTTGTACTGTAGCCATTCTTCTAGATATAGCTTTTTAATTCTAACCATATTCTGCTTACCCTCAAAACGGCGTGATGATAGAAAAATAAATGAAGGCCACTTACGATATTATCATCACCATTCACAATACAAATTTAAAGCACAGTCTACAAAAGTGAAAGGAAGTGAACTATGTTTGAATGGAAGGTAACATTTGAACCGAACACTCACCATGAACTCTTAAAACAGAATAGTTACTAGAGCAAAAACGAGATGGCGCTTTACATCCAATAGAGCATCATCTCGCTTGCACTTTAGCTGCAGTTTTCTTTCAAGTGATCGTAGTACAGGTTGTATTGCGTAAGGTAATTGCGATACTAGACCACCTTCGTCTCCAGTAACCTTATACAGGATGTTAGGTGTTACCTAGATCTAATATCCTGTATCTGGAATGTTCTCTGGATCCCAGTCTAGCTTCCTGTAATCTTATTTAAGTGGATTTATGCAGTTGTGAATAGGATCATGTTGGTTTACCGATATTGTCTTCCTCTTATTTGAAAGCTGCTTAGATTAGACAACCTGACCATGCGGATTATTCGGTCTAAATCTCTATACGTTACTGATCAATGTAATAAACATTTATAGTAGTATTATTTATTTAAAGGTTTGTTATGGATCCTAATAAAGATGTTAAGAATTATTGAACGGTTTTGCTAGCAGCTGGCATTGGGTAACATTGATCATGTCAGTTAAGCTATGTCAAGTTTTATCCAAATTGGTTAAGCCGTTTAAGCGTAAAAGAGTAACAAACGTCCGTCTATCTATACAGCTCAAGCTATAGTTTAGCTTTAGTAGGATGTTAAGCCGTGTACCTACTTTCTGCACATCTTCCAAGATTTTTACGTCTGAAAGAGTATCAATACAGATACTTAAATAATTTCGGTTATAAAATCTAGATAATGGTCTATTTGGCGACACCTGCCCGCAACAGGTTTACTAACTCTGCCAGTGTTTCTATAACAAGGTTGTGCAATGTGCACGTGACATAGGAAATGTACTACACAATGGTGCTGACATATGCATGACGTCATAGAAATGACCGCTCGAAAGTAGGCTTCAAGTATTGATGGTTCATGGTTTTAATCTTGTTTTAGTTAATATTTTATTACGTTATGTTAGCATTTTGTTAGCTTTTATTGCGCTGATGGTTGAGCGTCTTTTGTTTTGTTTTTTTTTCTTGTGTGATGATTACGATTTGAGGAGGCCTTAAAAGCAATAATATGGCTCGGGGCTCCGTTTTGTAAATGTCCAACTATTGGGTGAACTCATCTTCTGACAAAGATAAGGAACTAGCGTTGACGGGCCTTCTCTTTCAGGAGTTAGCGACTTCTAGTTTCAATATTTCTTAACTCGGTAGCCTTGCATTTTTTTACCATTACATTAAATGTAAAACATAAAATCTCAAACAAAACAAAAAAGAATCTGCATATTTAAAAACAGTTACATTTTCCACGTCCAAATAATCTTTGGATACAATCATTAAGATCTAAACAGCTGCAAACGCAAAACCTTAGGCAATAGGCTTCAAGTTAAAGACTAAACAGGACCTAACAACATAGGAATAGTAACTAAAACAAGTAATTGTCATTTCATTCTCATGTATATTGCGAAAATATAGGTAAATGTAGAGTAGGTCAGTCGATTGTCATTGAGTTTGCGTAATTTGCAATATTCATTGTTATATTGCTTATATGGATATAAGTGGAATGGTGATGATCTAAAAATAGCGGTTTAAGATTAGTTTACTTAACTGTTACATACTTATATTGGAGTATATTCATTTAAAACATTAATTTGTGAATGATGTCCGGACCGGTTTCGGTCACAGTTAGTGTTACTATGACACCAGCCAGCTACGTGGGACATAATATATTATAGTGCATAAACGAGTAATTTGAAACACTATTGTAATTCGACATAATATTAGTTAATAAAATAAAATACCTAATGTTGCTTGTTGTTCGCATTTCGTAACCCATCTATCTGTATGCCATTTTTGCCTTCATTCTTAAGCATAAAAGAGGACAATTTTCATATCACAATTGTCAATTAGAACATATTATAAAATACCTTTACACCTACCTACCGTATCACATATATTATAAAGGATATTATAAAACCCATACTTCATAGACACACATATTATAATCCAACCGCGAAACCGAATCATAAAACAAAACAGGTTTTATATTTTTTTCTACCATTTTAGTCACCGGATGTCACATAATACGACGGACGCGGTTAGGATCCTTGAGAACACGGAAGTATTAGGCATAGACATTGATAGACCATTTACCTTATTAGCTGATAATATTGTATTGTTGCAAGCAGGAAATTACCTGGAACAAGTAAAACAATCATTAGAACTTGAAGGTGTTTTTATTGTTGATAGATTTCGCATTATTTGTGGGATAATTTTATCGCTGAAGAAGCTGCTTATCAAAAATATGTAATACATCGCTTTAAAGAAGTTAATTATACAAAATAGTTAAATATGTAATACTAGATATTTTGTATAACTTTCTTTCATTTTCTTAAATGTGTCATTCTCACTAAAATGTGACATAGAAAGAAAGGATTTTTTCTTATGTTCGTCTGTGAGACAAAAGCTCTATCAAAGATCAAAAATCCGATCACAATAATTATAAATTGACCTGACTAGCTTCTGGACTACTCGGAACTAACATGTAAATGATAAATAAGATAATAAGAGGCAAGACACTTGTAAGAAAAGCAAAAATCAATTAAGCCCACCATTGACTTCCCAATCAACTAAGCAAGGAAATAAACAATTCGATTTAAATCTGGTCACAGTAGCCCACATTGGCATCGCCAGACAAAAACAGAGCAAACACGAGGACCTCACACAGGTCCCGCATTTCGTCACAAGAACAAAAACCGTGATCACTAAGATTAACAAGTCAGTGGAGAGCCTAAACACACAGCCCTTTACAACCTACCGCCGGGATAGTGGCTCTTAAACCAGCGAGAATACAAAACTATAGAATAACTTTAGTATATAGACATACCTACTTTTTTTTTTTGTGGGACATTATCAAATGACCCACCCGCTGTGGGCGCAGCGGAAAGAAGTATCAGACTTTTACTGACTAAAACCCACTATGTTCCTCTTGGAGCCCTTTGAGAGCCAAGGCCAAACTTTTATGAACATCCTGCGGCCCAGGCAGTAGTCATACCTACTTAGAAGTATTTTAGTGTAATAAAAATCGTGAGGTGGATTCTGACGCGTTACCTCTTGATTAAGGACCCCGGTTGGGTTCGAAACTAATCTGGCTATCCCGATAAACACGCGGGAGTAAACGGTTAAAATATATTTACTTACAAGTAAGTAGGAGTATCCATAATACAAAGCTACTAAAAATAAATAATCAAAAGTGAATTACTTAACCTTATTTCTTTAAGAGAGAAATGGGACAACAAATAGAGATACAATTGTACTAAGTAATTAATTATGAAGACCATAAATTACTTTCTTAGCATCTTAATAGCGCTTAGTCAGAAATACTCAAAACAAGGGTTATTCTCCAGCTATTCAATTGTATTCTTGGCACAGGTCCCATATTCAGTTATGAACGTTTTCGGTGCAATATATTGCGAGAAGGCTTCATTTAGATATGATATATTTTACTTGTGAATTTAAGTTATAAGAGTATTTTGTGTAACCAAATGTTTTATAAAGGCTGTGATAATAAATTACTATGTATACAACGCTCTTCCAGATCGATTAGACAATAATTTCAGCAGTAGAAAGTTTGCTGTTTTTATTGCACTTTGACGGTCATGACATGCAGTATGCATCCAGATGATTTCGATTCTATAGAACAGATATTACCAAACGGTAATAAAGAAAAATTCAAAGATAGACTTCTAAAGCACCTGAAATGAATTTGCTAAAAAAGTTGAATTCAAAATAGATTCAATTCCATTCCTAAGTAAAATTCTAACATTGCAAGTTCGAAACTTTCTTTCAAATTCAACTGCCCGCTGGTTGCAAAGCCCGAACTCCTTAATCCTCTGCTCATACCGTAAGCACACTATGTTTATGTTTTAGTATAAGAAATTCGACCAAAGCGGTCGTACGGCGGCTTACGAGGAAGATATAACACGTCGCCATAGGATTATCACACGGTACCTTACCTTATTTTTATAAGGATTTATAGAGATTGTCAGGTCACTTCGTAAACATAGGTATTTTGTCTTTTATGTGGAGATTTCAATGAAATGTCTAGCGATATCCTTTGACTTGTTGCTTTCAAATAAAACTTGGCTGTATTAGTATTGTCTTAAGGCAGGGTAAAGATTTATTCGGATAGAGAAAAAAGGTTCAGAATCAGGAAAAAAACTTCGAATAATGCTCAGAAACTAAGACACAATTGCTACTAACACAATGCGTCAAAGGTAATTTCCCTACTTTTGTTTCCTAGTGTTTAATGCTTCATCAGATCAAAAATCTGCAAGACCCACAGTTCTTTACACCCCAAAATGATGCCTCGTAAAGTAAACGCCAAGTATAAGATCCTATAGCCATAATTCCTGAGCCCCTATACGGGATGTCAAGCCCCTGTTTAATGGAATCACATAGCCCAACGAAATTCGTTTACACGTTCATTGTCATGTACAGGGTATATTCTAGAAGGGAAATGATTAATTACTTTACAAGAATTCCATTATATATACACGTCGGTACGGAAATTGAGAAGCTTACATCAGTAATTTCGGAAGTCTTTGAACTAGAAATCGTTTATTTATAGCGGAAAATTTGTATATTAATAGCGAGGTTGAAAGTTGTTTAGGACGATGTGTCGAAGAAAAGTTTTAAAGGACAATGTGATAACTACAAGCACGAGGAATTTAGATTGGATATTTTTACTCTAATTTGAATAACAATAAATATCGATGACGTTGAAAAACAAAACAGCAAATTTACCTTCAAATTACTCATATTTTTAAGGAACACATTTAAACAATGACTATACAAGTGAACCACAAAAACACGCAAACATCGTTCGTTCAGTAGAACTGTGACGCATTTGTAACCGAATACTTAACACCACCGAACCCTTTTAACTACACTAAAACGGCCTTAAACCCGTAATTAATTAACGAGCCAGTCAGAGCCATCGATACATGAACGTTTCCCATCCCTAATTTTACCATAACAAAGAAGAAGGTTGGTTGTCATCCGCCATTGTTTGTACCAGACGATATTTAAATATTCCGCCGCAGACTGAGCCGTCTGGCTCCAGAATTATTTTTTTCTGCTACTTTTTTTTTCTTTTTGTTCGAAATCTGACACGGCATGTTTCTGAACGGGCATTATGTGAAAAGATTTTAAACTTTTATTGCTTACCTACTTGAATGTGTTAATTTTCGTTGCACTAGGTTTAATCAAAGGCTATTTGAATTAATTTTGTATTGGATTTGCGTTATCTATTCTGTTTATTAATATAAATTGTTTAGTTTGACTTTCACAATGTTTCGTTTAGATCGCTTTGCATATTTAGTGGAAATGTTTTAACAACTCTTGCGTAATTGGAGCTGTATATTCTAATATGGGTTAAGGCTTAATTAATTTCATTGTGATCACAATCAATGAAATAATGGTGTTGATTAAAATAATTAATATGTGTACTGCTTTAGCCGTTGTTATGGATCAATTAGAACATGATACTGAAACAAATTGGGCGTTATTAATTATATTGGTGCTGCAACAATGTTGCGAAATCTAAAATACAAAATCAAGAGTTTCACAATATACACCGTGTAACATAATTAACGCACATCCTGAAACTACTTTGTTCAGAATCGATAACAGAATCCCTTTCATTAATAAAAATAAATATTTTTTTTTACCAAAAAATTAATTAGAAATAATTAAATTGTAGACACTATTTTCATAAAGCACTCGAAGTAAACGAAAATGAGCCTTAAGTCGATGCAATAAGGCTATAAGGCTATAGGCTATAAGTAACGTATTGAGCAATAGGGTGCCCACGCGTTTTGCCAATTATTTGTACAAATTATTCTGACAATATGTAATAAAAACAAATATCTAAGAAAATGATAAAAATGTTTCAATACATTAATTGTGGATAAAAAAGGATATTCTTTTTGGGGTGTCTGTGGATGTGCGTTATTTCCGTTACACGTTGTATAGCTAGTATGAAACAGGAACCGTTTAATCCCAGAAAATACAATTACCAGACTTATCGACGCGACATTCCACATCACTAATTGCAATAAAAGCAAATAGTAATCGTCGACTCGCCTGCGTCTCGTACAAACTTAAACTAACACAGCTGTCAAACCCCTTTCACTCTTATCTCGACGACAGAGAGTTCACTTTCGATTTCTCAGACCGCACTAAGAACATTGCAGCCCCTACCATTGTTTCGAGATTGTGTATTTTGACAGAAGTTGACACGTGCAGTTTATTTTTTTGCAAGAAATATTAATAACCCCGTTGTATAAACTTTTAATTAATAATTCTGTAAGCTGTTATCAAACACTGGTGAAGACAAAGGACTGGTAGAAAATATGTGTTGATAGTGGAGGTGTGAATAACGTGAGTTCAGCCTCCATACAACGTGCTCAGAAAGCAGGAATCCCTTTTTTGTGCAAGCGAGACAGTATACTACACTGCATGTAACACCGTCTCGCTCTTTCAACAACAGTCTTACCATCATAACTCATAGTATGGGTACACAATATAATACAACCTTAATTTTCAGTTAACGTAATATATTATATGCTGAATTTAGTTTCCTACTGGAATATTCGTGCCGGTGATAATTTAAAGCTACAATAGCGATAACTGGTTCATATTAAGGTGAACCAGTTATTTTACAAAGTATATTTTGTGCAGTCAAACTATGGAAAATTATGCGCTCATTTTCTTGGAACGCTAAACAACACATTGTTTGCTAAATTCAGATATGAAGAATAATTAATAAACGTTTAGTAGTAGAATATTATTGCAACACATACGTGGAAACTAAGTTATACATTTAGAGGATTCAACAGTAATTGTTTCAGGTCATACATGTTTAACCTTTTAAAGAAAAATAGACTTTACAATCACTGTGCAAAGATTAAAATCCAACAAAAAGTCTTAACAACAAATCATGTTTACAATTATCATTCTTAAGGCCCTGTCAATAGAAGTCATTTTCCTATAACGCCAGTCCTAAATACATATCTCCATGACAAGTTATATGTTTTCCTTTGAGAAAAATTACCTACATTTAATAAATATTAAGACCATTTAACGAAACAAAGAGAAAATAAATAAAGTACCTATATTTACTATCTTACTTCGAAAAGAGTAATTTTCTTTTATCTTTTCAATACTCAATAAAGTGATGTAATGAAGATATTTTTCCTTTATTTAGTATATACTTAGAATTATTGATTATCATTAGCAAGCTTTCAAAAGATATAATGAGAACAGAACCAGTACTATGATGTCTTAAAGTAAGACTGTCGCCTACGTGTGAGCAAGACGGCGCGATACACTGGTCATAGTGGCGTCTCTCTTTCACAACGACAAAAGACTTACTTAAAGAATCCGTGGTACAGGTCATCTTAAGGATTTATTTTCTTAAAGAAATCTATAAAAGAAAAGTCTTTTTTATTTTAACTTTAGCTACTTAACAGCTTTACTAAGTTCCATTAAAGTATTAGAGATTAATAGCTGATAACGTCGAACTAATAAAATGGCGGTCTACGCGCAAAGATTCAATGTCAAACAGACAAAAGGTCACGAATTCGACCCCAAATCGCAAAACAATTTTAATACAACTTGTCACTGTCTCTTGCAAGGTAAGGTTAAGAATTATTGTTTTGCTTCTAATAATATTATCGTGTCCAACAAGTTCAAATCTTTGACTATCTTTAGTTAAGTCACAAAGCTTACGATGTAAAGGTATACCTTTATTCTGAGT
This sequence comes from Chrysodeixis includens, assembly GCA_941860345.1. Lineage (NCBI taxonomy): Eukaryota > Metazoa > Arthropoda > Insecta > Lepidoptera > Noctuidae > Chrysodeixis > Chrysodeixis includens. The sequence continues at coordinate 236,588 of CALNXA010000001.1, forward strand.
CTTAGCGTCTCTAGGGAGTAATCACAGACCCGGTAACAAAGATAGGAGAAACAAAAAAGAAAAAACGCATTTTTTGTAAGAAATAATTTAAGCAAAATACATTTAACAAATCTTTGCATTAATATAAATTATGATCTGCTTCCTATTTGTATTTCACTTTTAATTATTATGGCTTAATTCCGTGCCGGGTCTCAATCAAGCTTTTTATTAAGTCTATGGGAACAATAAAGCCACTAAAATGCTGCATCATAAAAGGACGCCTACAAAATCGATGCGACGTTTTTTCATGCCGTTGCAGGTAGAAACGGGGCATATTATGCCGCTAATGTATTTCAAAGATCGATGTCTGGCGACCGGTGTCGGCAACCAATCATAATCCATATTTAGCTCCCTGGCGTGTTTGCTTTGTCGAAGAGGTTTAGAGATATTCTGTTGCGACTTAATGTAGGTATGATGAAGTATGTAAAGGATAAATAACTGTTAGAACATGTTCATCACAAAATTCATTTTTGATTTCCGTGAAATTTGGTTTAAACAATTAAAAAGCGAGTGTTAACTGAAATGCTAGTGAAATTGCTAGATCTACTAGCCTGGTCATGGAATTTCAGGGACCTATGACCATAACATATCTATGTTAACATATGAAGCTGTTAAAATTCTAATTCTCATATAAGATTGACACTAATCCTACTGAACTTTATTCCATGTCTCTAAAGCTCAAATTTCTTTAACAAGCACTGCAAGTACACGAGTGTGTCGGAGCACAAAACAAAACTTATCTCGCAAATGCAGATCATGTATCATCACAAATATAATCCAATCTTTCTTTGTATTAATAAATATTCTGTTCCCGAGTTGTATCACAACATCCATCTATAGAATTGGATATTTCCGTTTCTACAACGGTACGGACTGTAGGCAAAAGACGGCTGCATCAGAAATAATCAGAATGCTACTAACGTGCAAAGGTTATTATCAATATTAAAATATTACCTGCATTTTCTAACAAAAATATAAGTTCATTTTATACCTAATAGAGTTTCAGGAACTTTTTTCTTGACGTGAAAGGAATACTGATGTTTCAGGGTACTAACATGCTAATGGGACTGCATGTCATTGGAAAATGAACCTTATTGCATGAACATATTACTGAGGTATTTTCTTTTAAAATTGTAAGACATTGTATTAATGCAAAGCTGACAATAAGGTCCAATTTTCATGAATTTTAAAATTTAATTCTTTGAATGCTCGGAAAAATAATATTTTGTTGTTAAAATTACTAAAAACCACGTTTGTTATAACATGATCGTTGTAAACACGCTGCCCTTAACCCCAGTCGGAGCTGGTTAACGGAAACTGAAGCTATTTTAGTAGTTAAAATAAATTGAACGCCCGAAGTTTACTCACCCACACATTTTATTACCCCTTCCGTTTTGGTGCGACGTTTTAGTCGCCCCTTTGATCGAAATTATAGGATTCAGTGTCTTCTAGATACGACGTTTATTGAATGAAAGTAATATTGGTAGAAAAAATCCTTTATTTTCGGCACCAATATCAAGGATATTTTTGAATATATTTTTTTATTTACCTGTCTCGAATAAATCGTACACTTTATTATTTTTCACTAATAGGCAAATAAACTACAATTGGACATAATTTAGTATTAAGATATAACTTTATATTCTTTAGAGCAATTACTAGTAGCTAGATATCGACTGAGGCGAAGCCGGGGGCTAGTTTTAAGTTATTAAGCGTTTAGTAAGCAAGTTATTATTGTATAGGAAATGTTAACTGGTTTTGTAATAGTTAATAGGTAGAGGTTTTAATTATACGTATAGAAATAAAATCTTTAAACTCAATATTAGTAGTTACAAATAAGAGTTATAATTACAACACCACATCGTCCGTCCGTTGCCGCGACACGCTCGCGACTGTATCATGCTACGGTCATGCCACGATCCGCTAGCGTAAAACTTATATGAAGACTTCATACTGGACATCTATAGTAGGTATTATATTGTGCTAACATGCAATTCCCAAGAAAAACTGCAAAAACAAAGCCAAGTACAAACAACTTAAATCTAAACTCAAAATTACACGAAAGCCACAGACTTTAAAATGTTCTCCCGGACAAACTTAAGTGCATGCTGTTTGATTTAGAACCCGGGCAAAATGTAGAGGAAAACCCGGGTATAATATACGTATACCCGGGTATACGGACACCTGCTAAGCGAATAAATTGCCGGAACAACCCGATATTGTGTTACGTTAAAATAATATTGCGAAATATGAGATAATTTTCAATTTAATTTTGGTCTGTTTTTTGTCTAGATAGGAATACTGTTTGGTTGGCTGTACACGGGTGTTTTTGTTAAGTTGGGAGTGTTTACTGATAGTATATTATTTAAAGTTGATATGTAGTATGAAACAGCTTGGATAGTACTAGTATTACTATGTAGTAAGTTGACTGCACGAATAGCCGAGTGTTATAGGTGACCAGGTCAATTACCTCTGTGTGAGTCGCGGATTTGATCCTTGCGTAGGATAAGAATCTTTGCGTTACACAAATACTTATTCTGAGCCTGGGTGTTTCTGTACATGTGAATCGAATATCTGTGAAACTCCCCGCGACTGAGGAGATAGGCATAAACAATGGAAGACCTATGCCCAGCAGTGGGTTAGCCAGGGCTAATGATGCTTGTTTTGTAGGGTTGACATGCCATATATTTACATACCTTTTCCGCGAAAGGCTGATTACAAAACTAAGATCAAAATAACGTCTTACTTTTAACCGATACCTTAACAGTCCGTTTATACTGACAAGTTAACGACCTTCTGACAAACAATACAATCACGGAAAAGTACCAGCTGTTTAATACACGAACAGTCACCAGCCTAATCGTTTCGGGGTAGGTATCAAGATATTCCCCGGTCGATAACCCATGTACCTGGCTCTCATGTTTTTGGTCTTATTTTGTTTTTAGCGAACATTTCGTATATGTATATTGATACCGCATAATTTATCCGTCCAACCACCGTGAGAGGTCAAAACACCCACATTTAGCATTACTTTAATAATGTACAATCGTGGTATAAAGTTTATTTTAATTTATAACATGGATACTGTTAAATAATGAAAACAATACTGAAACCAATACTATCAATCGCCTAATTAATAAGGTTATAACAATGATCGACTGTCAATATGTTTATATTATATAAATAATCAAATCTAAGTCAAAATTATGATCTGAGAAAGACAAACATATGTAGTAAGTTTTCAATTAAATTAATATACAAAATTTAATACACAGAACTACACCTGAGGTTATGAATAAAATCTACATTAAAAGAGTACCATCGCTAAACTCAAACCTTCTTCAAATAGATTTAAGAATAAAGAATAAATTGAGGAAAATTTTGAATTAAGGAAATCCGTTGGCAACAGAGGTCATCGACATTACTCAAATTAGTACGAAGTGTCAAGTAGCCAATCGCGATCGCAGAAAATACACAACGTCCTTACGCCAAGGCCGAAAGAAAATGGTTAGTGAAGGTCTACATTCGTCTATATTTACAAAGCTGTTGCTTATTACGTTTTTATACGTTTTTATAACCGTCACACTTCGCGTGTTATTAAATGTTTTTGTAATTGTGACATTGAACTTGAAGCTAGCAGTTCTGGCTGGCATGACTTGGCACAAATCTTAGACCCAATCTTCAAAGGAATAAACCCTTTGTCGAGCCAACAAAACATAGATTCCGACAATAACTTACCTGTTGAATATAATAAATTCGTAGCACTTGAGTTCTCGTCTGTACGTACAACCACACCACAATGACTCACCCCGACCACAGGGATGCTACGCAGGTAGAGGAAGACCATAAAAAAGAACAGGTAGTGACAGAGATAGAGGATATCTGCTATCTCGCTTGCTCCCTCCTTGTAAATTAGGATGTAACGCAACCAGCCGTGGTCTATGTATAGTCTTAGCCAAGTTTTTCTTTGTTTCAGTTCAGAAAATACGTTACAAAGACACTGCGTACGTGATTACTTCTGCGTTTGTACAATGTTATGAAATGTATTTATATTTATGCACTGAATTCGGTATTGCGTCATTTTTATGTTCGTGAAAAAATAACAGCAAAAAAAACTAATATGACGAAGGAAAATCTTGTAAAAAGTTGGTTTGATTTAATCAACGGTAGCTAGCAAGTTACCAACGTTTTTATTGACCTTGAATTAGAGGCGGGTAAAGACCATTCCGTTTTCAAAATAAAACCGCCATAATTGTTAAAAAGTCAGTTACATTTTCAAAAAAAGAACGTTATAACTTATTAGACCGTTGTACTAACGTTCTATTTTCATATACATAACAATACAGATCATAGAATCATAGACACGATCGTCTTATTTTTTAGTCGGAATCCAACCGATACCAACCTAATGACGTCATTTAAACAACTCAATAATTTAGCAAAAACATTACGTAACTAGTACTAGTATGATGGGTTTCCATAAACAATATCCGCGCTAAAACGGTGTGAACGACCTATGTAGCCCCCAACTTCGCCTCTCTTTACTACAAGACGCAGTTTATTGACCGTTCTCAACCTCACTGTTTACTTCAAGTGTGAATTATTGACACATGATGACCGGCCGTGAAATTGTGCATTAGTGTTGCCAGTTCTTAACTTAATAAATTATGGTAGCAACGATGAGTCGCGAAGAATGTTAATGTTTTTCGTCTGTAAATGGAAGAGTAATGTTCTATTTTTGTTGTTGCGGTTCTTGTGCGGCATTGGGTGAACTGAGTTTTTACTAGTTTTGGTGTTTAAATATGAAGGAAATTAGTATTTTAGTGCATTTACTTGTGCATAGTACAAGAAATGGGTATTAAATTCTGTAATCATTTAAATATACTCTTCAAGTTTTTTTTGGAAATAAAATACTAAGTACGAATTATTTCTAATATTTTATAACGTAGCTAATTCTTAAAAGCTTCATTATTAACAGTTGTCTATAACCTTTTTTGAAATACACAACGTCGTTCTTTGTATAAAAAACCAAGCAATATAAGAATCGTTAGAAAATAACGAATTTCGGCGATCTAAGATCGTGGAAAGACTCCCGGGCGTCCAATCATGAGTCTCATTCAATTTATCCGCAAAAAATGTATTTTTTTGTACCCACACACGCCTTTATCGGATTAAATAGAATTTCGGCTTTTTGTGTATTAGCATAAATTGTACAATAATTTGATAAAGTCTGGAGGAAATATTACGAAAATATAAGCGGCAGCGTTGTATGAAAGTATTTCATAATGTTTATTATCTTGTACTAGCTTAGATAGCTTAGATTCTGATACTTTTCGTGTTTATGTTTTTAATCTTTTAGAGTAAATAATGTATTCCTATTTCGGCTGGTTTTTAATCGGACTAAGTGAGATAAGATTTTATGTAGACTTCGGTACTAAATCCATTTTTTTTAAGTCTCTTGTCTGGATATTAAAAGCGTAAATCAGATGGGTAAGTCACCGTTATTTTGTTTATAATGGTGACTAATAATCACCTCACATCTTTAATTTAAGTAAGGTTTTAGTATTGGGTAAGCAAAATCAAAAAGTTTTTATTTCGAGTAGGTCTTTTCAGGCACTTTCAAAACGTTACTGACTCTAGTTGCGCGGTTCTTAAATGTTATTCTTACGGCGAAAAATCGGCAAGAAACTTCATAAGCGAGTCATATTAACTATAACCTCGCGAATGAATAGTACTATTTACAGTAAAACTTTTACCATAATTTGCTAGAATCAAACCTTGGAAATACCTTACAAAGGAACCTTGAGAAAGTTTTACAGCACTATAAATATTTTTCCTAACTATTAAATGCAGTTTAACTAAAAAAAGTGAAAAACCTAAGTCTCAAAGTGGAGACATAACTAGATGTGCAAAACGAGTTTACTGAGACGACCTTTTATAACAATGTTTCATGATATTAAATAAAAAAAAACGAATGACGACCTCTTTTCTTAGAATATCTTAATCTTGGGATTTTCTGGAATCGGTCTATTTACTTTTGCTCGTCATTTTTTTTTGTTTTTTACACGTACATTAAACAACATAACACTAAGTAAACTTTTACACAAAATGAGACTTTATTACCAAGCAGATAAGATTGAATTTTGCATGTCACAGTATAGACAGTCATTTGGTAAACTTCTTGTGAATCACAACGGAACTGATTACGATTTGTTCTAATTGTGCAATATTATAATATCTTTTGATTAACAGGTAATCTGATATAAATACTTCAGTAATACCGTCTTGACAATGTTTTATCAAAATAAATGTAAATAAAATACCTAAAATACATACCTATCTAAAGAAAAGGATGTGTTTGTTTAAGCCTGCTTATCTCGGAATGATACAAACTAATTTTAATGAAACTTTTACCGGGACATAGATATTCTAATGCTAGGGCCTTACCACAACACATTACTTTCATTTTAAGACAAAAATAGGCGAAAACCATCTAATATATGGGCAAAGTCGAGAATAGCAGGATAGTATAAAAAAAATCTGCGCACATTGCACAGCTACATTGTCCACAATAACAAACGCACGCGGTCTGCATGACCGACTTAAATTTAAATTCGAAATAGAACAGACTGTTTGAAATGTAAATATTAAAGATAACCAATGATAAGAGCGGATAACTGGAATCGGTTTATCAAAAAAAAAACTGGAAATAACCCGTGTATAAAGAGGTATTACTAGGTAAGATTTCACACATACATTTCAGCAGGAAAACTATCTAAATATCATCATTCCGCTGCCCTTATTTCGATTATTATTTGGGGTCGGCGCAGCATGTCTTCCACACGTTCCTATCTAAAATCTCGCAAGTCACACTCTTTGCAGCCATCAAAATATACGAAACAAAAAACTCATATTTGTCTCAACAAAAACAATGAAGAATTATGTCAGTGAGAACAAGGGTTCGCAAGAGGAAAACGTTAGAAATATTTCTCTTTTTTTTTCTTGCGGAAATCTTGCAAAAGGTCACGATTTTATCATTGTATGCAACACGCGATTAGGGTCACGTACCCAGTGTAGTGCGTGTTTCTAATAGTTCCTTGTAATTATTTACATTAGTATTGCCTTTGAATTGCAGCATTTATCACTATCAGCTGTTTTCAAATGTTTAATCGTCTATTTCGGTAATAGATTTGTAATGTAATAATTATCAGTAATTTTTGATGAATTAGGCAAGTGATAATTATAATAGATTGTGAGGTAACCTTAACATATTTCATCAAACACGTTAGTTTGATAAAATTTTTCGTACCCAAAGGGTAAAACGGAACCCTATTACTAAGCCTCCACTGTGTATCTGTCTGTGTCCAGGCTGTATCTAATAAACCGTGATAGCTACTAAGCTAAATTTTCACAAATGATGCATTTCCGTTGACGCTATAAAAACAAATACCTACTACAAATAAATAAAAATTAAAAGGTTCCAACACGCGTAATTTTTAGTCCATTTTAATAAACAAGTAGATTAACAGACTAAAAACTAGTATACCTACAACAAACGTGATTTTCTATTATAGATACTTAATTAGATAGTACGGAACCCTTCGTGCACGAGTCCGACACTGGCCGGTTTTTTAAGCTACTTACAGCCTACATTTTGTACTAACTATTTGGGACCTACATTGTGCAGTCTTGTTCGAGAGATCTGTATAATTTTCTTACGTAAGGTTGAGCCAAATTTATTCGATCGGCCCTTAACACCCAAAGATATGGAGAAATTGAGATACATTGCGAGATGTTCGAAGGTCTTTCATCAAGGACGTGACCTTTAGTAATGAACGGCACATGTTCGGAGCTTTTCTCTGTAACCTTTGTTTAGACGTTTGTCTGTGGTTAATTTAGATATAAAATCGAATTTCCAAAATTGTAATACCCGATAGCATTCAAATACCTAGACAAGTGAATTTTTATTATTGTATTTCATTTCAATGAAGTTTTTCCTGTTCGATCAGTATGTGCGTAAACTTCCTTTCATCACAAGAACAAAATATTACGTATGAAAGTAATATTACGAATAAAACGGCCCCTTATCTTTGTTCCTTACTATAAGAAACTTATCAAATTCGATCCAGCATTTACGACGATGAAAGGGAAGTACAAGCAAAATAATACTCTTCTGTTTTATTATCATTACTATAGACAAATACTACAATCAATAAAGTACAAAAATCGGTGTAAAACACAAAAATAACTCAAGCCTACATAAAGATTTGATACTTATTAGGAGAACTTTTAACTTAAAAGGTAAGCTATACTAATAAATGTGCTTTAAAAGGATTTCCCTATTTTAATAAGTCGTTACTATGCGTAAGACAAAGGTTGAAACTAGTATTACAACCTGGCTTTGTTTGTTACGTGATAACTGAATCTTAGTATGTCAAGTGATAACAACGAATTTTAAACTTTATTTTTAGAGAAATAAGAATGAATTTTGCAATGTTTTGTTACAATATGTTGGAGATCAAGTCATAGAATTTTAACCAAATACAAAAATAAATATCGATCCTCTTTATTTTAAAGGTTGGATAATAATATTGGAATTGTTGTTGGATTGTAGGTATATATTAAAATAAATTAATGCGTAAATCATTTTCAAAGTTATCATCGGACGCACACTCCGATTGCGTTAATCTTCCATAGTAATAATATATTAAAACAATAACTCGTGTTATTAATAATATAGTAATAAAACAGAGTATACAAGGAGACATTATTGAATAAATTACAATTGTTTATTAAAACTACCACACGGTGGGCAAACGTGGCGCGTCGTGGACAAAATAAACAATTGTTTTATATGCGCATAAAAACTAATGTATTTACATCCCGCGCCTCCCGCTTAGAAAAAAATGAATTATTATTAAGCCCACGATTCTAAGTAAAACGCTGGATACATAAAAAACTTTTTCTAAGAGCCCACAATCAAGACACCCCATCTTCCAACGATACACGAAAAAAGCATAAAAAAGGAGAAACATTTAATACCACCTCTTTATATCCGTGATAAAACATTGGCCTCTCTAAATTGAGACATTTTATTATTAGAAATACGATTTTGACAGTCGTAAAGCAACGTCGATCCAAAATTATTATATCAGTTTACGAGTCGAAATATCACAATACGGGCTAGGAATAAAGGGAAAATTTAGAATTACGCCCCAACTGAAACTCGATTCTGGAATATTTAAAATTTTATGCCCTCAAAGAGAGTGATTTGTGCCACTGGGCGCCTTCCGTTTTCCGCGTTGACTGTGAGCCAATGTCATTGCCATTCTCTTCGCAAGGTTATCGCTGCGGCGCGTATTCTAAATCCGTCAATCGCGAAAACGTCTAATTACATTACACGGACTGTCGAGTGTCGTTGTCCGTTCGCGAGATGGCAGCACATGTTAATTAGGTACTAAGTGTTGTGACTCACATTTTTTGTGTGTGACGTTGTTTTTCCTGTCGCTCGAGCACGACCGTGACATTTGGTTGTCTGACCGATTGCACGGCCTTCACTCGCGGTCATCAACTCCGCATGGACTCGGTACCTTACCTTACGCTGCGTTTTCACTAGGCGAGCATGCTCCCTCTCGCTCGCACTTACGTAAACAGCCATCGAGATAAAGAACGTTTCGTTTGTTCGTGTGTATGGAACGTGGCCGTAGCATGTAAAATAGTTTTAAAATATTAATGCTCGTTGCCATGTGCTTTAATGTAAGTTATACTTAAGAATCGTTTGTGAATAATTCGGTTGGTTTGTCAGCTGGAATGGAATTTTAAGACAGGAAACGCCAGTACTTGGTCAGATCTACGATAACAAAAAAACCTTTTAGTTTTTGAAACAATGGGTGTAATTAGTTTAACAAAAAGTTGGTACTTGTCGAATGTACTGAGTATTAATATGAAACTCTTGTGCGTAATATGTAAGAGACTAGGACATAAAAGAAAAAGGTTCAAGTGATTGTATGTAGGCATAAGATTATGATTGTGACCCCAAAGAAGTCGGCAAATGTACTGTTTTACTCCCACATCATGCTGATGACCATAATTATAAGGCCCATATAAAGAAAAGATACTACTAATTGTACACATAAAAACCTTTAATGATTAAGCAAAGAAAAGATTAACTCGAAATGGAGTTTTAATACACGATTCCTATAAATGCTTATAATATCATTTTCCTACAGGGAATCACGTTTTATTACGATTTATGGCGTAACACAAAACTATAAAGCATGACACGACTTTTGATGAATTCTATTTTGAATAGTGCTCATATTTGTTTATCTAAAGACCCCAGTGAGGAACAAGGTTTAAAGAGAATATAAAGAATATGGGTATACATCGGTGTCATAAAATCTTTACGATCCCTAAAAGATTGCGAAAGAATGACGAACATTACTTCAATTTCTTTTTAAATTCACTACGTACTAAAAGAGTGGAGGAATAGGAATCCTGATAAGTGCACAATTTTACTTTAAATTTACATAAGTTTTCATCCAACCTTTATATTTCAGTAAATAAAAAGCTCTCTACCGATCCCAAACTTTCGTCAACAAAATTTAAATTAATCACACATAGTTGATCTATGTCTGTTACATTATTATTAATGACTCTAGTAAACTTCGACCACACACAAATAACATTAACTGCTGGTTCGAATAGACCATTAGCAACGGAATTAACTACAAAGTGTAGAGCAGTTGCAAATCGTCTGAAACCAACAATATGGGTTATAGATACCAAGAAAGGCTACAAAATGTTTGCGGAACTATTTACAAGGAAACTCAAAGCGCTATACATACTATATCAACAAGGTTGGCAGTGAAGGTGGTTTAGATAGTTGAGAAATATTTCTCGGCGCCAAGACCCGTTTACAATGTTTAAAAGATAAAGTACAGTCTTAGTGTTTAGCCGCTTGAATAACGTGTGATTTATAAGACGTGACATTATGAGTCGACGAAAATCCGTCACGCTAGGCCCAAAAACAATTGTTTCGTGCGGTCACAAACGGAGTCAACGCTCTTAAGATTGTATCTCATGGAAGATTCTAGAAAGAAATGCGTACGTGGCTGGAATTTGTATATAAAATGATCATCACGTCAGTGGAGGAGTGTATCTCGTTAAAACTAAATAGTACATACACAGTTTACGCACTTGGCGGGCAAAAAAATTGGCATCGTTATCTGAATAAAATACACTTCATACAAATAACGCGATATTTCATTCACGTTTTCAAGCAAATTTATTTATGGATACAAATTAATTTCGGAAACATTCTCACCGACCGCTGTACCTTTGTTTATCTACAACACACAAGTCATGTATTCCTGGTAACATTATCAATTTTACCCAAATATGAAACGGACAGGCGGCAGAAACGTAATCATTTAAAATTGAACTTTAAAGTAAGAACATAAATTACAAAACAATTTACAGGAAACATCGTATACGAGAGACCAACGGAATCAACAAAGAGACGTATGACTAATTTTACTCACTACATATGACTCAACGGGTTAGTACTAAATCAGCACGAACGAGGCTCGGGCCTGAGAACTAACTTGCGTGGCGTTACGCTTCTTGAACAAAGAAAAAGGGGATGTTAAAACACGGCCAATAAGTATACTATCAACTCTGAGAATTCGTGTCTGCCCAGTATAATCTGACACGCCCTTCCTCCTTTGTGACACTAATAGGTCGTAGGAGGATAGGTAACGAGCCGGCTCCCCACAGGTCTTCCTTCTTTGGATGGTGTTAACAAATCAAAAGGGTAAGGTGTGTTAGAAAAAGAGCTGCGTCGGTGACTGATGACTTCGATTCCCATGTCTGTTAAAAGCGATTAGTTCGTAATTGCCAGCCGGTTGAACCGGAGTGATCGCACTGTTTTTATCCACTTTTTTCGGGAGCGGAGGAAATAAATCGTTGAGAACCAAGTACTTTTTCAAGTAGCCAATTTTAAGGACTGTTGGTTTCTATCAGTAAAAAGGTGAGATTTTCGAAGGAGTTAACGATACATTTAATCATGTATAATGGAAATCAGACTTGTGTTGTTCGTCACTTGTTTTTGCGATATTTATTGCGACTTTGCCCGCGTTTTAAGGTGAGATTTTAATATTAAATGGTAACGTCATCGCCTACCAGCTAGACGTACGTAAGATTTTTATAACGTCTCGCAGTTTTAAACGTGCGTCACTTCATTGACTTGCTAAAAAACGTTAGGTAAGTTTTATAGCAATCGTTCCACGGTGGTTATGTGACGAATTGAAACAAAAGAAATGGTAAAAAAGTTACGTGCATTACCTATTCATTTTCTATCACTAATACGTCAGTAATTACACAACCTAATGCGCACTAGAAATCCGACACTTTAACCGTTTAAAAATACATATTTTTTACAATTCTCCTATAGCAAAAGTAAACAACATTGCATGGAAACTTTACACCAAGTAAGCAAAAAAGAGAATTGTCGGTTGCCATGAAAACAACAATAATGTCGCCCTAACTTACTGACTAATTGAATGATTGCCTTTAATTATACGTCCAAGCCCTTTTGTTGGAATACCGAGTTTGTGGTCTAACGGCCACATGGGTTACTCGAAGGAAACAAATTAAATAATGCAACTGGAGCGATGCGATTGGTTGGAAGTTGTAAAAGTGGGGGGAGGTCGATTGGTCTGTCGTCTGCGAGGAATATTGGGATAGGTCAGTAACACTAGAGGTTGCAGGCAAAGTCGTAGTATTTACTGATGCGTCATACGATAATGTGTCTGGGGTTTGGACGTATAGGATAAATGGAGTAATTGGTTGTTTTGGCAGAAGATGGCGACACGGTCATAGATTATGTGAAGTAAAGATAGATATAGGTATTTTGAATTTTGATATTATTTCTCTTAAGATAGATAGAATATTCTTTATTGCACACCATATGAGAAACAGATTTCACAAACTTAAAAGTAACATGGTGCCACAATGGTCGGTCTAAGCTTAATCTATTAATTAGTCTTAGATCTGTTAAGATATGAAAAAAAAATGTTTTGTGATTCGTTAAGACAAAAAAACGTCTTGTTTCGGTTAATTTTGGTTTCGAGAAGTAGATTGAACCAATGAATACCACGCGGGCATTATTAAGAAGTATTGTACAAAAAACAGTTTACTTTAAGTTATAACATCTTAATTAATAGCCTTAACAATGACCAACACAGTTTAATTTTATCACCAATAAAGGAATGAAACGATAATAATTATATTACTGAAGTTTTACGGCTAAATAAAACTTAGATATATTTAATTACTAGGTAGGTAGTTACAAATCAACTGGTTTACAGTAACTAAATAAACAAACGTTTTAAATAAAGTAAGTGCTTTTTCGGTATTTTTAACCGACTTCAAAGAGGAGGTTTCTCAATTCGACCGTATACAAATATGCTTTTTTTACTAGTTTTTGCGATATTCGCAAGCAAAAACTAGCATCACAGTAACTGTAGTAAACTAGCATCGATGTTAGGTATAAATTATGAAAAATAAATCTGACCTTTTTAGATCTTAGATTGACTTGTATCAAGTTGTATCGAAATCGGTTGAGTTGAACCGTGAAAGCTTGTCAGACAGACAGACAAAGATTACTTCGACATTATAATATTAGTATGAATGTTGACAATCATAAAAGGTGTAAGTTTGTACGTTTACTAAAGTTTTAGAAGCATAATATGGCTAATTTTACGTCGATAATCATTTTTTCTTTGAAAACGACATTATTATTGCGTCATACGAAGTTTCATGCGGGCGAAGCCACGTGTAAAACTATAGGCACCCGGAACCCTCATAATTTTAATTCTCAAGGTAAACTAAATGATTTCTCGTGTTGGGACTAAAAACATGCGTTTCTTTGTTTTACTGACAAAGGACTTCCATATACGAATAGAAAAACCTTTTTATTTGTACTATGACTGTATGTTATTTATTTATATGCGTTTTATGTTAAACATTCGAATTACGCATCTATTACTAAGTACATAAAGACTTATTTACTTGTTTGCAATGATTAACCAGTCATGTTGCTTTTAGAAAACTTATCACAGGTATTTCATATTAGTACTATACGTATTTTAGTTTTTCTTTTAATTCTATGCAATTTTTTGTTTCTTAAACAGTTTAATCTAATTTCAAATTATCGAATATTTTCACGTCTTTTGTTTTTAACCAAATTCAAAAAGGAGGTCCTCAATGCAATTCGATTTTTTTAGTATCCAAATAAATCTAACGAGAGGGACTAATATTATTTTATCGATGATTTTTGAATACATGAATGTATAGGTATAGTATAATAGGTATAAAATCTACCCATAAGATAATTAATAACACAAAAAATATTCAAAACCTTTAAAGTATTGAATTATTAATCCCTTAACATGACAAATAGGGTGAAAGTTATTTGAGTTATGGAAGATCCCCTTTGAACTTTGGAATATAAGAGATCCCCTTTTATGAAGTAAAAGACAATCAATCAACGCTACTGGCAGAGGTTTGCATTTCATTAAGAGACCCATGAATAGCAAACGAAGCGTCTATACTGTTTAGTAGTCTATGGTGCTAAGGATATTGGTACTTAGTAGTACTAAGACGTACGTTTAAAATGTGTAGTTCGTGTAATTTAATTGTTTGTTATTTTTAGACGTTGTTACTAAGTCAATTAATATTTTCGATATTTTTTTAAGAACTGGAAGCAGTTAAATTAGAACTTAGTTCAGGTTTGACTGCAAAGACTGGTTAAAGATAAAGATATTGTTTATTTGTATTAACATGAGTAAGAACACATAAAAAGGATTTAGATGTTAAAAAATGTTTACAAGGATAACTAAGACAAAATAATGAGTATGTAATTTATCTTTCCTAAGAAATCTTTATTTCATTAGCAAATAAGAGCCATTTTCTGTATCACTCAGAGTGTAAAAATACTTCAAGAGTTATGAAGGTATAGAGAATAGACATAAAATATACTTTCCTTTAAAAAATAATACCTCAAATAGGTTTGAATTTGCATTTTACTATCTTTAACTTAAAAAACACATGTGAATCTTTTAATAGTATTTCTTAAGTGGGAGAGTATTCTTTAAATAGGTATAATAATGTCGTATGTCGTTCAAGGTTAGGACTGGATGTCGGGCGATCGAAACTTTCGCTTTTCTTTTATTTGCTCTGATACAGGTTTTTGGACTTCGTTCTGTCTTTTGAGTTTTACTATTATGTGTAAATGTATAGCCAAGAATTGCTTGGGGGCAGGAATGTTTTGTTCTACTCAATACATTCTCTATTTTTTTTTCTGTTAATAAATCTAATAAATGCGTTATTATTTAGTGCTTTTAAATAACAGTATTTTTTTTTGTATATTCTGTAAATCGTTTATTTTTTTATACACTCAACCCTTTTCTATTTGACCGCGTGTGAAGGGTAATGTTAAAAAAGTACCTACTTGTTCACGTAACATTAATTTGTTTGCAATAATTATGTTCTTTATTAAAATGTCTGAGTATTCTGGTATAATCGTGATTGTCTGACCAGTTTTGGTATGAAAATGATAATGAAAGTCAAGTGCATCAGCTGCTTTCTTTGTGTCAAGGGAATCTGGTTATACAGCCAATGGCAGAATGTCATTACTGTCAGTGCTTAAAAAAAGTATAAAATATAACGTTTCGAAATAAGAATGAATAACTGACGAATTTAAAAAAGTAAATGATGACTATTTAGGCATATTCAATTGTTTTATTCGTTTATGAAAATGAAATAAAAAATAATTGTGTATTTGAAATAAATAGGTACTAAGCTTATGTAGGTAGTTGGTACATATGTATTTAAAATATAAGTAGAAATAGATATGGTAAGTAAAAAATAATTACTTATGCATTTGATATTGATTTCGATATGATTCGACGAAATCAGATTTTGATCGAATCCATAACACAATTGCCTTTGTCGGTTATAGTGAGGTACCTAACATAAATACGTTGCCATCGCCATGTCACGCGTGGGTGACACCTACGTGGGTCGTGGCCCCATGGTCTAAGGAACCATGGCTTATGGCCACGAAAAAAAGTTACGGGCAATTAAATAAAAAAAAATACATTCTTCCAGGTAGGTAGGTAGATGCCCAAATTACGTTTTATAGGTAATTTGTTGGTTAAATTGTGAGTTATAAACGTTACAATTTAAAAAGGACAAAATAATTAACACAACATTACAATAAATCATTTTAGTGCGGAGATAAAAAAACAGTGGATTATCAACGTCGAGATATAACCTTGAGCGGTCGACTACTGGGCCATTCACCCTAATTTATCAACAAATAACCTACTGGAACGTCTGACGGATTATTTCTGATCTATGAACTACAGCGTACCTAAAATAGTTTGTTTGAAAACAGACCGACGAAAATATACTATAACAACACAAGCCACGGAAAGGAGCAACAAGTAACCGATTTATTCAGCAGATTTGAAAGGCTTCGACATCAAATGTCATACAAAAGGTTATACATTATATAAGGTGAGCAAAGCCTCCGTTCCAAGCTCAGACATGCAACACAATAGTTTAATTACATACTAGAACACGAATTGTTACGTAAGGTACACGCAATTTGCGCAAAAAATAGCTTCTTACCTACTTAAGCATAGACAATGAGGTCAATGACACAAAAACGGATTACGCTTCGTTTCCGTGCGACAGATACCTACGTTGTAGGCATTTCAAATTGTAATTAGTCATGCGGACGCCGGTGTAGTCTATGGCTAGGACGACGTCCGACCATTATACAACATTATAAAACCTGACTCGTACTCACGCAGGTCGAGTGCCGGCACTGCCCGAGCCACGATCACGACGGAACATTTCAAATTTCGAACGTTTGTAGCAACACGTGTATTCTAATGAATTCGAAAATTTTAAAAAAGTATGCCCCGTAGGCGTGAGAGTACCTATGAATGAATTTCTTGTTCAAACATACCTGTAGCGAGTCGAATGAAGATCGTTCACCTTCCGACAATGTAAACCTTTGTTTCAACACAAGTCAACGGCTCCCAATCAATCCCAACAGTTTATCTGGAAATAGAAACGACTTATTCAATGTGGGTACTCCGCTTTATGATTCATCCAACGCGTTGAACCACCCGTTTATTAATAAAATCCTTACATTACGAGGGATAGTAGAAAAAAACGAAACACATGCCTATAACTACAGATGTAAACAATGAACATGTGTAGACAAGACGGGCGGCTACAATAAAAAATCCCAACTTGAATAAGGGATACCAACCGTTCACGTTAGATAAAAAATCACGATCACAGTATGTCCACAAACACGTAAAATTTAACAGCGCACAGGAGGCGGTATGTCGTACCGGAACAAAACTAGTTTATTTTTCCGATCGCATCACACAGAGCGACAGACGTCCGACCGTAGCGGTGGCCGGCGCGAGACTGGGCGACGGTAGCGCCCCCGCGGTCGCCCCGCGTCGCGCGCGTGTGAGTGCGTGCCGCTGTGGGGGTGCCGCCCTCTGCGCCCCGTGTCGCTCCGACCGTTTATTTATTTTCGAGTGTGGGGTGTACAAAAATGGTGCATTCATCATACGAGTACTAACGCACCGAAGATCCAGCTCGGCCAATTACAAGCGTACAAGGATAAAAGCGTTTTTAAAACATAAACGTCTTTTTTTAAACGGCCGTGAACCGAGCATCAGCCGCGGTCATTGCCACAGGCGTCAATATAAAAATGTTCACGTCACAATAACGCGGTGTGTTTTTATTGTTTTATAATTCTTTATACCTAGCTCTGTACCTGATTTTCATTAATATGTTGTACGTGATGTAGGCAAAGCATAAATCCTTGTGCCCGTGCGAAAAGAGGGTTCTAGGTATGCAAAATGTAAAAGAAATATAATAATTATTAAAATTATCCTCAAAGCAGCTTGTCACTATATTGACATCTTTACGGCTCTGTTTATTTATTGCATTGCACTTTAATACTAAATTGGTTTGTTTAAGTCACTTTTATTTTTAAGCTGACTCTTCGCAAAAGGACAAAGAGTTGTTTTTTTGACCTCTACAATGTTAATATTGTTTAGATAAATAGAATTAGAGTCCGCATGGGACTAAAGTGACGGAATGTTTGTCAAATGGCGCCTAATTAAATATTTTGAGAAACAATTGTTTTGTAAATTTATTTAACGTAATTAAAGGTGTTAAATATTTAAAAGGTTATTCAACTGTTTTGTTTGTGAATATTGTTAGATTTGCGGTCATTCTCGTTGGCTATGGTAGTAGTGTAAAATCTTAGAATTGGTAATACTGGCCCGAAATGATGCCTTAACAGACATCGTGAAAATACTTCTTCCTATTTTGAGAATCCGAATCGAGTTATGTTTTTTACTGTAAAATTTGATATTTACAGTATTTACATACCTAGTATATCTACAGATATTAGGTACTAGCTGTTGCCCGCGGCTTCGCACGCGTTAAGAAGTATTATTGTTTAGCAAGTTAGTGTAAAAAATTAGGGCCTACAAAACTTTCTTGTACACAATATTTTTAACTAATTTGTCATTTGGCGCTAAACCTATCAAGCTACTGGGAGAACTTACTCGTGAGCAAGCAACATAGAACTGCTCATGAGAGAAGCAATGTTCTCTCAAGTCAATACCCGCAAGTTTGCCCCTGAGACTTGTTTATAGTCATGGCTAGTCAAAAATCTAAGAAGATTTCTACAAACATCCCCTATTTCATCCCCTTATGTGTGAAATTTATCATAATCTTTCTTAGCGGATGCCTACGTTATAGTACCTATGTGCATGTAAAGTCTCAGCCCGATCGGTTTAATTTTGACAAAGTTTCATAAAAAATTTCATCCCCTATTTTATCCCCTTGGGGGTAGAATTTATCAAAATCCTTTCTTAGCGGATACCTACGTCATAACATCTACCTGCATGCCAAATTTGAGCCCGATCCATCCAGTAGTTTGGGCTGTGCGTTGATGCATTAATTTCGATCGAATTTGATTACCATAAAAACGGTTCTAGTGAGTTAATCTTAAAAGATAGACATATACTGTCGCGGACATTTTTTTAGATCATTTTAATAGGAATAATTCTTACATACATATATTGTGTGTATCTTGAACAGTTTTCGCAGCGCACGCAACAGAAGCCCTCAAGGATGAAAAATTTTCCCCGTTTTTTTACACATTTACCATTATTTCTTCGCTCCTAATAGTTGCAACGTGATATTATATAGCCTAAAGCCTTCCTCGATAAATGGTCTATTCAACACAAAAAGAATTGTTCGATTCGAACCAGTAGTTCCTGAGATTAGCGCGTTCAAACAAACAAACAAACAAAAAACAAACAAACAAACAAACTCTTCAGCTTTATAATATTAGTATAGATATAAATATTTATTAGGTTTTCTTATTTAAGTTAAAATAAATCTTTATCCTTAGATAAAGATTTTGTTTCTTAAAACAAAATTCAATTACACTCAAATAATGATGACTTCGCGATATAATATAGTTCAAAACAATGAAATCGATTTGATTTTTATCTTCAAAACTTATCGATTATCTGGTATCGTGATGAGAATGCTTTTTGTTTATGTATTATAAGTATTAATTAGAATAAAATCTACTGATTTGAGTCAGGTTTTGATCATGTCCGCGGCCCTGTTTCTTTTTCGTGTATGCTTGATATACAACCTTTTTATATATTTTTTTTGTTTTACATGGTGAAACGCTAATGACTTTAACCCACGCCGAGGGCACGGAGTGGGGATATGTTGCAGTCCCAACGACTAAAAACACCCCGGGCCCCTTTTACTACCTAAGCCAGCGTCACGGGATCGCTCGCGCATGCTCTGCGTGACCCTGGCTCGTTGATATACAACCTGGAATCCGCACTTCTTAGTCATACTCTTGAAAAAATCTCAGGTGTACTGGCTTCTTCTTGATAATTACCTTCACCGTTTTTAACAAGTGATATTAATTATGACTTTTCAAAAAAAAAAAATATACTTATTAATTTACAATTTATGTACACACAGAACAATATAAAAGAGACACAATATTATATTATTAGAGTTCAAAGGTACATAATGTTATAACAATAAAAGCGCATATAATATAATAATGTTGTATGCGCTTGCATTCGGGGCCCTTTAAAGGGGCTTACATTTAAACAGCTGAGCAACTAAGAAAGTAAGAATTAAATAATAAACAATTGAAGACAGATTAACCGAAATCAAAATCAGAATCTTCAAGTTAACATTAAAAGCCATTTCTCCCCGCATTTAACATCTTACAACAGATTCCCCACGAAATATTTGAATACTTATTTTCATACAAAAATATTGGTTTTCAATCAATCAGAATGAAAACGCTCGTACTACTGGTTTCGTTTGTAAACTTTGATTAGTTCGAGGGGAACTCAAATAAACATTGAAATAGACTCCGCTTTTAAAACTGGGGGGACTTCCACCCCCTCCTAAAACAAGACTGTAGTAGTAGAAACGAGATGTCGTTCTATAAGGCCGCTTGTAGATCTCGTTCTATAAGGCCGCTCCTTTTAGTACTGTGTTTATAATCAACCTTTTTTTTGTATTTTTTTTTGTTATCTGGGGGTAAAAAGTCCCCCAAAGACCCACGTCGAGGGCACATTGTAGGGATATGTCGGACACCCATCGACTAAAAACACCCCGGGCCACCCTCTTCCGCCTAAGCGTGTTACTAATTTATCACATAATTTTACCCATTTCATATCCCATTACTAGGTAAAGCAATGTCCCCAAATCCCATTACTAACAAATTAAAAGTGCATCATTAACTTCCCTCACCTACCTAAAACAGTAATACACATTCATACATATTACATACAAATTACCATACACAGCCCAAGTAAAGTCATTACGAATCCTTACATATTTGCTTTCATAAACATTCATTGTCTAAAAGGTACTAACTCTAATGGAATTATCATGTTTAATCGGGCCATAGCAAAAGTTACTTTTTAAAATTGTCTGTAATAAGTTTTAATCACCTCTTTACTGGCTGATATAAAATTTTAAAGCGTCATCTATGGAAACGATGTTTTATGATTAATGACTTTAAGTTTTAAAAGAAAAAATATCGATGTTGAGTTCTTATTTTGAACAGGGGATACCTGTGTTCTTTGTAAAGAAAATGTGACTATTCATGTTCTTTTAAACAATTTTTCTTTTAGAGATGAAATTAAACCTACTGCTTTACGATATTCTGATTTTTTTGTCTAATAAATTTTAATGAGATTATTCCTATGAGAAAAAACCTGAAAAATCGTGTGTTCGTTTTGATAGAATTAAATATCTTAGTACCATTTAGGTAATCATTTATTTTGTAGGTAAATAAGTATAATTAAAGTCTCAAAAATGGTACTTCATATATTAAAGTTTATTCAATATTCAATAAGCAGCGTCTAAGGTCAAATAATACTTATTGAAAACAAGAGGGACGTTGAATAAAAAATGGCGCCTTCAATCAATACCCCGTGGAAAGTAATTAGATTTGCCGAATTCTTAATTAAATTTCTTGGTTAAATTAATTAAAGTTAGAACTTATCTCTTTTACATTTCTTTTTTAGGTAAAAAGTTTGATTTCGATTAATAGTAAGATTAATTTTAGTTTTTTGTTCATTTAAAATAAATATGGTAGGGTCGTATTAAGTTTTACATGTAAATACAATATTTTGGAACACAGCTTTTGGTTTTTATTCTCTAATTATTGAGAACTTCGATAGGCAATTTTTTAGGAGAAAATTGTAACAGTGAATACCTATAATATCTCAGCAATTAATTAGTAAAGAGCTAGTTTTTTAACCACATTTAAAACAAAATATGATAAGAAAATAATAAGTGAGTATTATCGGTAATGTAATATGGGTGTTGCCCCTCGGCTTCGCTCACATGGATTTCCGTTGGCTGCAAAACGTACGTCTCATTTAAAGCAGTCGGATAAAAAGTAGCCTATGTGTTAATGTCAGTAACTCCATTCCAAATAATTAAAACTGGCTAAGCTATTTAAGAGTGAATGAGTAACAAATATTCGTTCATGTCATACTCACAAACTTTCACGCTTATAATAATAGTAGGATATAGACCACAACTGGGCAAAGTGGACAAAGTCTACAACAACATAAAAAAAGAACAAGACTTACGAGTTTTACGAAATAATGGTAAACAAAAACAAACACCAAAAAGTCCTTTGATAAAAGCAAATACACAATAAACCGTAATATAATAATAAATGTATATTTATTTACAGCATTCGGGTTACATTTATAAGGAAAAACATCAAACCGAGACTTGGTTTCACAGAAAATCAAATCAATAGGTACGAGGTTAAATTACGTATTGAGTATATTTCTGGAAATTATTGTACTGATTATGTAATTATTTTAATTAAGTTTCCAAATTATTGTTTACTACCTGTGAACGAAACTTCATCCACGTGGAATTTAACAAAAAAGTTAATTTGCTGGTTTTCTAAATTAAGGTCTTTCTTTTTCTAAAATAAAAGTAGGTAGCCTAAGTTACTTCTTATCATATTAGATACCTGCCAATAAAACTCCCGTCAAAAGACAAAATCGTTCCAGGCATTTCAGATATTAGCGGGAACAATATTTTTTTCCATGTAAAAGGTAATCTAAGATCGCTTTGAAATTACCTACAAATGTAACTTCTTTAGATACATTAAGGTTTCCAAAAGTAAAGTGCAGTACGAATTCCTACCAATATCCCTACTAATTTTGAACTACCAAAACCTAAACCTATAAACTAATAATATTCGTCAAATAATTCAGTATTCATCAAATCCAAAAACACACACACCACCTAATACGGCGTCCAGACAAAAAACAAAACACACAAAGCAACGTATTCAAAATTTGGTTGTACAATCATGTTCTCGAAGCCCAATCATAGCCATAACAATTGCAACGTGAGTGAACACGTATAACTACAGTATCCATGCCTCCACCCCATCGAAACAGGTATCTAACAATCCATATATCATAAAATCGAATCGATATTGAAGTGTGTCCACCATTTTGTTTTACTGCAGACTGTGTCTGACAAGCGTAATTACTTTATGATTTTTCCAAAGAGGATTCGAATTTTAAAACCTTATTGGTGAACTTTTTTTGTTTTTTTTAATTGTTTTCGTTTTCGTACCAGCATGTGATTGTATATTTGAATTTGGAATAAACGATGTGTGTGACATTAATGACAATAAAAGATAGAAGATTTTTTTATTTGTCAATGAGTAATAACTTTTCGGAAAAAGAACGGGCTTTAACGAATAATTACTTTTCTTTTACGAAAATGGCGGATCATTATTCCAGTGCAGCTGCTTTATTGTAATTACTGGTTCGTTCATTCGTTCATTTGATAATGCCAATACGGCAATCGCACACCGATTGTTTCTTTCCCTGAGTTGCATTTAAAACAAAGGGAATTCAAAAGATTTAAATTATCATCCGTTTTTATATTTTTAGAGGACCGTTTACTTTATTACAGACATGGTAAAAATGTTAATTAAACTTCGTAAGTATTCATTCTTTGAAAATTAAACGGATAATCAAAGATTTTTTTACTAAAATATTTATCTCACAAAAACATCACAATAGGTACATCGATAACACAGACGGTACACGTACTAAACTTACTAAGTCGAACACAAACTTTTAAATTCGACTAACGAGAATATCCTTCAACAAAAATCGACTAAACGAAACTTCCTCGACGCGGCTCAAAAATGGCGCCCGAAATTCATTGTCACTATAGTTAGTAGGTACAGTGGTGATTTCATTAAGCGGTTGCACCCCCTGTCTCGACGTCTAGCCGTCTGGCAACACACAGGGGCGGCTAGTTGCTAGGCAATGTACTGATGTATATTGATGTTCGGCGGTTGGCACCCCTGCCGATATGTAATTTCAATTTCACGTAGTAAATAATTTGGGTACTGGACGTACTGGCTGTTAATGAAGTACCTTTGCCCGATGCGTTGCGGTGATTTCGATGGTCGGAGGATGTAATTCGATTTTGACAGCGTGCACAAAATGGCGATGATTTTGACATTTTAAAGCGTTTGTAATGTCATGTAGCATTAAATATTATAGTGGTTGAAGCACATTAATAAATTGTCTGCGTTATTTTAAATAATAAAATAGATTGATAGTCTGGAAAACTTATTTTTCTGTAGCGTAAATACATTTTTCAAAAGTTTTGCTCTGGCTTCTGTCTGACAAATTCTTTAAGTTTTAAACTCAAAGGCCGAGGTCAAAGTCTTTCGAATTTATCTTTTGAAAAGTTTTCATACAAAAATATCTTTCTATTACTTTCTATAACACCTTTCCAGACGCGTATATCTCGTGCAATGTGCAAATGTCTGACAAGAAATTTACTGCCTACACTTGAATGTAGTCTAAGAGTAAAGGTGGGGAGGTCAATATTTTTGAGTTAGGTACCTACTTCTAGACTAAAAGGAAAAATATGTTCGTATTTTTGTGTTTATTATTTATGAACATATTTTAAATTTAAACTATCGTACAACTTACAAGTACAAATCAGTTTAGGTATTATTTAGACTGCTTATTCAATTTAGGTATGTTTTGGTACAGTGTGTTTTTTTTAAACTGTCATAATAATATTTATACTACAAAATACAAACGGCGACCATAACTGGACATAATTTCGTTTATCACGCATTCCCTGAAGGGACAAGCGATGACCAGGTGTGTTATTAGCATATTTCTTTATAGTTGTGCCTAATTTAATAGGAATCATCATGAAAGGAATCAAATACAAGTTAGGGATAAAAGTAATTAAATATCACGAATTCACGACACTTGAGTATACGATTTATAAAAAAAAAATAAAGACTTATATTTCAAAATTAAATCCTATTCTAGGCCAAAAAAAGGAAAAAGCATCGATGCTAAAATTCAAGTATGTAGTGTAGTAAACTAGTAATCCCAATTAGGTTTCCTCAATATTTTCTTAATATCTTGGTACATAAATATAATGAGCAAAAATAATAATTATTAATTTACGTAGCCAACTAATGGGCGTAACAAAAGAAAGAAAGAAAAGTGTCAATGACTCGAATAAAAAAACTGTGAGTATCAGACACTTCATTGACATTTCGATTTGCGTAGTATTCAACTATCTGTCTATTTTTAAGTCCGTGCCTTTTATATGACAAAGACGTCTGCAAAACACACCTGAGGGCACATTTATATTTTCAAGGAGGTATAACGCCTTAGGTGTTAACAAAAATATGATAAATTGCTTCAAAACCAACCTTTACGGGTCAAACGTAGATCAATGATATATTAATATTAAAAGAAGAAAACAAAAACAAAACACAGTTGCTATGAAATCGAATAACACTTGTACTGTGAGATGTTAGAGCTTTATGACTGTTGTGGGAAAGAGACGCCTATATACGCAGTGTAATGCGCTGTCTCGCTTCTTTAGCAACAAAAGTCCTTTATTAAAAGATCGTAGTAAGGGCTCAGGTAGAGACCGTTAACTAGTTCTTATAGTTAATCTTCTAAGGAATAAATTACAAGCTCAGAGTCTTTAGTCACGGATGCCTGACAAATGCTCGAACGTGTTATTTTAAATAATTTGATTTCTCTATGTTAAATTTATTCGAGGAATGCTTGTGGCTCACACGATCCCTTGTTGTGATTCGAAGTATGTGGAATCTCTATACTTATTTGTCAAATCATGAAGACAGGGCATGAAAATTAATTTATTTCGTTTGTTAGTACCTACGTATTTAGAAATATATAAGTACGTTTATCAGTTGTCTAGTACTCATAACACAAGTTACTGTATAATTAATTTGAGACTAGATGGCGTTGTATGAATGATGAGGAATATTTATTTATTTAATTAATATTAATTAGTATATTCGTGTTTAATTAGTAAGTTATTGTTTTTGTATATTTTTTTTCGTGATATTATTGTATCACCCTGTTTTTTTTTTAATAGCAATAAGTGTATTTTATTTATTAAGTACATTTATTAAAAATATTAATTCATCACAATTATCTTTTAAACAGCTATGAAATTTTGTCTATATATTTGTGTCCAAGACTATATTTAAGTGTATTACGTTCATATCTTCGGAATAATCGTCTCATGTATAGTTGCGTTAATTTCGTGCACGTGTTATGGCTGATGTTGGGTTGTAAGGTCCAATTCTTAGTAGAGGGAAGTTCTCGGGACTAAGTATATGTACTTAGTTTGAAGTTGTGTACAACGGTGCTTAATTTTAGGAATCATCTTTAAGATGATTTAGGATTTCGTTGGTTTAATATTGTCGTGTAATATGGGAGATTATTATAATTATTAATTTTAGGATATTAATCATTTGGGATGGTAAATGGCTTTTATTAAATAGCTTCACTCGCGATCATACAACAAAAAGTTCATAATTAACAAAAATACGTATATTACAGATATTACCTACTTAGCAAATCTGTTTTTTTTCGAAGGCGACTTGTCAACATACACTTGCATTCGCACATTAAAGAACGGACAAAAAATGTTTTTCCTACAAGTTAACTTCACTATAAATACTAATGAATGTATTTTTCCTCTTGAGATCACTAAACTATACAATTCTGTGATGATTTTGTTTGTATGACGAGGATGACCATTTGTTCTGCGTCTGGGTCTAATTTATCTATTACACAATATATTTATTTAGAATTATATAAGTATGTTTATAAATTGTCTAGTACTCATAATGCAAGCTCAGCTTAATTTTAGACTAGATGGCGTTATGTGAAAGTCGTGAAATGTAATATAATAATTATACAACAATACGGTTTCTATTACATAATATAGTCATCTAACTTCTTAATAGTAAATGACTATATTGTTCTAATCCACTTGAGGGAGCACTGGAGGGTACAAGACGCTACACAATGACTCGGACAGACAATGGACCCTATTGATTAAGTTAAACTGTCCTCCCTTCGATTAACTACTTCGTTTAATTGAAGTTCTGCTGAAGAACAGTTAAGAGTACTCATACCTTGTATTTGAGGTTAAATGTCATCAAATATTATACATTTATATGAAAATATAATAATATATTTACCACACCATATGCTACACGGACAACCGAGTGGTATAAGTCACCATGACAATTACTACTTACTGAGCGCGACGTGTCGCGGGTTCGATCCCCGCGTAGGACAAGTATTTGTGCGATCCACAGACGCTTGTTCTGAGTCTGGGTGTCTTTGTGCGGGTAAATTGAATGTCTGTAAAACTCCTCGCGATACAAGGATTAAATCCACCAGTCGTTATAAAAAATATATGAGAAAAGTGTAGGTTAATTCTCCCTTTATACCTTGTAAAATATAGCTTGATACCTGTGACATTACCGAACGTTTTATGAAGACGGCTACAACCCAAATTTTATTTTTAAAAGTTCAATTTTTTTAACATAAAAACGACGTTTGTGTATAAAAATAAAACGCATTTTTAAAAACAATCATGTAATAATAAAGATACCAGTAAAAATATTAGTAATTTAAATAATATTTAATATTTCTTAAATAATTTATGGTTCTTAGCTTACTTTATAAATGCACTTTGAAGAGCTCTAGGAACGTGCAAGTGACTGACAGATGATTATCGATAAAATAATACTATGAAAATTTCACTAGTATGAAATGTAGTTATTTAGTTTGGCAAAAATGGTTTCGCGTGCTGGAAACAAGCGGGCGCCATCGTTTTTGAGTCAGTACGAGTGCTGACGCCATGCAGACGCCTTGTATACGCTACCATTGTTTTGTTGATATTTGTGTAACTTTGTGTTACTATGGTGTTATTTGTGTTACTTTGTTTGGTGTTACCTTTTTTTTGTTTGCCAAAATGCCGAAAAGACAAAAAAGACTGTTTTGAATAGTGAGTGTCGCGAATTTGTGATCCGTTTGCGCGATTATTTTGAATTATTTTTGTTTTATTTCATTTAAATCATTTACAAATACATTTATTTTTAATTTACATCTTTACATTGACAATGACTACAATGTTTAATAGAACTCATGACGTCACAGATATCGATAAGCTACGAAACACGCCTCCATCCCTAGTAATGTCATTCCGACAAACGTCACAGGTATCAAGCTATATTTTACAAGGTATAGGGATTCCACCTTGACAGGCAAGAGTCGGAGATGATGGTAATAGCTTGAATGCTTCTAGATAGTGTATGAAAAACTGCGGTCTTATCTATTCTTTTCCACCGGTGAACGAGTTTAAACTGTTACCTATAGCAGCAGATGGAACTCTGTGTTATTCTTTTAAATATTAAATTAATGTAATCTAGTTGGAGTCATTTTAATTACAGCATTGACTTCAGTTAAAATAACTAAATTAGATTTATTTGGGTATTTTAACTAATTTAATACTTTTATTACGTATACTGAATTGTGTATTGCGTAACTACTGAGCAAATGCCTAAACCAAGCACAAAACAATCAAACCATCCAAAATCCAGCGCAAAATCACGTAAAATATCGCTTTTGTTCCCATCAAACTGCTTTCACGCGCTAAACACGGCACATTAAGCTCAAAATACTAGACCAATTGCACCATTCTGGGGCCTACTGACGTGGCAGACTAACCTAGCCGGTTTGCATGTAACGAGCCTTTGAAATATGACGTGGCGATCTCTGCAGCCGACACACCGATATTGGGTAAACGCAGGCAAATACGTGCGCTTAATTATGTTAACTAGGCTGCAGATAACACTAGGAAGACTAGGAACATTGCATAATGGTAGTAATGTTACCTTTTAGTAGTGTGAAGGTTAAATATAGATACGTATAGCTGTCACCCGCGTCGTCGTACGCATTATCGAAAAAAATGGGGATGAAAAATAAATGCTGGCCGTTAACACCTACTCAATATGCACACATTTTTTTATAAAAATCCGTCAAGCCGTTTTGGAGAACAGTAACTAACTTTATGACACGCGAATTTTATGTACAAGATAATATACCTAGTATCGTATAGGAATCAAAATAACAAGAGCGAAACTACTAGAATCCAATTTTCAATTGCTGAACTCTACGGTAAAATACTTTTTACTTATTACCTCGTTATTTTTCTGATATCTACATAGATCCCACTAATTTATCTATACCATAATATACCTATTAACTTAGAAATACAAAGCAGAAGAAACACTGTTACCGCAGTATAAATACAAGTAGTAGTTTAACTCGATCGTTTTTATTTAATGAAATGTCTACAGACGCGTGGTACATAACAGCGATAGGGATGCCCACCTACAGCATTTTAATTACATCAACAACATATCATCCGTTCCTCACTGCGACACGCTCGCGACTGTATCATGCCACGGTCCGATAGCGTAGGCATAACTCGCGTTGCGCCCGTTTATATAAAGACTTAATCCTGTACATATCATTATACCATGCTAATACCCAGACATAATAATTTCACTAATTAAACCACAGAGTACTACTTAATTAATTCCGATTCAACGCACACTACTGACAGACTAATTAGAAATAGAGGGTGCACATGTCAATATCAATACAACCAAGTGAGTTTGTAAACAGGGCATCTGTCAAATATCCCAACCCTAATTTACGTCCGCTAAGTGATACTTGTAGGGAGGGGACACTGATAATATCGATAGATAGTATCGATAAGTTAAATGTTAATTATGGAAACTGATGGTACTATGTGTCTTGTGGGAATGAAGTGGGAGAGATTGAAAACGGAAATTATATTAACGTTTCTGTCAAATTTATAATTTATAATGACGTAGGTACGTCACAATAAGAGTGGGCATTTTAGTGATTGCTGCTTTAATCTATTCTTTTGCTGAACTGTTTTTGGAGATTTGCTTTATCTAGTCTTGATGGATTGAAGTGTTATATTCATAACAATGGATTATACATAATCTAAAAGAAGTCTACTACTAAACTTTACTGTATCTCATTTAATACTAGAGTTATCTGTAAGGCATTAATTATTGCACCACAAAAAGTTGTGGCAATAATTACATCACAGAAAAATATTAAAAGGCTCTTAAAAACGAAAAAAGAAAAGTTTCAAAATTTATGCGTACACAGCTAATTTTAAGTAACAGGGAACTGCTCATTTCATTCTTGAGAAGTCTGTTACTTTGCATATAAAGAGGTATTCATTAAAGAAGGAAATGGATTGAGGAGGATTAATACTGGGGAGGACGTGAGGGCACGGAATTTATTACTTTTAAAATGGAAGATAATTACTTATTTTATGACGGTTTTGATGGTGTTTTGTCTATAGGTTATTTTGCACAGTATAAGAGAGATTTAGCCGCGTCTTGTTGATTAAGAACTCCAGTTGGGACCGAAACTAGTCGGGCATCCTCACCCAGGACAAATGTTTATGGTGATGAGGACGATCATTTGATCTGTGTCTGGGTGTAATTTATCTGTAGTATGTGTTTAGAAATATATAAGTATGTTTATCGGTTATCTAGTACTCATAACACGAGCTACATAGTATGCTTCACTTCAGACTAGATGGCGTTGTGTGAATGTTGGGGGTTTTTTTTGCAAGCCTGAAAAATCTCAAACTCGAAAATAAAAAAGCATGGTGATCAAAGGTTGTTCTTACCCTATATAATAAATGGTTTTTGTTTAGCAGTTAGACAAATACTAGCCAATCATATTACATAGACGAAGTATATCAATAAGTTACTAACGTACGATTACCGAAAATATCACACAAGGTATAAAAAACCTTTCCTGAATAACGAATATCTATCAGAATCATAACAACCTCTAGAAAAACAGTAAAAGAATCCATCAGGTGGTCTACCACCACAACCAAAGTAAGATTATCGCAGTCGTGCAAGCGAGATGGCGCTCTACATTGTATAACGCGGTCTTGCTTCCACACTGGAATAATCTTATTTTAAGTTTCGATGGTTCCCAGGTGGGTTTTATGTTATGGGTCATTGCCTTTAATATAAAAGTGTTCAACTGTACCAAACCTAGAACATTAAGACTAAAATTGTTGTACTTCGGAGATCGGGATGAAATGTATCAAAGTTAAGTTGGTAATGGGGTGAATTGGACGAAGGGTGAAATGGCGAGGTGAGCAATATTTTTGCAGCTGTCATCGACATAGGCACGGGTGAAGTCGCGGGCAACAGCTAGTAATTAATACATACTAGTTAAAGCCTACTTAACGTGGAAATTTAAACAGTAAAAACTAACGTAATGATAATTTATTGTCTCTCGCTAATTACTCTATGAAAGAGCAATGAAGCCACTAACGTTTCAAAGTGATTAATGGTCAAAGATAATAAAAATATTACTACTTTAAAGACAAGTTTTGTTGATGCGTTCAGTATAAAAGTTTTAAGACGTATCGATTTTTTTAGTTTCATGTTTAAATTTTTAATTCAGCTTAAAGATAACGTGACAGACATGAATATTACGTTAGATATGAATTTTAATTAAGTACCTATACATATGTAAAACTATACATTAACAACATTTTTAAATATGTATAATTCGTTAGTGCAATTATAATAATACATATTTACGAAATTAGACAATCAATTTGTAAATTAAAGTACTTGTTAGGTACCTATTACTATGTCGATAAAACTGCAATGATCCTTAACTTAATACATATTTAACTAAAAACACCCAACACAAATATTCCCACAAAATATCCAAAACCGCAAAATAACGCTAAAACCAAATTATCAGATTGAAAATATCAATTCAGCCCAAAATTAACCGATATCGAGTTTAATTAAAACATGCATCTAATTAAAGTTAGGTTAATAGAAAATTATCGATATAATCCCGTCACTAGCCTATTAAGAGCCATCGACTCGACGAAATAAAGTAAACCAAAATACCGTGTCCAATATACTGTGACCCATATAAAGTGTAACTGCATATCGCTGTCTCTTTTTAACTCATTAGTTGCGTGTAAATGCATCTCGCTCTCTTTTTCGAGTGAGTTCGGTAGGGTCAAGTTAAAGTGGCTGGGGAATGGTGGGCCCGCATAAAAATAATTCTACTGACAGACGTGTGGAAACATCTAGAAGGATCGAGTATTTCTATGATACATTTCATTTTTAGTAAAAGAATGCAACGTCGGGTTAGCTTTTTAATTGACAGTAAATAAATCTGCTCGCTTTCTGCACAAAAGTGACAAGTGATGAATGATAGGGAGGTTTTTACTCAGCTATGGGACGATTTGGGCTAGCAGAAATAGTTCTACTAACTCTTTCAAATTAAGACAGTTAAATGCTAGAAACCATTAAAATTTTATTACCTAGGAAAAATCTTTCTTAACTCGATGTTTTTTGTCTTAGTTACATCAATTTCCTAACAAGCACATACTCGTATAGCAATAAAATACATAACTTCCTATCGAAGCATCTATTCCCTAAAATCGGAGTACAAAACTTTACTCCACAGTAATTTATTCAGCAAATATTGTAGCCAAGTGTTACCAGTAAATGCAACCCCGTTCTCCCCTCGAAAACTAAACAATACCGTATTATAAGACCCGCATAAAGTATAGTATTTACTACCCCTATACGGGAAGTCCTTAAACAAAGCCAATTACTTGGTACCCGTAAAAACTGTGATGAAGAAAATGTCAGCTGTTCAGTCTTATGGGATTTTTTTCGTGGCAACACAACGCGATGTCGGAAAATAATGTCTTCCTGATTGGATTTTGGTCAACTGAGACTGGCCGGTTCATGGCTGTAGATTTGGTATTTACGGATAAAGATATTTGTTTTAATATTATTGTCTTTTTGTTCTGGGAATCCAAGTTCAGTTATGTTTGTGGAATAGAGTAATTATATTACTTCAAATATAATTTACTTAGAGCTAACATAACGCATAGCAACCGGAACAAAAATATTTAATTATTTATAAACAGTTTACAAAAACGCCAACCTATTTATATTCCAAATGCACAAACATTTAAAAATAAATACCTAAATTGTATAAAACAAAACAAAAGACTGCTGTTTTTTCGTTTCGCTAATTCTCACTATTCATCGGTTTACAATGATATCTATTTTTAAAATTTCGTCTATCGAATTCGAACGAAATTTAAATTAAATAAAAAAACAATGGCGGCCAGCTGGGCCGGACGGCGCGTTCCACCCCGCCGAGCGTCGATACGAGTGCATCGAGCTATGATCGTGTACGAGCCAACGAGTTCCGTACATGTTTGGACGAAATTTTATGACGGATTTTGAGCATAAAAATACAATAAAATCAATTTTATGAACAAATGTTATCACCGTTTGTTGTCCTTGTGTTATGGTCTAGTAGAGTCGAGTCCTCGACATGTCTAATTAGAAAATTATAATAGCACTACCTGATCACATGCGGGTATTAAGAATTCTCACGCTATTACCATCATTTCTGAGGCATGCAGGTTATTTTACGTGCATAATGATATTTTAAACTGTAGGTAACAAGAAGGGTCGATATATAGTGGTCATTTATTTTACCTGCGTAATTACCACAAGCTCTTATGCCTGCATAGAAGATTGCTGTTGTGGAAGAGGGATGTAACTACGTAAACTGTAGTGCGCTATCTCACTCTTTCCGTTTTACAAAGGGCAGCAGTTCAGTTTTAAAAGCGTCGATATTATACCAACTATATGAAAATTAATTACGAATACGATAGCATCGTAAATATTCATCACGGGAAAACATTTCCTTCAAAAAGCGTTCGCGTTAATCGAAACAAAACTCTATATGCGCGGAACGAAAAGCAAACGTTAACAACGACCTATATTCAAATTTATAGCGGGAAAATTTAAATATCGAACACCTAATGTGGTTGTGCCTGACCTATCGCAATTTGTAACATGATTTATTGTACAAACGTTTTTTTTAAAGTAGAGCTGTCAAAATGGTTATAAAAAATATTTGTGGTCATTTCATTTTATACTAAGTGATTTAACATGAAGTAAAAAAGGTTTTCTTTGTTTAACGGATTTATCTACGAAAAAGCCGCATCGATTTTAATAGGACTTTATTGACTGTAGCTGTAATTGTAGACGTAATTTTATAAGACGTAGGGGAAGATCGGGTAGCCCCGGACACATAAATGAATTGCAAATAAGAAATAAATTAACGAAATTATTGACTTTAATTTGTACTTAAAATAAAATTAGGAACTTCTTTAATCATATTAATAAAACATTAGTAATTAAATTACATTTTGTAACGAAATAGAGTAACAATTATTAGGTGTTATTTTTTCGGCATCGCAAGAAGTGGCGGGTAGCCCCGGACATCATACTTAATGGTGGCCCAATCGTTTTTTTAGCCTTACAAACGTCACAACTATAACAAGAATTCGATGCATCAATATAAACGCAATCTTTATGGGCCCAGTTTTTGCATTCCTGGCATTGAATGCAAACACTTACTTAATTTTAAAAATGTATGTGATAACTTGCGTCGAAGTTTGACAGGAGCGGCGAAAATTTTATGGCCGGAACAAAACATTCGCTCACGGCTAACTTACTCCTCACTTACGCCGCAACTGAACGGCATTCGTTTTTGTTCTTAATTACACAAATTAACGATAATAATATAACTATGGAATGCGTTTAGTTTCTTAGATATTAAAATGTCCGGGGCTACCCGCCGTCCGGGGCTACCCGACTTTCCCTTAATTTTATAAGCTTCTATCGAGGCGAAAATAGCCTAAGGTACGTTTGAGGTTTAAATGATAAATAAATAGATAAGAAAACACGCATATCGATATCCCATTCAAATAACAATTACAAGCAAAAGAATGGAATTTAAATCTTGGATAAACTCAAACACTTTTTACCTTTAACAAAAACAGTAAATAAATAAAATAAAAAAACTTTACCCAATCAACGTTTTTGTTGAGTCGGAAACCTGCGCCATTAGGCGTGAAAAGAAAATCGTTCTAGTCTATACCAAGTTCCACAGATAATTAAGTGTAACATAATGACGCGTTGCGTTCATTTTTAGGGTTCCTTACTTGAAGGGCTAAGACTTTGTCTTTAATGTCTCTTTAGATATAAGCATACAGCTCACTGAAACTGATACTGGCTTTATAATAAATAATCCACGACTACCACAAGTCATTTAGTCTCAAACTAAGCTGAGCTTGAATTATGAGTATTAGATAACTGATAAACATATGTATTTACTTCAAATATATACATGATATAGATAAATTAAACCCAGTCACAGAACAAATGATCGTGCTTATAACACAAACATTTGTCCTGGGTGGGGATCGAACTTTACTAAGGAATGTAATACTTGTTCCGCGGGGTGTTTCACATACCTACATTTATATTCAATTCACAAGCACAGAGACATCCAGACTCACAGAACAAGCATTTGTGGAACGTAAGTACAAATTTTCTTGTCCTACGCGGGGATCGAACCTACGACACGTCACGCACAGTGGTAATTGACGTGGTGACCACTCGGCTATCCATGTAGTCTATATTAGTCGTAAAGCGACGTTAGAAATTACGATTCTATGGTAAAAACAAATAATAATATCATATTTAATACGGAACTATGGTAGGCGAGTCCAACTCTCCTACAAAGGTGTTCCATACGAGTGCATGTGAACAAGAAATATGGGCGTTTGTCTATCGTCGGTAGACATTACAAAAGAGGTTATACAGGGTGTCCGGTAATCAATAAATAACCTTGACATGTGTTAGAAAAATAGGAAAAGGTTTTCTTTAATTACATGTTATTTATAAATAAATTAGTTTGCGCACAAAAAAACTGCAATGCTAGTTATATTTATTTTCTACCTATCAGCACAGTTAATGCATAATGTAAAACTAAGAAATTAATTAAGACATATTTTAATGCGTATTTTTTTTGCTTTAAGTGGAACTATAAAACATTTCAAGGTAGTCTATTAATTACTGGACACCCTGTATATCGTAGTATAGTTTGTCTTGATGTCACTACGATGATGGTATGGTCAATTACTCGTAGATAGCAAGGACAATGATTATTATGTGTGTTACGAGAAATGGACGTTTGTAGGTTTATAAATGAAAGTTCTTTTTCTGATTTATCTTCATTTATTGTGTAAGGAATAGATGTATACCAATGATTGCAAGTAATATTTGAGTAAAAATAAAGCCACGAAGAAATCGAAAACTAATAATGAAATAATACATAGTTAACTGTTTCAGTTTCCATAATTATTATGATTCATTTTTTACTGTTTAAAGATGTGTTATCTCAGCCTTTGACAACTATATAATTCATGAACTATTATCATAATACAAAACTCCCCCAGTTTTGTTATAGTTGTCAAAGGCTGAGTTTTAAAATCGGCTAAATTGCAGATTTTTCTGAATTAAAAACTTAAGTCAAACCAACGTCTATAAGTGCAGTTTTCTTTCAAGGAAAGCTCATGCTTAAGGTTTAACCAGCATGGTCCTAGTAACAGTACTTCATCTTATCTAATATTCCATATAAATAGTAAAAGTATTTAGTATCCTAATAAATGCACGATGCGTCGATTTAAGGGCAGTCGTTCCGTGCGAGTGCGTGTGAAGTTAATGGCGGGAGGGTGACGCGCTCGGCTTGTCCAGTGCCGAGCCACGGACCGTTGGATTTGTGTGGATGAGAACATATCACTACATATTATTGTGTACACTACATAAAACTCTAAAGTTATTGTAAGTCGCTGTCTCTCTGTCTGTCTGATAAATCTTTAAAACTACGCAATGGATTTTGGAAAAGTTTGGAAAGTTTATGTGTTTAATACATCAGTATTTCACCCATGCGAAGCTGGGACGGGTCGCTAGTTAAAAACATAGCAATATTGTTAGTCATGTATTTGGTACATGACTTTTGTAGGCTATTTATTCCCAACCTATAATTTGCTTAAGGTGAAAGTTCGTACAGCCAAACCAATCCACATACATTTAATATTAAATTCACGACTAACAATAATACCTATTACCTTCAGAAGTATATATTTATCCAATACAATTAGCTCCATATTTTGTGGTTAGGTCTGTTCCAGGCGGGTGCGTGTCATGATGACAGTTCGCGATGCCATGACGGTGCAAACAATGCGTAATAACGACTTATAACATATGGCAACTTTACATTGTAAAGCAATA
Source organism: Chrysodeixis includens (assembly GCA_941860345.1). Lineage (NCBI taxonomy): Eukaryota > Metazoa > Arthropoda > Insecta > Lepidoptera > Noctuidae > Chrysodeixis > Chrysodeixis includens. Next base: position 273,942 of record CALNXA010000001.1, read on the forward strand.
ATTTTGTTTAAGAAATGTAATACAAATATGTAGGTGTATTGTTTGTAGAAATGTGTAATAATGTTCTTGTTTTTATTCAAAGAAATATTGTCTGATTCACATACACATGAATCAGAGATATGAGGTTAAGTAAAGTTAGCGAATTGGCGGGATGATCGTAAGAGTTACCGCAACCCTGGCACTCTAAGGGCTCCAGGAGGAACCTAGTGGGTTTTACTTAGTAAAAGTTTGACACTCTCTTCCGCTGCACCCACAGCGGGCATTTGATGATTTTCCACGAAAAAAAAGGTCAAGTTACAGTGTTTTAAAAGTCATCATCCCTACCGCAAAAAATATGCAGTATGTTTAATACGATTTGATTGTGTATAGCTGCATAGTCTTAACTATTAATCTAGTACCTGTAACAAAAAAAAACTTCATAGTTTTGAGTTTCGTTACTAATTTAAAGAAAAAGGAAGAAAAAAAATATTTTTTAATTTGTATCTTATCCATACAATTCCAACCTACTCACCAGATAGAATGTTCTCGGTTCAAGTTCAATGTTCATTAGCGTTTGAAGGACCACTCGCGCCAGTGACTCGCGCCAGTGACTCGACCGTCGCACGCATTTTTTATAGGGTAGTATATTTTTAACTAGTAATGCTTCCTGCTTTTGTTTAAGTTGTAATGTTTTGATGTCTATTGTTTTATATATGAGTATTGATATATGTTGTGTTTCGAGAAAGTTATGCAATTCGAAATATATTATGACCTACTCGTACACTCCAGTGCAAGAAAATAGACGATAGCGATAACTTTGATCAGCTGAAGACAATGTAATTTTTAGGAGACAAGAATATTTCTTTCTGGAATAAAAGTCAGTTAATTTTATGTATGCATTAAAATATTGTAAATATAGTTGTGCAAAGCAAAAACCAAAAATAAATATAATAATTCACTTCGATTTCTTTATCATTTGATAAAAAAAAAACAAATCTTACATTTTTTTTCATAAAAAATAAATAATTAGCACAGCTTCCGTGTTTATGATGGCACGAAAATGTGGGTCCTGCGCCTGATCTCTCTCTCTCTCTAATACATTTATAAATACATACATATTATAGATGAATTACACCCAGACACATAAGAAATTTTAATGGTCATCACACAAACGTTTGTCCTGGGTGGGAATCGAACCTACGAGCTTTGGTACAGCAGTCACGGTCACTAACCACTAGACCAACAGGCCCGTCTCAGTTAAACAAAAGCATAACAACAGCTGGTAACCGACAGCCTTACATAAATTCAACGACAATCATCCAACAGATGTTTGACTTACAGTAAGTACTTACAATGTAAATGTTTATGGCAGTACTTAATAACAGGTTTGGTGACAAATTAACTATAATGTAGTGCTAAATACGGCTTATAATTTAATTGGACACATCAGAGAAAATAAAATGTCTTAATTGGTTTTGTATGTTTTTTTTTGTGTTGAATTAAGAAGGGCAAAGTTTTTAGTAACTTTGTCTTGTTCTGTGTCTGGGTGTAATTTATCTATAATATGTATGTATTTAGAAATATATAAGTATGTTTATCAGTTATCTAGTACTCATAACACAAGTTACTGTCGTATACTTAATTTGAGACTAGATGGCGTTGTGTGAATGTTGAGGAATATTTATTTATTTGAGGAACTTTGTGGTGGATTGTCATATTTATTGATAATTTTTGATCTTAACGAAGTTTTTACTTTCTCTATTTTTTTTCTAATTGTTGTATTATTCTATAGTAAAGCTTTTTTGACAATAAAATTTCGTACAAATTTTAGGGCGATCTGACGAGTTAACATATAATATTGTCTTTTTGTGATCCAATGCAGGCCATGGAATTTCAAGCCCTTTTTCTCCGCTAAATTATTATTAAATCTACCTGGCTGTATATTTTAAACCAGCAAAGAGAATAACACGTTAAAAACGAGACAAATGGAACAGAAAAAACAAATGCAAAATACTTCAAAAAGACAGTGAAAAACAAAAGAAAATTCACATCCGAATATCTCATTAATTGTCCCTTTGAAAACGCAAGCGAAAGCGTAAAAAATATCGAAAATAAAAAGGGAGTAACGACTTCGCAAATACCATTCAAAGTTGTACAAAGGTTTTGGAGCACGACACAGTCAACTATTTTAAACACTGTGCCCCTTTGTTAATTTGAAGAGTAAGTGGACACAGAAATTCTGTGTTCGCAATTGGAAAACGAGTGAATCGGAGTAGATGCGAAGTAATTTATTTATTAACTTACAAAAGCTTGAATAGAATGAGTATTTTTTATTGAGATAGCTGAGTTGATGACACCGTCCTTTGTTATAATGAAACTGTATTAAAAAAAGTAAAGTATTTAGTAAAGTAAAGTATTTAGTTATTGACACTAAACTATTGAATAACGAACTATTTATTAGTTTTAAACTGTTGAAAGAGTAACGGAATATCGTTGATAGTTCTAAAGTGTTGTTTAGTGTCTGTGTAATAATGTTATTATAGCAGCTGGTGAATGAACCACAGCTGGGCAAAAGCCTCTTTTACATAGAAAAGGTTGTTCTCGTAAATATAACCCATGTTCAAATTTTACCGTGATATTGTAACGTTTACTAAATTTAATTTTGTTTCTGGCTTTATCATTATATACCAGTTTTCTATTCAAACCCAAATTTTCTAAATTGTTTCCAGATTTTGCCATGGATAGAAATTACAGATGATTATTTTTACAAATTCATTTTGAAATAGTAATGTTGAACACTGGTCAATATTTTTAGACTGTTTAGTAAGCACTTATACCCTTTTCCTTTAACTGATGCCAATTCGAATAACAGACAGATAACATACCTACAGGATTTGAAACAATCCAAATAATCTACTTCGTGTGACCTGTAATAATACCCAAAAAGAGGTAATTACACTCAAAACCTCTTTAGACAAAACATTACACAACTCGCTCAATTATGAGCCTGTTTTGTTCCATCTCCATTCATTCCTTCACACTCATCAGCTATAAATCCAGTAATCATCAATATCTATCTAAGGGAAACTCTTCAAAGAAACAAAAACCTAATTCCAACGGATCAAGGTGGATAATCGCATACTTATTGATACAAAGGCGAGTTCAATTACTTAACAGATTCTAACTTGGACGTACAACCTCTTTGTAGAAGGAGGATGTCCATTTTGGAAGTTGTACAAAGCAATTCCGTTCTATTTACGTTATAAGCCATAATACGTATTATACGTGAATTGTGATTTCTTTCTCCTTAAATGATGCAGAAGGTTTATTTGAGAAATTTTCGGGTACTTATTGGCTGGTGGTTTTGGACTAATGTTTTGGGTACCAAAGGATCCTTCAACCGGAATGTCCCGAAAATAATTCAAGTAAAGGCAATGTCATACTTTAATTGATTTTGGGAATTTTAAGTCTTCTATCGTTCGAAATTGTAATCTAAATATCTATAGAGACGGTTCCTGTTAACAATGTGTATTCGACAGATTACTTAAGTAATCTTTCAGTGTACTAAATCTGTTTATTTGATACTATACGTATCAAATAAACGTAATTTTTTTTTAATGTAAACCCTTAATCCGAAATTGTATAAAGCAGCACCTATTTTAGAGAATACTTATTAGAACTATTTACCTAACCGATAGACAAATTAACACACCAGTTAAAAATATTGCCATCTCAACAAAGGATCTCCAATTTTCTTTGTGAAAACGTTACAGCCAATCCTTTGTTCAGATTTGTTCTTCAAAAGTTCTTGAGTCGAGATTTCCTTTAGATGGTCGTTAAGCCATTCTGTCCGGGGCACAAAGACACGTGTAAGTTTAGGATACTCATCCAGAGTAATTTGGAATCCGGGGATCAGATAGCAACTATTCCCGGTAATGATTTTGGTATTGATCTTATTGTTGTTTTGATATCTATAACGTGTGTAACCGTCTGTGGTTTGTACTTCAAAGATAGGTAATTGTTGAGCGAAAGTTTATTAATGCTGTTGTATTCAAACTGACTTTATATATAGGTGTCTTTTGTTTAGGTTATTTAAAAGCCTGTAATACTTGTGAATTGGCTTCGGTGGGTTTTTTTTTTTTAGTAGAGTGATTGTTTTTAGAATGATCGTCGGTCGTTAGGCAGTAAATATGGTCTAAGCTACAGCCTCAATATTGATTATCATCCTCCTGCTCTTATCCCATTTTACTTGGGTTCGGCGCAGCACATTTTTTTCTTCTATTCTCCCTTATCAGACGTCACACTATCATTTACTCCTTTTTCATTCATTATTATCATTCCTTACACAATCCATCCATCTTCAGTCTCAATATTAGTATAATAAAAATCCGTTATTAGAAATCCGGATTCCACTTATACCTTCAAAGTCAAGTTTACAGCTAAATCGAGTTTCTCGACTAGATTTTACAACAATAATATAACATCCTAATTAAGATCAGACAGTTAGACGGTAGTTTGTTAGTTATGGCTTCTGCAGCATTACAAAGCGAACTAAAGCTGTTTTCAAAAGTTAAATCTTACAGCAGTGGAATATGAGCCTAACCGACCAAAGAGATTGCAGACAGTAAGTTGTGGTTCTACTTTTAGCGGATTTAGATGGAGCGGTTTTAGTTATAACGGCGAAAATGTTTTTACATACAAACAGACAGACGTGTTGCGCCGACCCCAAATAATAATTGGGAGAAGGGCGGGGGAATGATGATGATGATGACAGAAAAACAGACAAAACAAGAAAATAATTAAATTTGCAATAATTAAAAAATTGGTCATGTTTTTGCTTCTTTTGTCTAAAATCATATAAATTGGACGTAACACAAGTGAAGAGCTTCGTTTTTGCGATAATAAAAGTCCAACCTCGCTCGCATTGCTCTTTCCGTAGATGGGTAACAATACACAACATGCCGATAAAGTTAGTCTTGTTATACTAAAATGTACATGTACGGGCTAATGTGAAAATATTATTTAAATATATTTGTATTTTTATTTTTAAATCCACGTATTTATGTTATTTTATGTTATAATTTGTAATTGGTCCATGTTGGCTTTTAATTGCATAAATAATAATAAAAAACATGAATGACATACAACGTTGATAAAAGCGAGAGGCATTAAATGAAACCACATATTCTGTATATCATTATAAGGCTACACAACAAAAATCAAATCAATGTAAGCAATAGTTTAGTCACAGGATATTTTTTTAGTTTTTTTTTAGTTTGAACATGCTGTATCTTCCTGATTAGGTGACTAAGTTTTATAGGCATAGTTATCTAGTTGGCTCCGGTTGGGTCCGAAACTAGTCGGGCTATCCCGATAAATACGCGTGAGTAAACCGTTATAACGTTTTAAGTATGAATCATCCTCACGAAAGTTATTATAAAAATATTGCTTACATTGATTTGATTTTTGTTGTGTAGCCTTATAATGATATACAGAATATGTGGTTTCATTTAATGCCTCTCGCTTTTATCAACGTTGTATATCACATTACAAAAGTTACCTCCTAACAATTCTTACATCTAACAAAAACTTAATTCTAATCTCGTTTCCCGCTTTAACTGCGACCCCACCCAGCGTCTGCACGCAAAGCATTCGCCACAAAGGTTCCTTTACCTATTTCAGTGTATTTGATGAGAGCGACGTAAAACGGATGAAATTTGTTTTGGCCTAGGAAATGCGGCAGACTGCGTCTAGATTGAGATTCGCTTTGTGGCTACTGGATGGGATCTTGGGGAGATTAACTCTTACCTGAAGATTAATTTTAAATAACAGGAGATGGGATGTGACGTCGAAGGATTAGCGTTTGTGAACGTTTCTTTGTGTCGTGTAATGTCTTTTTGTGCTGTATATGATATTTAATGTTTTACAAGAAGGTTTTATATTTCTTTAACCAGAATGGGCGTTGGAAGGGAAAAGAGGGGATTTTGAGTGTTAAATATGGGCCTCAAACACAACAAAACAATTAAATTTCTTTGACCCGTGAAACCGTATTAGTTAAAAGTAAGTTAGATATGATAACTTTCCTTATAAGAAAAGTATAGCCTATTTCAAAAATAATCTTATTAGGTGCTACGTGACGCTGTTTCGAATACAAATAAATACGCTTTAAACAGGATTTACAATGGCAAGCCAAGCAAATGAAGTTATACAGCTTGGCGATCATAAGACCTCCTACGTAATCCCCCCTTAAATAACCTCCCTTTATTACAAAAGTTAAATGAAATTCTAAAAATACACCAATCTTGACAAGTTACGTGACAATATACACTTTAAATTAAAGCACGAAAGTCGAAAACTACTTTAAAAAGTAAAATGACGTCTTGTACCAACATTCATTTGGGAAGGAATATTTCAAATACCACGGTGAAAACATTTCTGAAACTTGGAAAGTGAACAAAACTGATACTCGAAATGGGAATAATGAATTCATGCAAGTTCGCTGTTCCCGAAAGTTTCTTTGTACGAATTAACTAGTTTCATCCATTTGATTAAATACGTATGTATTTTGGGTTAACACGATGCTGTTGTTGAAATTCTAATGTTGGTAATGGTTTTCTTATACTGTATTTTCGCTTGTAGTTTTACTTATAATTATGGATGGTTATTTCAGCAATAAAATAAACTTTTTAATTTTTATGAAGGCTTTAACTTGAGGAAAACACATATGAACTATTATTTGAAAGTGTCAGGTATTAATACTTTAGACATATTGCGGTTTTTCATTTGATAATAGACTAATGTTGGCGGCAGAAAAAAGTCATGGTTAAGAAAGATCAGGAAGTGGACCTGGATAGCTAGCAAAGCACAACTGTTCAGCTGTTGCTAATAAGGAGGACTACAAAAGGCTAATCGCTAACCTTCACTTATTGAAGAGCTACCACTAGAAGAAGAAGAATAGACTAAAAATGTATCATTGCCTATCCGTACCTGGATATACCGTTTATCTAAACATTTGAATCCAAAAATACTGCAAGATAAGTCCAACATTTTTGTACTCGAGTATCAAATTCAAATGCAGTTTAAGGCAGGTTGTGTTCTAGCCGTATACATTGTATAATAGTATGGGGCTTACGACCTAGCCAGGATAAAGGTCTCTGCAGGCGTTTAGAATGATAATCAAGCATTGTTTTAAATAAGTGCACTTTGGAAAAGTGCTTCAACCGTATGCTGAAGTTTGCAAAATGGAGTTGAAAAGTGTTTTGGGGGTTAATGTTTTGGCAATGTAGCCTTTTTGGTCGGTGGAGACTTGAATAACTAAATCCCTGTAAGAGAAATATATAATGTGGACTGAAAATGGCCTTGTAGTGAAATCAGATTTTTTCGGAAAAGTTTTCCTTAGAAGCATAAAATATACTATACAGTACCTGCCGTTCTTGTTCTCAAAATAAGTCGATTTGTAGTTATCACATACCTGCAACAAATAAACATACTTATTAATATATAAAAACTTATTGACAAAAAGGAAATCACATCGACAAAAATTAAAATAAAGACATTGCCCAAACGAAAGCCCGGAAATACAACCACAGAATAATCCGAGCAGAAAAATATATAAAACAAACGAAGTCAGAGAAAATGCATCGAGTGCACGATCAGTATTTTCCCAACAAAATAAAAGGCATGAAACACAAAACTGTGACGTCATCGAACCGGGAACTTTAATCCAGTTTCAAACCAACAAAGATGGGATAGATGGATGGCCCAAACTTCATTACACAAAATAGATGTTCATCACGCCTAATATCAAGTCCGTCGATGTATTTAATATTTCAAAGCGAAATCTACCACACGAAATTACTCCAAAATTGTTCTCCTCATGGCATATCTAGTTTTATTCATGAAACAAGTCGCCAGGGTTGTCGTGTTACGGAGTAAGAGCATTTTACTCTGAAAGCTTCGTTTCCGAGGATTAGATGTGTTCCGTGCACAATAGAATTGTATAAAATACAATAAACAAGAGGTGTGAAGTAAATGAAGCGGTTGTTAAACTTGGGGGGAAAGAGGGGGGGGTTGAAGTACGTGTTGTCTTTAGAATTAGGGGCTTTTCGTCTTTCGAATGTTTTCGGTGTGGTGTTCAAGGATTGTTGAGTTGTTTTTTATTTTGTTCTATTTAGATTTTAGATTTGCTGGGTTTGAAGTAATGTATACCTACTTGGTTTTATCCAGAAAATATTAATGTTATGTTTGTTGAGATAAATAATGTGTATATTTGGCACTTTAAAGTGTGTGATGTATAGCTAATCTGGGCAAGACGTTTGTGTTAAGCACCGGGTCGAAATTGGACTTTGTTTTGTGTTTAGCAAACATTAATCCATAAGATTTTCGACTTTTTGAGAAAAAAAACAAAAACTTACAATGTGCCTAATACACAAACAATAGATACTATCAAAAACATGACTAAAAAACTTATTTGATTTAAGAAATTAGTGACAATATCTATGATTATCTTAAGCTTCGAGTAGGTTGAGCATATTACAGATCACCAGATTCCCACAAACTTAACTCAACTTTCGTTTCCCAGACTAACCTATCCTCCTAGTTACATTAAACATCCCGGATATGTCTTACGCCCAGCCCTAGAGGGCAAAGGTCGGGGTGTGAGGCACCGACCTCATTTGGTTCCCGGGAACTCATTAAGTCGCCTCACCGCTTAATTTTTAACTTAAGTGAAAAAAAAATAGTGAATTTTCCAGCTAGTGCCTTCGACTTTCGAGTTAGGTTGCATATTAGCGGCGTTTTTGTAAGTGGCTTGCGTTTTCGTCTATGTAAGGTATATGTTGAGTAATTTTGTCAGTTGTTTTTTTCCTCTTTTAGGTAACTGTTATTTTCGAAGCGGCGCCGCGGCGCAAGATAGAGAATCGTGAAAGGATTTTGGGAGGCCTTTGCCCAGCAGTGGGACACTATAGGCTAGAAAAAATAAACAAAAACTGATGTACAACACGAAGACTGGTGGTCGGTTCGAGGTTCATTCTTCTTTCTTTAGTTAACACCTAAATAATCAATGGATGAAATTTAACTAGACAAGATTTTAAAGTAATATTAATCGATTCTTTTATGTTATGCTTTCATAACTACATATATAAAATCTCATTAAAAACCTGTTTTCATTATATAACAAAATCAATAACTAAATATAGGCCACGCCTACATGCAATAAAATTATCATAATGACTCTAATTGATCCGGTCATCCATCCAGTTCTAGACCTTATCGACTATTATTTAATACTCAAACAAGTTCACAAGTTTCCGATACTTGTTGAAGTTTGTTCAAGGTCAACTTGAGGTCACGCGTGGTGAACGTTATGTAATGATTATGTAGGATCAAATTCTTTGGTATATTGGTTAATTTGAGGCAGAAACAGTATTTTTTTTACTATGTATTGATTTATTTAATAGTTCATGTACACAAACAAATTAATGGAAGCACTAAAATTAGAAAGAGGTGACCAATAGGTACTGTTTATTCATTTTTACAAGAAATCTTACTCTACTTACGGGTGCTACAGTCGGTGGCTGGTCGGTCTGCTGACCTTGGGCTCAGTAGTTAAGAGTTCTGTTTTTTTTGTAGTTTTTATCGATTTAAAATATTGATTTATCTGGCACCTTGCTATATTATTTTAATGCATAAGTAAGACAGCGTGTTGCTGGGGCTTTTGCGCCATGTCTTCTCCCTTAGCGAAAGCACAGGAAGCGGTGAAGGGTGAGCGATGTGGTGCTATCTCTAAAATTTGGTTTAGCCAGCTACATGAGGGCTCACGTTAGGAGGTGAATTTACCATGGGTTGCTGTTATCAAAATTGATAAGGAGGACTATATACATTTGAATATAGTCTTATGATTTGATTTGAATAAAGTTTTTTTAAACTATTCACAGAATTGGTATATTTTCTTCGGTTTGTACACATTGTTTAAAGCTTATCATCTATACATATAATAAAATTCTAGAAAAGTGGTGTTTGTGCACGCTAATCTCAGTAACGGCTTATTCGATTGAAATGCGGTTTTCACTAATATGTTGTAGTAAGCTTCCCATCACATTTAGTGTTTATTTCATGTCAATCGGTTGATTAATAAAAAAGTTATGCCAATATAAAGAATCACCTCGAACATTTGTTAAGATTCTAATATTCTATCAGATTACGTACACGCCTCGCGCCTGCGCGTCCGTAGCTAAATAGTGCGGGTGACAGTTGCCTGTATGACGTTGACGTCTCTCAGTACCACATGACTAGGGATGGACATTCGAAAAATATTTATATCGCTGTCGATACTCGCAGCATACATTTAATTCTCTTTCATTTTGTTATAAAAATTAGTGTGTTATTTAGTTGTGCAGTGTAACTACGTGTATATACCTGTCAATATAAATATTTTATGACTACTTATTTTGACTTAGATATGAGTTTGGACGAATAAAATGTTAATATTTTTCCTTAGCAACTTTTTAACCAATCTTATAATGTTGCGTTGTTTTATCATTATAATTAGACGCTTTTAAAAAATAAAAATTGAACTACGCACGATATACATTTCTTATTCCAGAAACATATCGACAACCTATCCATCGTAGCACTACATCCCATCACTAAAGAAGTCTATCCCGTTACATTATACGCATAACACTTTATTTTTCATTCCATTAAAATTTATTTGAAGATTTTTCATTCTATTAGATTTGATTTGAAGATTTATTTATTATCACTTTATTAATTGTCTCATTTGGATCTTAGCAATAAACCTTTATTTTTAAAGAACACGTAACTGGTTTTACTGAAAATGTCACCGTAGCGACCAAAATACTGTTGCTATGGTTTTATGTTCTGACGTCAATATTAACATGTTATTTGGCTTACAATATAGAAATGAAAATAGCCGGGTCAGGGAAGTACGAGCTTTGTATTTTTCAAAACAAAAAAAAAATAGTTTGGACGGTAAAAGATTTACTATACTTTATTAACTAGCTGTTGATTGCAATATTGTTTTGTATAACGCGTGGCTTTAAAGACTTGATAGTGCGTATACACTACCACAATTGTGCACCAATTGCGATGGTATAGGGTAGTTGCGTATGTAAAAGTATAATAAAGATAGGCTGTTATTATTAATATCTGCTTAATATTTTGTACCTACGAGTATGCACCGCACGCGTACTCCCGCGAATGTTTTGTTATGTGTGCGTAACACAGCTCAAACTACTAGAACTAGAAACTTGAAACTTTGATAGTAATGTAAGTAAGCACTAAGACGGGATTTTGAAAATTCGTCCGTCAAGGGGTAGAAAGAAAGGAAAATAAAAGATCGGTGCCCGGAATAATTTGCTGCACGTACATACATCCACCAAATGGAGAGCGGCGCTTGCCGTTCTCCACACCACAGCGCACAGAGCTCAACGAAACGTGTCGAATAATATCTAATTAGGTGTTTAAAAACAACCCCGCTCAATAAGTTCTCCCCCTGGTTAGCATTGCTCTACCTGACGTTAGAATAGTCTTAATTTGGGTAGACTTAAGAGCCAAAAGAGCTTCCTCCGATGTACACTGGCTACTATTGAAACTCCAACTCGAGCTCAGTGCAAGATCTGGGCAGATCGACATCTACCACCTACTACTTATGTCCTACCTCAGGAACATTTGCCGCCCGGAGAAACCTTGCAGGTGGTCTTTTCGGAAAGCATTCAACTGTCTAAGAACCCAAGTAGGTAGGCAAACAAAATTTAGCAAATTTGGCTCTACAGACCCCTCTCACATCCAGTGAGAATGCGACATCTCCGTACAGACGATGTCACATCACTTAGAGTGGGCAAAGTGTCCGCGGTTAGTTGGTGTGCCGTCACCAAGTTCTACGAAGAAGTGATGACACTCAAAGAAAAAGTGGAAAGAGCACGGCAGGCTTCATCTGACCACCCGATTCGTGTCCGACGAGCAAGGGGTAGAAGAAGGGCCTAATGGGCCTCCTCCCACCACCATAAATAGCCTACGGCAGTAGTTTCGGGGCAGTCTACTGTACTGGATAAAGGCAAAGACGGCGTGCGCGGTGCTTCCACGCGCCTCTTAATAAGGACTGGAGAAAGCTGGCTCCACATTAATGAAGAAGCTCCCCTTAAAAAGAGCTCTCCTTTCGGGGTTCGCGGTAGTTTGCTGAAGCGTTCCCGTGGCCCCGGACTATAGGAAACGGAGAAGCACTCCGGCGGTTTAGCCAGTAAGAGTCCGGCACACTTCTTTGCCATCGTCCGTTTTCAAGCCCTTTAATCCAAATTGTCAAATCAGTGCAAGATAGCGGCCACAGCAAAAAACTAGCAGTGTTAACTAACAGTCAAATGTGTTTGTAAGACTAGAGGTTATGATTAGGAAGTTAAGAAATTAGTTTTGGATAGAACTGGATTAGGGAGCTGGCATTAAACGTTATTTAGCTTTACTTTTTGTACAGCACTACACATCTTCAATACCTCGCAGACAAAGTCGCGGGCAGCAGCTAGTTTGTAAATAAAGATTAATTGTACATTATTGAAATAAAGTATTAACATTAACTGTTTCATGTCTCATTAATTTAATCTTTATTGCATTATAAAGCCATGAATTCTGAGCTTGTCAGCGCTTTTGCGGTCGCTTTAACTATAAAATCACGTTTATATCACGTTATATAAACTATATTGATTAAATAAACTTTAATAGTGGTGTTTCTATATTTATTTCTAGTGATAAAGCAATTCATAATACAATAATTACGTATAAACAATATTGTTAAAATACAAAATTCGTATTTAAATAATTCGCCACTCTTTGACTCAAGAAATTTTTTTTTACAATTAAAATATATTTTTTGCCCTTTAAGAGTAAGTAGATAAAACATTTCAATGGTCAATTCATAGTTCTTTCATCATTCAATGGTTAATTGTCTATGAAAATGCTATCTTAATTGATCCAAAAGAATAGTTCACAGTAGATACAGTAGTATCTCAATACAAATGTACGAGTATAAACAGAATAGTTTAGCAGAACTGACAACAAACGACTGTAACACAATTATTCAATTTCCAAAAGTGTCGTTCTCGAGTTCCATCAAAGAGGAATAATATGTAAAACCGACCTGCAAACAAAAAGCCCGAAACACATTTGAACCCGAAATTAATTGGTTATATGTTACCCCACGATTTTTGCATGACAAACGACAAAAAAGGTTTCAAAAAACCCTCGGAATACGATTCGGACGTTACCTACCTACGCGGTAACGTCCGAATCGTATTCCGACGGCCGTGGCGCGTAGTATTCAGTTTTTCGTGAAAAATATAGACTGATTAAAGAGTAGAAAGACAGGTAAATAAATAACTAACAAAAATACGTGTATTGTAAATTGAGCGTGGTGAACTCGGGTTGCTTTTGTTTTCGCGAACTGTATTTTTCCCAGTTTTGTTTTTGTTTGCCATTTTTGGTAGACTGGGTTAGGTGTGTGGTCGAAAATTGTATGGAATTTGGTTACAGTAGAAAATAGGTTGGGAAAAAGATTGTAGAGGAAAAATTAAATCAGAATGGGTATTTATTGCAGCGGAGTTGGGTTTGAATTTGCCGTAAATGCTCGAGTAAAAATTTAAACGATTAGTTCTTCTTTGTTCCGTCAAGCTATTAAAGCTGCTATAACATAATTTATTATTATGTTCAGTTCTCAAAGCGTCCTATTATTATCCGAATAATTATATCAATAGACAAACAAAGTATACGAAAATCTATAGGCATAGACTTTTCAATAAATTTCGCAAGGATTTTTAACGTTAGCAACAAAATAAAAACCGAAATTCGATTTAAGCCTAAATACTTTTTACATCAACACTTGAAACGTAATCAAGTGAATTTATTTACGTTTTTATTTGATCAATAATCTTATTTAAATGGTTGTACGATGGTTCAAATATTCAATCTTGCAATCAATCACTCGTTAACAAGTATCAATCTACTAGACAAATATGTCTAGGGCTGTCAATTTACACATCTGTAAAATGTATTTAATTTTATTTGGACAGTCCTTTGTCCAACTGTAGAACTCTAAATAATGTAAATAAAAATTAATTTGGGGTTATTAACACATTTTTGAGGAATTACCCGCGTGAAAAAAGAAAACAAAATATTTGAAAACAAAAATGAATAGTTTGTTAAAGTGACGATTTTCCAATAAATAAAGTTTAACACCAATAGAGGGTACTTCATCAGCAAATAACATAATCAATATTTTATCGTGACACGGAATCAGGAATACTGTACAAAAACTAAAACTCATCAAAAAGTCTTCACACAGTCATATTGCACAGGAGCAGCAAAAGCAAAAAAAAAATTAACAAGCAAGGGGCGGCCCTAGGTCCCATCCAATCAAAAACGATAAGTGGTTTCTGAAGAAGGTTTCAGACGTTCCGTTTAACATTGAAAGTAGCGGCAAGTGTTTTCCAGCGTTATATTAAATATGGAGGGGGGGGGGGGGCTATAGTAGGCAGTTATACCTTATTGATCTTATGATTTGTGATCCGATAAGGTCGGTTAGTATTAAACGGTGACAATCTGTTTGTGTTGGTTTTAGTAATTTGTGTAATTTAAAATTCTAGATCGATTGAGTAGTCTGACTAAATAGTAAAGAGCTGGAGATGCATATGAAAGTTGCAATGCATCAAACAACAGAACGCAATAAATGGCGACATCTAGTGGACAAGATCAGAAGGAGCCACGATCCTCAATTGTAAGGGATACGACTAAGAAGAGATAGAGATGGATTGAGATTTAATAGACTAATAAGTAAATCATTAAAATAGATTACATTGAAGTACGTTAAGCCGTTGACTCTTAAACGCATAATTTGATATTTGAACATATTTGCAATTATGACCCACTGTTAGCTGTTGTTTTGTCGGCATAAATGTCGATTTAATAATAGTATGTGTTAATCCATCGCATTAGCTAACTCTATACCAAATTTCATCAAAATAAATCCAGCGGTTTGAGCGTGAAAGAGTAAGAATCTTCCACCCATTGTATACTTACAAACTTTCGCATTTATAATATTAGTAGAATTTGAGTTGTGTTACCCAGTTAAATGAATTCATTTCTAAATTAGAAGCTCCATAAATAGGAGATTCTCCTGAATCAGGTCACACTAGAAGCCAATTTCATCGAAAAAAAAGGCTACTCAGAAGACATTTTTACCTTCGATAGAAAGGCAGTATTCAATCTCTCTATAAAACCTTCCATATCAAAGTATGAAAGCCTAAACCGAAGCAAGCAATTTTTTCGAGATTACTCTGAAAAACATACATGAAATTCAATTTACCTACAGTATTTTGAAGGGCTCTTAGCGTCTGGATATAGGAGTATCTCAACGAATGTTTTACTGAAAACATATTCGGGTAAAGCTGGGTATCCACTATAGGTTTGTGAACATTGTCAAGTCCTAATTTTGGTTGGCTGAATTTATTTTTGTTTCTTTTTCTTTTTTTGAAATTTAATGTCCTGCGTGGTACAGGTTAAATATAAATACATGTGTTGCGCCGACCCCAAGTAAAATGGGATAAGGGCATGAATATGATGATGATGACTTGAATTGATGCTGTGAAATCTCGCATGGGATTGCGCATCGCTAACCCAGATATTTAAAAAAAAATATACGGTTAAATTTTTAGATTAGAACTTACGGTTAGATAAAAAACTAATATAGAGCAAGCATCTTGTAGTACTAACACAAAATGGGTTTTGTTACTTGAATAAATAAAGTTTATTATTTATTTTTATACCTTGAAGTGACAGAGACAGAGACAGTATGAGACTACGATGTAACGTGACACTGTCTATTCTTTTATAGCTAAAAACTATCAGTTAAATGATCTTATTTTGCCATTTGTCGCGTCTTTGAAGACTCGGCCTAAAGGTTCAGGGTTGAAGATGTTATGTCGGCGAGTCAATTTGTTTTTATCGAAAAATATGTTCATATCATTCATATTATTAGTACTAAAGAAATGTAGAGCTATGTATTTTAAGAGGGTTCTCCGGTTTTTAATATTGATGTTATGTGATATAAGGAACTGTATTTATTTTGTTGTATATTTGCGGTTGTTAGCGATTTTTTGGTAAAGAAATAGTTTTGTTATTTCATGTTTTGAGGTGGATATTTGATTGCTGAGCTAACATTTATTTTAAAAACATGTTTTCAGTTTATTTTTAAAATGTTTGGGAAAATATTTGTCATTCTAATAATATCATATTCACTCCCTCTTTATTTTGTTACGATCAATCACAAGAAAAACATGTCATCTAATAATATAACGCAACTTTGACAACATCTGTTCAAAAATCTTTCACAAAAACGCACATACAGCCTTCACGAACGACAGGAATAAATCATTTTCATCATAAAAGATAACTGAAACAGTGTCTACGCAGCGCGTAGCGACGCTACGGCACGCTACGCCGTAGACGCGTAGGCGTCGTTACGAAAAACTCACTGCCAATAAGAATTATGGCTCTATTTGATGATATGCTTACGTTTATAGAGTTTTTGCTTTAGATGTAGGTTTTATACGTATTTAGGTGAAATATTTCGACTAGTATAAAAATGATACTATTTTATTCAGCCAAATGGGTTGTAGAGTTCTGATTGGCTGTTGTTTCGTGTAAAATACAATTTTATCTTAATCCGACAATACCAAATTTAAAAATCATATAGTCAAACTAGGCTACAATGTAGCTTTGCCCCATCACCCATCCTTCACCGCTTCCTGTGCTTTCGCTACAGGAGAAGAAATGGCGCAACAAACTCCCCAGTAGCACGCTGTCTTTCTTTTACATACCACAAAAAGACTAGATATTTTAGGTATAACATAGTTTAAAAACTTAATTTTATCATAAAGTGAAAGAAGTGTTCATTACACAGAGCTAAATAGAAAAAGAACCTAGCTCTAATCTATTTTCCAGTGAATTTACAAACCAGACAACAATAAGTTAAAGCGAACGAGACACTCATTCAATTTGCATCGCCAAGAGAATTAATTAATACCTTAACGATGAAAACGGTTTTATTAAAGTTGATAAATGCATTCCGTATTTACATAAAGAGTTATTATGCTTTTAATGTGTTTGGTACAAAAATAGCCTGGTTGTAAAAAAATAAAATGTTCGGTTCTTATTTTAAAGGTCATAGGTGCTTCGTTTATTTGTGAATATTGATAAAAAGGTTTTCATTCTCATATATCGTTTGATCGTGTACTGAGAAAACAAAACACAATCGTAAAATTATTATTCACTTCTTTTTTTCTGAAATTCGGACAATATTTTTTGTTTTACTGAAATCAAATAAATTTTGCAAGAAAAAACGAAACTAGGCCTCCTCTTTGGAACCACTTTTAGTAAACAATTTGAAAGCTAAAACATTTCAGTCATATACATATAAAATACCTAGAACATGCGTAATATGAGCTCTACAAAATTAAAGTAAGACTATTGCACTTGTCGAAGCGAAACAATACTAAGTGCAGTTCAGAGCAAGCGAGATAGCAAACTATACGGTGTAGAGCGCCGTCTCTTTTCCACAATAGCTACATATCTGTTTCATGTTTCATAGTACTCTGAAAGCCAGCGACTCGTATCGCTGCAGGCAAGTTCAGAGAATCAATTAAGTTCATGTTATGCTTCACACACATTATATCAAGCTGCGTGCTAATTACACGGATATAGAGTGTTTACTAGAATAGATACATCTAAATGTAGATGGGCCTGTTGGTCTAGTGGTGTGACTGTTATACAGGAGGACCTGAGTTTGATTCTCATTCAGGACAAATGTTTGTGTGATGAGCATGAGCTTTTGTTCTGTCTGAGTGTAATTTAACTACCTGTTGCCCGCGACTTCGTTCGCGAAAAAAATAATTGGTATGTTAAATAGATAGTAGTCGATTCTCAGACTCGACTGAATACGCATATAAAATTTGTTAAAAATCGGTAACTAACATTGTGACACGCGAATTTTATATACAAGATATGTTTTTTAGAAATATATAAGTATGTTTATCGGTTGTCCAGTACTCATAACACAAACTACTCTCGTATACCTAATTTGAGACTACATGGCGTTGTGAAAATGTTGAAGAATATTTACTTAATCTGAAATTGGGGTTGTTTATACCAAAAACTCAATTCACTATTTGCCTAAACTTCAAGAGACGACAAACAGGCTATATTTCAGCTCGATAAAGCCATTAGTCTCTTCCAGCTACCTACATCGCTTACATAACAGGTAGCTCGAAGGCTATACTTTTAATATTACGTACCGTAGATACGGGCAATGTACGTGGTGAACTGCACCGCGATATGTGCTACGTGATACTGAAGAATGCCTTCTATGTGGTTTATGCGGATGTCGGGGAAGGCTGTGTTTTACCGGATGTATGGAATATGTATATTGGATTATGAAAGGATGTTTTTTTAGTTTACCTGAGACACGATTGCAAAATTTTGTTAAGACGAAAATCGTTCATAAGTTTACTATTATTAATCTGCTCAATAAATGTTCGTGCTAGGTTTCTCCTTTTTTATTTTTAGATGGAAAAATGGTAATGAAAATTGATTTGTAACAAAAAATAATGTGTTCATAAAAAGTAACGTTTATTTCTCTCTTCTCTAATATGTGTAGTAATGTGATCTAAATTTCACTAAATAGAGATTCATTCCATATAAATAATTATAATATTTGATAACACGACGAAATGAATACACAATTACAATTCACAATTCTATTTGAAGCTAACAAAAATGGCCTCGTTTTCGCGTTAAAGCCAATATTATATCTAACAGTTTGCAATTTAACATCACCAGTTAGCTACATATTAATATAAATTAAAATGTGACTATCTACACAGTATAAACACATACAGTACTATAACTCGGTCGTGTCTAAAAAAAAGGCCTACAGCCGCGCGGTACGTAACGGCGATAGGGCTGCCTACCTACAGCATTTTAATAATATTAACATCATCATACCGTCTGTTCGTCACTGCGATACGCTCGCGACTGTATCATGCCACGGTCATGCCACGAACCGATAGCGTAGGTAACATCTTGAGTGCTATAGCTGATAGAAATGATTACCTTCTAATGTGGAAACTGGAGCGAACAAAGTTCACAAATTTACTATTATTTATTAGGTTTGAAATTTAAAAATAAATGTTCAGATCTCAATTATACGAATAAATATTTTATTATTATTATTATTTATAACGCACATGGAGTTCGTTTATACGAAGACTTCATACTGTATATTTGATTATACTGAGTTAACTAGTATTTATATTTTGCTCACATATAATATTAATATCAAATATCGTATTAATGTATTCACAACACACCTCGTGGTCATTTTGTTGTAATGTTCCTGTATATGTCAAATTGTTTCACCCTGTATAGCGTATTTAAGTACTATTATTTATTTTTAAACCATTTTAGCTTGTTAAAGATGTTGCGGGGCTCTCGTGGCCAGAAATAGCAAAAGATAGAAAGGTTTGGAAGAAAATGAGGGAAGACTTTGCCCAACTGTGGGATCTCAGATAGGCTACAAAGCTATTATATAATTAAAAAGCTATTATTAATTCCTATAACTAATCTTAAGTTTATTAAAATAAAAACAATCGACATTTTAAAAAAAAAATTAGACACGGCAGTTCTTCTTGTCTAAAATTTAGTATAATAATAAACATAATTATACATATTTTACAAGATCATGAATAGCATGTTAAATAATAAGTCACTCTTTCTTAATCCCCTGAAAAGATTTTCTCCTTCCTTTTTAGTTACACCTTAGAGTAACAACTTAAGGATACCTATACTAAAAGCAAATTATTTACGTAACGGTTAACGTAACTAAATCAACGTTAACAAGTAAACAAACAATTCGGAATTAAACTAACATTTACAATTGTGCTATTTTCTTTGTCTTACAAAAGGAAAGAATTAACTTCCAAGTTCTTTTTTGTTACAAAGTTGGGCCTTTTCGATATACGTAAGAAAAAAGGTAATATGAACTGGTCAAGTGGGAGTCGGACTTGTGACACTAAGATCTGTGTAAGTAGGCTGAAGAAAAAAAAATGGTTACCCAACAAGTTCATGACCGCACCAAGCGTTGCTTAACCATATTTTTATTGTTACTATAGTAGTAACATAATATGAAAATTTTCAACTATGTAGTTCTCACAGTTGGTGACAGAAGATAGACAGACACGGACAGCATGAAATTAATTATAATAATAATAAATATTCCTCAACATTCATACAACGCCATCTAGTCTCAAAAGTAAATTACACTAAGACACAGAAAAAATGACCGTGCTTATCACACAAACATTTGTCCTGGGTGGGGATCGAACCCACTGATATAGCAGTTACGGTCACTAACCACTAGACCGACAGTCCAGTCAGTTTCATTATTTCAATCTTTTTAATTTAAGCTAGAAACACTAGAACTATTTAAAAGAAATATTTAGAACTAATATGCATGTGAACAAGTAAAAGTTCATACTTTTTGGTCTGGTCAAAAACCTCCTAAGATCATAGATACGATAGCGGATTAGTAATAAGGTCCCGTTTTTCCTTTTGGGTACTGAACCCCAAAGGTTAAGAAATCTTTTGATGGATAATAAAAGGTACAAAAGTTTTCTTGAGAAATGTGTTATGTCATCTGGGACTTTGGGCAGTTCAGATGCAGTCGGCTTAACTTTGAAGTTAAACTCTGGAGGTGACTTTGACTGATAACGGAGAGATAAATTTAACAATGTTACCCTAGAGATGGGAATACATTGTTTTTTTTTTGCATATTAGGATTTTTTTACTTTTTTTTTAATCTATATGTGTCATAATACTTTATGAGAAATGATAACTAGTAATTTTATGAAAAAATTGTATGTGATTTTGTTCTTGTCTTTAATTAACGTAATTCTTTAATTAAGATTTTAGTCTCAAGAACTTCTTACGTAAACACAACAACGTGTCTTTTTGCTTGTTTAATAATACTGTTTAAACTTAACGTCATTCCCATATTACTGTCTCACCTTAAAACAATAAATACAGCACAAAACTTAACACTAACTTAAAAAAAAAAAACATAAACCTCCAACTTACATCTCATACTACACTACATCAAACTTTCATCCACTTTCAGTAATTTGAAACATCGACATAGTAACATTAACGGTTCAGTTAAGCTGTTAACTTAGCAGTCACTTAACTTGCTCGGCTCCGGTTAAGCTAGGGATTTCCACACGTCCGCTCTACTTGCACATAACTTTAAATTTTCAGGTTTTTCAGAACGGATTATTTCGACTGAGTAATTTTAATTAGGTCAAGTTGGTTTTAATGTTCCTGAAAGTTTCAGTCTTGTTCAGCTTATGTAAGAATAGAGAACGTTTAGTTATTGTTTTATTTTTAGATATAAGTAGTGAAGAAGTAAGATTTTGTCGCAATTTTTTTGTGGTTAAATGAATTTATTTAGAAAAATATTCTACCAATCGCCTAAATCTATACGTTTGCTTAGTCTTACCGGTAGCTCATAAGCGCACAGCAAACACATTTTAATAATCCCACTAGGAGTATTAAAAATAGATTACAAAAATATAAATAAGACAAAAGATTATATATGATACCGTTAAAACTTATGAATAAATCTTTTAAGTAGAAATTTAATTGGAAGTCGTAACCGTTACTTCTGTTTTTAAGTAATAAAATAGTAATAAAATGGCTTATAAGGTAAAATATCAGTACTCTTACATACATACCCTTACATAATACTTACCCAGTCAAGGTTTAAAAGCGTTCATTCCAAATTAATACAAAAATGTTTTTCTCGACATTTCAAACAACATTCAAAATTTACCTATTACTCAGTATTAAGACTAACATTGTATCTTTCAAGCAATTTTAAGTCAAGCTTACGAAACGAGTTTGTTCGAAAAAGTTCCGATTTAATCTAGCTCTTTATTCACTAAACTCTAGCATAAGAAAAATAGAGGGAAGAGTACCTCTACGCTGTTTTGGTACTGAAATCATCGACAAACTTCATCTCTGTCTGATTTTCATCAGTATTTCAAGAGGGATAGATATTGAAAAACATTAAATGACTAGGCCTATCATTTCCGGTTTAAAATGCAAACACGACGGCAAAAAATATATAACTTGGATTTATTTACAAAATGTGACTTGTTACAAAATCATTTTTCTATTGTGACAGACATATTCCTAATAGTGAACTCACCTCAGAACTATATAGAGAGTTATTTCCTTAGAGCGCTATTTCCCTCAACTTTACTATTTGCCATGTTTCTATTCATTTTACTTCAGATGTCTCACCAAATATCCATCAACTACTCGTACATTTACTTACTTCAAAGAGCTTAATGTTCCTGACAGCAAATAATTATACTCAATCGAAAGCGAACTAGAAACGTATCAGAAACCCTTTCAATCAAGTCTATTGGTCAGCCGACGCAATAGGCAGTCCACTGCAATCATATATGACAAATAAGACCCGGTTCAAGCCGAAAACCGGGTCGCAATCGGTCAAAACGTCCATTTCTGTACGATATAACATCCATCATACCAAGACCTTGCCCGCCAAGCAATTTACGGACAAAGTTAGGCATCACGAGAGGTCGACACGTAATGGTCGACTGAAAAATGACATTTAGTATCGTGTTACGTAATACAGGACGTTGTACGATAACACGGAGTAATGTGACGTCATTTTACACGTCTAGGGAATCGATGAAAGCTGTTCACGCCGATAAGCACCTAATGACTTTTGTATTAAAGTTGAAAATTGCTTAGAGATTCGTTAGCCAATATTGCTATCTAGATAAATTGTACCGTCAAAATGAGTAAAAAATAAGGTCATGTTTGCGTTCAAATAAGCGGAAAAATCTGGTTAGAACCGGTTGCAACTGGCGTACACTAGTAAGCGCCGGATTATTAGCTGCACGCCGGATTAAATGGATTTGCTTATTTCTACTGAAGTTGAAAACGCGTCTTGAAATATTTTATATTCATATTTTTTTAATCTGTTCATTCGTTACACAGTATTTAGTTTAACTAACTGTGCATTGTAGATTTTTATTTAACTGAATAGCATAATTTTCTTTATACGTAATTATTAAGGCTTTTAAATCGTTTTGTATACAAAATTGCACGCGCTTAGTTAAAATAAAAACTACTTTATGCTATACTATGATAATCGCGATACTTTAACTCAATCGACAGGCCTGTTGGTCTAGTGGTTAGGTGGCCTTACTGTTTTACCAGAGGTCTTGGGTTCGTTTCCCACCCAGGACAAATGTTTGTGTGATGAGCACGATCATTAAAATTTGTCTTGTGTCTGGTCGTCATTTATCTATAGTATGTATCAGTTGTCTAGTACCTACTTATAATACACTCTGCTTAGTTTGAGACTAGATGACATTGTGTTAAAGTCGTAAAATAATCATTTATTACTTTAACTCATTCTTGATAAAATCACCTCTATATTTATTATTAGCACGTTTATTATAAAATCATATTTCCCGATATTTCTCATGAAACGTAAAGGGAAGTTTTTGCGGGTGTTCCAGGGATCTGCTAACGAGCCATACGTCTTCATTAGCCGCGGTTTAGCTTTCGTTAACATGTCTAACTGTTTTGTTCAAGGTATTATATAAATACTGTACATAATATAAGCAAAAATGTATATTGTTATAGTAAAGTTATTAGTAAAGGGTTAGAATACTTGTAAGTTGTCGATTCATATGCTGGTGCTTTTAAAAGTACCAATCTTTCGTAAGTTTTCTGTCGGTGTGGTGAAAAACTTTGCAAGAAAAACTGGATTCCAAAATGGAACCAAAATTGCTGAACAAAGGTCTTTCCCAAATCGGTTATAGCTGCAAAAAAGTTACACCTCTCTGCAGTCGCTTATAAAGTAGCCTAAATATTAATCCAGAGGGTTAGCTAACACCATACCAAATTTCATCAAAATTGCTACTGCCGCTTTAAGCATGAAAGAGTAACAAACATCCAAATATACCCACAAACTTTCACATTAAATTTATTTCATTAGTTTGATTTACGTTAAAATAATAGTTTCAACCGCTGACAAAAACAACAAAAAAGTAATCTAAACCTATCCTAAAAACACAAGCTTTTATTTACAAAACCAATTTGTATCAGTTAACGGATTTGCACAAACATTTTCACGCAGCCATTTTTAAACTAAACCGAACTAAAAATAAACCTTCAATAAAAAAACGTGTTACAAAATACTTCAAATTTTATTCAAGAATCAAAAAATCTGTATTTTCAATGGCGTACATAAATTCGAAAGCGATTTTCTTCACCAAATCTAATTTGCATTTCATATTCAAAAATGTAAAATGCAAAATGGTTTGGTCGCCGTGTCCCTATAAAATAAGGCCTCGGTTGAGATTTGATATTATAATTAGCCTGTTTTCTGACCGTGTGTAGGCTTGGTATTTAAAATAATTGAGATAGCTGTAAATATATTTTGACAAAATAATTTATGGTCACCGCGATGACTGGTTCGTGGTCAGGGATAGAGAATTGTGGAAGAAGTTGAGATTTTCCCAGCAATGGGCAATCTGAAGACTACAAAAAAAGCTATTTGTAGTTTAGTTAAGAGTGATTTAGCAACTATCTAAACTAATATTATAAAGAGGTAATTTTTTTTTGTTTGTTTGTTACGAATAGGCTCAAAAACTACTGGACCGATTTTAAAAATTCTTTCACCATTCGAAAGCTACATTATCCACGAGTAACATAGACTATATTTTATTTTGGAAATAGGGTTCCGTAAGACATTTGGATTTTTCGGACACAAACTGAAAAAAATCAACCAAAGTAACCAAATATACACGCGGGCAAAGCCGCGAGCGGACAGCTAGTATTTGATACATCGTCAATTTAATTCGTTGTTAAATCTACTGTTCAATTTACTACTAAATACTATTAAAATTAGTCCGCAAGTTATGCTCTTTTAAATATCAACCCTTTTTCTTATAAACACATAAAAGGCATATTTCTTTTAACTCACTCAAGCTAAGTCAATTTAAATCCTCTTGGTGCAATAAATCAATTTTAATATAATTTATAATGCCTGGTAATGCGGCGCACCCCTAGCTTGCTAGAGTTGCACCACGTTCGAATTTCCGTTGGCAGTTAGTTTGAATTGTGCAAGCTTTTAATCCCTGAACATTACATACTTTTTAGGCCATAGAGTAACGAAATATTGGAGTTGTTTTTTCTTCCTTTTTCAGCTTTTAAGGGCCGGAATTTGAGATCGTTTGTAATAGTGAAATGTGCTGAATATTCGAGGATGAATGTAAGAGGAATTAAAAGTTAGCGTCTAGTTTTTCAACACATTCTGTCCGGTTGTATTCATTTTTTCCTCTGATTCTCGGGAATGAACGAGTATTAATTGGAAGTGGCTTTTGGCTATTGTATTTTATACGTCCCTTTATTAGAAAGTTTAGGATCTATTGATACTTAAATCCTTATAACAGACTCAAGAAAACCTTTTTTTCCTCTTACCAAAAAGATTCCATTCCACAAATTAGAAATAAAAACAACACCAATAATTCCAGGATTCCAGAGGCTTAAAAAGCCAGGTGTTTGTAAACGTTAGTATAATGTAATATTAACGTTTACAATTATTAATATTTACATTTTTGGAACCGTGCATCTAGATGTTCCAAAATGTCATTCCAATTGAGAAGAATCGGCAAGAATACCATCCCAAAAAACCCAAAAATAAAATACACAACTATTTTCTCTAACTAAGAAAAATATTGAATATCTTCTACAGAATTTCATGAATCCATGTACTCAAAGTAAAGGTTCCGTAAAGTTCGCATGTACAACGCCTGTTTTAGCTTCACTTGTTAATGTTCCTCACAACTAATGAACTAAAGGGATGCTCGGGTAATGGCCGTTACGAGGAATATTTTTCTGTATTACATGTAAAAAGGGTTGGGAGTTAAAGCATTGTGTGTGTAAGAGATTGTGCTGTGATTTTATTTATTAAGTACAAAGTAATATGTTTTTTTGGCCAAATTTGGAGGCACCAAGTTTCAAGCATAGGAAAAAATGTAAGTGATAATTGTGATAGTGATTTTTCATTATTAAATTAGGTTTAATGATTAAATATCTCTAAAATACCCATATTAATAAAGCAGATATCGAAATCTCACGCCGCGAGGCTCTAAAAGTTTACAGCATTTGTACATATTTTGAGTACGTAGTTCTGATGATAAATTGTTACGTACTTAACTTTTTTCCTTCTGGCTTATTATAATTATGAGCTCTTAAAACAGTGCTTTTAATGTAGAAAAAACGAAACACCATTACCTACGTATACACTATCACTCTCCCACAATCAACAATCTATCTCAAAGTGCTCGTAACATGCATCAAGTCTAAAACAGTGAAAACCAAGTTGAGGATGTAACATGAACTAAAAGTGCGCCAATTAATAGAGCGATGTTCGTACTTCGTCAGAAGTTGGTTCACTTCGAGTTTCAATTACTTTGCTGCATGATACCGGCATGGCGGCAGAATGTTTGCGTCGCACATCGGACTTCTAGTGTAATGGTATGGTGCTTTATTTGATAACTTTACAGCTGTTTTAGAATGTGTTGTCGTTCATTTGCTTTGGAATTGAGCGAAGGTGAACTTGTACATACATACATACATACATACATAAACGTCACGCCTCTTTCCCTTGGGGGTAGGCAGAGATCACATCTTTCCATTTGCTACGATCCTGGCATACCACTTTAGCTTCACTGAACTTAGGTGAACTTGTAATTTGGCTTATTAAAAATAGTTTATAATAAAGTCGCTTCCCGCTGTTTTTCTATTTTTATGCCAACATTTGTGAACATCTAACCTTAATTTGTTAAGTTACATGCAAAATCGAATGAAGATACCAATACTAAAAAAATACCGAGTGTTTTATTCGCCTTTGCAAAATCAAATATATTTACCAGTAACCATTATACGAATCCAGCAAGCTCAAAAAAATTACATGTACCTACGTACCTATAAGACATGCAAAAGTAATATAATTACTAACAAAATTAATGATTTCATTTCGTTCAGTGATACAGAAAGTGGACTTCAAAGGCGATCCAAAATAATAAAAATATCATTTTCACAGACGGCCCTCTAGTATCAGAGAAGGCGAATCTTGTACCTAGCTAACCAGACGACAAATATGTATATTAACATATTAAATATTGTATACATAAATCACGAAAAGACTTCTACTTTCAAAGCTACTTGTCCACCACAAAATTGATATAGGCTTAAGGATCAAATTAAAACACAATCCAAATATTGTTAGCAAAATCTAAATATACTCCATTCACCTAAGTAAATAAGGTGTCTATTGAAAAGCCCGGGTATAAAACGGTACCGGTCGGTGTTGCCCTCAATCATAATCAATCATAACTGAATGTTGCCAGCCTCGGACAGCCATTGTTTTGCTTTTTTCTCGGCACGAGTGCATTTCGGTGAAAAATGGAGGGAGGTGTTGAGTTAGGTTGTCTCTAGTTTTTATTAATAGCTCGCTTGTTTATTTTTGTTAGTTTTGTGTTGAAGTGAAATGGATTTTTAAGCTTTATTTTTAAAACTCATTTATCATTATCATCAGCCCGTTGCAGTCTAATGCTTCGCATAGGCCTCTCCCAAGGTACGCCACAGAGGAAATTATTCCTTTAAAAACGCATTGAAATATTTCAACTCTCTGTAAATATGATGATGATGATGATGATGTCCTCCTAAACGTTTCCGTCGACGGCGACACCCTGGCATACATTAGTAGCTTGGTTTCGGTCATGTGCTCGAATATGACTCGTGAAACCAAATTTGGCCTTGAACACGCGGTCACAAGTAGAGCAGTAAAGTTGTCTGTAAATATAATAAACTAGCTTTTGCCCGCGGCTTCGCACGCGTTAAGAAGTATTATTGTTTAGCAAGTTAGTGTAAAAATTAGGGCCTGCAAAACTTCCTTGTACACAATATTCTTAACTAATTTGTCATTTGGCGCTAAACCTATCAAGCTACTTACTCGTGAGAAAGCAACATAGAACTGCCCATGAGAGAAGCAATGTTCTCTCAAGTCAATACCCGCAAATTTGAGAGTTTGCCCCTGAGACTTGTTTATAGTCATGGCTAGTCAAAAATCAAATAGATTTCTACAAACATCCCCTATTTCATCCCCTTATGTGTGGAATTTATCAAAATCTTTCTTAGCGGATGCCTACGTTATAGTACCTATATGCATGTAAAGTCTCAGCCCGATCGGTTTAATTTTGACAAAGTTTCATAAAAATTTCATCCCCTATTTTATCCCCTTGGGGGTAGAATTTATTAAAATCCTTTCTTAGCGGATACCTACGTCATAACATCTACCTGCATGCCAAATTTTAGCCCGATCCGTCCAGTAGTTTGGGCTGTGCGTTGATGCATTAATTTCGATCGAATTTGATTACCATAAAAACGGTTCTAGTGAGTTAATCTTAAAAGATAGACATATACTGTCGCGGACATTTTTTTAGATCATTTCAATAGAAATAATTCTTACATACATATATTGTGTGTATCTTGAACCGTTTTCGCAGCGCACGCAACTGAAGCCCTCAAGGATGAACAATTTTCCCCAATTTTTCACACATTTTCCATTATTTCTTCGCTCCTAATAGTTGCAACGTGATATTATATAGCCTAAAGCCTTCCTCGATAAATGGTCTATTCAACTCAAAAAGAATTTTTCGATTCGAACCAGTAGTTCCTGAGATTAGCGCGTTCAAACAAACAAACAAACAAACAAACAAACAAACTCTTCAGCTTTATAATATTAGTATAGATAAATCATAACATAAGAGGATCAAACTTGCACATCACGCATACAAATCTATACATAGAACCGCAATGTCACCACGACATTTTTATTATATCTGTACGTGTCATAAATAACTGATCAAAAAGTTTACACTACATTTTTTAACTCATTAAAAAAAACATCATTTTTATACATCACTTAGAAAAACAGATACTTCAAAATGTACTATTAGCTAACGGTTTGTACTTTTTGTACTTGCTTAAAAAAATCTCGAATAAGTATAGCATAATTCAAACTAAGAAAGAACTCCAACAAAAACGATGTCATTACTCAATCTAAACTTTGTAAAGCATCTTACGAAGACCTTAAAAAACTTTAATCAAGTCTTAAAGGTAAACATAAAACTAAGTATTATCACAGTATAAATAAATACAGTAGTGGGTCTCAGCTGTTTCAATCATACATCATCTATCGTAATTTAATAGCGATAGAGAACTCCACCTACAGTATTATAATTACATCAACAACACATCCTCTTTTCGCTACTGCGACACTCTTTTTTTTCTTCTTAGTAAATCATCAAATGACCCCACCCGCTGTGGGTGCAGCGGGAGGGAGTGTCAGACTTTTACAGAATAAAACTCACTATGTTCCTCCTGGAGCCCTTTGAGTGCCAGGGTCGCGGTAACTCTCACGATCATTCCGCCACCCTAGCAGGCTCTGCGAAACCCTCGTGACTGTTTCATGCTGAGCGTATGTCACGATCCGAAAGCGTAGGTATAGCCCGTACGCCCGTTTATATGAAGACATCACACTGTATAAATTGTTTTACTGTGGTATTATCAACATTGTAACAACTTCTTTCTTCATAATTCCATAAGTTTATAACTAACGAGTAAATCCTACTTAGAGTTTAATAGAGAACTAAAATACACAGTAATATGCTAACAGTGTGTACGCGCTTAATAATAGAAAAGTACTTTAATTTTAAACATAGGTTTTATGAGAATATAAGAGTGTAGTAGTGATAGCCAGAGGTAAGACCGCAGGACTGCCAAGTCAAAGGTCTCGCGTTCTATCCTCAAGCGCACACCGACTTTTTGAATGTTGTGTGCGTTTCAGAAACAAATCTTCAGCTTCCATATTTCGGCATGCAAGTAAAAATGTGGGTCCTGCCTCTGATCTCTCTCCGATCGTGTCGGATTGCTGTCCCATCGGGCTGAGAGTACGGGAATAGAGATTGCTGGTAGCTGATATCCTGAATTAAATAAAAAAGTTTAGTTAAATTCATTAAGCGGTTAAAAATATTACTTTTTAACCGACTGCGTTAAAGGAGGTTAATGTTTTTGCGGCTTTAAACAACATTAAAGCGGGAGAAGCCTAGGAAAAAACCTAGTTATTATTATGTCACGCTGTACGTGTCACAATACTACTATACCTATAGATATTATTCTGATGACGACATATCAAAGAGACCACAACAGTACATTAACACATAAGGCAGGCACTGACGCTTGATTGACGAACTGACTTCGGTTTAGTGGTCTCAGACTGTCAAGCACTAGGTCTCAAGTTCAAATGATGGTTCAAGCCTAAAGTATTTATAAAGGTCTCTGAATCAGAAAATGTGACTGTATTTACTTACAATCCCGTGCCTCGTAAACTACGTCAAGGATTTGATTCCGGCAGTCAGTTAATTTTTGACAGCCGTTTAGACTACTGTTTTTCACCTTATTACCTATGTAATACATTATGGTATGCAATAAAGAATTGAGAATTTTATAATGTCCAATTATTTGTCACTGAGTAGTAACAGTGACAACATGACCTAAATATTTTCCCACTTCGAGTACAATCAAGGTCAAAAGTTTTACTATCAGGCAGTATTTTTAATGTGACCGTCTTTTATGAACCACGGCATGTAATTAGCAAATGAACCTGGTTTTATGGCGGCAGTGATTCCAGCAGAGCCTCCTCCAGGTGGACTTAATTAGAAGTTTTGTTACCAATTTTGTTGATGTCTGTACCTGAAAAGACAGAGGAAATTGTTAATATTGAGTTGTTTAGAGTTATTAAGACAACTATAATATATATGTATTTAGAAGTATGTAAGTATATTTTTTAGTTATCTAGTGTCCATAATACAAGTGCTTAGTTTGAGACCAGATGATGTTATGTGAAAGTCGTGAAATATTTATTTATTTTACATAAATAATTGATGTTATATGTATTTTTATAAAGAGGATACAATAAAAACAATATTGTGATGTTATGTACCTAAGTTTTTATCAAATTCAGTTTAGTATGTGTTGCGTGATCAAATATTAATCACAAATACAAAATTTTGCATTTTCTGAAAAAAATACAAAAAAAAAATGTATTAAGTAAAGTAATTATTGCTTTTTGATGCCGAATTTAATTTAAGAGACAAAGCGGTATTTAATTAAAGATGTATAAAACATCAAAAACCATTGCAAATGGTGCTTACATAATTACGGTGACGTTGGTATATGGGCCACAGGGCACGTGTCACACCGAACAATAACCGTGAATGATATAATTACAAAATTAAAATTATTTTTAGACAAAGTTTAATTGAATCATACGTGGTTTTAAAAAAAGACTGCGTCTGCAATGACAAAAAGTAAACATCTTTCTTGAAAAAGAAAATGGTAGGCATTAACCGAAATATAAATCTTAAAGGGAAGCTTCGACGATCTATTCTACTATTGCAGATAAAAAATGTAAACACTACGGTAATATTTATAAGCAAATAAACGCTAACTTTAACTTAAGAAGTTAAAAATATATTACAGTACAAAACCGCATGCATTTTCCCGCAAAACAGATTTTGGCCGATTCTCAGACTCACTGAATATACGTAAAAATTTCATAAAAATTAAACTGTTTCTAAAATCTAAATAGTTCGGGAACTAACATTGTGATACGTGACTTTTACATAATCGAAATCAAAATCAAAAGGTTTTTATTTCGAGTAGGCCTTCTCAGGCACTTTCAAAACGTTACTGACTCTAGTTGTGCGGTTCCAAATGGAGAAGAACCGGCAAGATACTCCATAAGTTACTCTTTTAAAATATGTATTTACGTTGAGGCGTTTTAAAATAATGTTACACTACGGTGTAAATGTAACACGTGGGCTCCGTCAATCGGACCCCGGCCACTTTAATTACAATTACAGACCTTTTATTGTGTCTCCATTTGTAACATTAACGAACTGTGAAAATTGAGTTCCGCACCTCGAGCGAGTTTTCAAACATTTCATTATTTACTTAGAATTTATAGTTGAATCGAGTTAGTCGATCTTAGACTTTATTACGGTGGAGTAAGGTTGGTTTTTGTGATTTGCTGTTGCTTGAGAGACTAGTTTTTAAGTGTCATGCGTTTTAAGTTCTCTTTATTAGTGGTAAGGGCAAAGCGAAAATGATGCATT
Source organism: Chrysodeixis includens (assembly GCA_941860345.1). Taxonomy (NCBI): domain Eukaryota; kingdom Metazoa; phylum Arthropoda; class Insecta; order Lepidoptera; family Noctuidae; genus Chrysodeixis; species Chrysodeixis includens. Next base: position 306,323 of record CALNXA010000001.1, read on the forward strand.
TGGTAAATTAATTTAATAGTAATATATTACAAACATATTCAATATTACAATTTAGATTATGAATAATCTTAACTACTGCATTTAGAAAAAAACCGAAGTAGGTTTTTTGGTAGGTTTATTAATTTTAACCTATATCTGACCTATACAATCATTTGAATTAATTACATAGTTTTAACCAAGTTAACTATTTTATTTAGTCATATTTGATTCCAACAACAAACATACAAACTTCAAGACCTATTTTCAGTGTGATATAAGGCTATATGCTTACTAGAACCTACTTTTTCAGTCCCTTAATGAAGTATAATTGTGAACCGCCTTTCATACGAAGTCCTACTCAAGTTGGAAATCTCTTTCAAATGCTGAACAACTTGACACGTAGGCGACAAAAAGAATTTTACACTAATTTTGAATTACTTGAAAATGTACTGTAAGTTTTAGAATGAACTCGTTCTTCGTCTAAAAACTAGTTGAATATGTTATTGAGAAGGAAAAAAGTCGACTAAAGTAAAATGACCGCAAAGATTATTTTTTTTATTTATTTATTTCGCGACATGTTACAATTGCGACCCTCGTATGGGGCAAGCAATAGTGTGATTCATACACTATTTTTATTAATTGTGTACGCGAAAAAAGACCTTAGACAAAACTCGAATTTTCGACTTCCAGCTGGTTTAGTGATTAAGCTACCGGGGCTAGCTATTTAAATAAATACATTTTTGGTCCAAATTAATGTGTTCTTTGTTTTTTTTAATATTTTTTTTTAAGAGTAACATATAAAATTACACTAATATTGTAATACTAAAATATTTACAAACTTATATAGGTACATAACTAGTTTACTCAAATTTCGCAACACAATGATAACTCATCAATTTGACAGTAACTTTTGTTTAACTCTAATACAACATTAACCTTAGTTCAATATGTGGAGATATCGAATCGATACTCAATAAATGTTTAGACAGGGGTCAATGGCCTATTTAACCTGTCTAGTAGGTTAAATAGTCAGGTCATAACCCGCAGAGCTTCAGTATAGCGAGTGCTTGATATTAGATTATCAACGAATATTCGATATTCCATGACATTCACACAACGCCATCTAGTCTCAAACTAAGCAGAGTTTGTATTATGAGTACTTACTAGACAACTGATAAACAAACTTATATAATTTTACATACTATAAATAAATTACACCCAGACACAGAACAAATGATCGTACCTACTCATCACATAAAAAAAATGTCCTGGGTGGGAATCGAACCCACGACCTCTGGTATAGAAGTCAGGGCCACTAACCACTAGACCAACAGGACAAAACTCACAATACACATATTATTGTGTCTACATCACCTTTGTGACCTTTCCCGTGACCTCGTCTGACACTTTCGTGTCCTCAATTATTTGACCTTGTCTTGTTCCGATCATACGGAACCTATATATTGTGAACCTAAGTACTTCTGTGTAATTAGCTCTGCTTACGTCATCAGCTAGTTAATTACGAAAGTCTTTAGGGTCAGCCCGAACTGAAATCGCAACGGATATTTTTGTGTCACTTGAAAATGAACTCTAAAGCTGTTGTGTTAAAGTTCATAGTTTAATACCGAGTCATTTGAGGCCTAGAGACCGCGTATTCATTTGTCATGTTGGACATTTATGCACTTTATGGCTAACAGTATTAAGTTTATTTTTGACTGTTTTAAAATGATCTTATCCGCAGCGTACTTCTTGGTCTATCGTAACCTTTATTGTTTAGAAAAATGCCATTTATATTAAATCTACTACAAATTGATTAATTAAACATATTATGAACAACATTTAGTATGATAAGACATTGAAGTTTTACCTTTTTCATCGTCATTCAAACAACTTTTTTCAAAAATACAAAGTTAAACGGGATTCTAGAAAACAAGTGAAAATGTAATAAATTCACGCTTTTCACCATTCCCTTAAAATCTCCTTTGGGCCTTCTTAAGGATTTCTTCTAAACTGAGAGTGAACACATTTTTGTAACAGGCGGTAATATTAAAAAGGACTGTTTCGTCTCAAGGACAATTTATTTTTTTATTGATGTTGGAACATTATGCAGATAGGCCCTTAATTGTGTATCTTCAATGGTACGGTACTTTTATGGTTCCGTGATCGAAAAACAAAACCTTTTTATTAATGTTTGTTAAAATTGTTATTTTTGCAAATTATGTTTGGGTTCAACGTGTCCAAATTGCACCTAGTCATAATTTAAAATGAAAAAGATGCATTACTAAAGCAATAATCCGTTCCGAAAAAAATTTCCTTTTACAAGATTTACATGTGTTTTATTCGGTGACCAAAATTTACAAAATTATAAAAAAAAATGTAGGTTTAAGTCATTTAAGTATAATAAATAGCGTACGTTACCTGTAGAAAATAATCAAATTTTCCAATAGGTTTATGAAAGAGCTAACATTATAAGACATAAGAAATGTAACCCCAACCATAAACGGAACAGTCCACAATAAAAACAAGCTTCACTTCACAATATTTTTTCTTTAGAAAAACTAATTATTTCTCGCTTTCCCGCCATTATTTTCCATTCAGTCTCGTTACTGTTTCTTAACGCCTTTTCTTTTATTTTCCCTCTTTGTGAGTTTCAGTATTTCTTCGGGTGACACTTAAACGTACTTGAGTGATTGGCTACCATTGATTGTTTTGAACTGAGTGATCTAATAGGGATTTTGGAATTGAAGCAGGGTTAACGAGCGGTGATAAAATGCTCTTATAAAATGTGGAGGATAGCTTCAAGAAATTAGTATTTAAATAAAAGTGTTTGTTTGATAAATAACACCTTTTTTAGACGACAAACCCGTGAACACGGTCGGTGCAACTCGATCGAAACGTCAGGAGAAGAGATCAGAAGTGAACTCCTATCAATTTTTTACGTACCGTAACCCATTTTATTGGATAGAACAGTATCGGATACAATAATTCGAGATTGCTGAGGTTGGTACTTTTCTAGCTCGATTTTTCAATTTTCCATACCTAGCAAATTGCCCTAAAAATCCGACATTTCAATTTGCTACATTTGGTCACTTGTCAATATTAATATAGTCCTCAAAACAGCCATTGTTACACTCTAAGTCAAAGTTAAACTTACCACAGAGTTCATAATATACAGACATGATAATCAAGTAGTGTGGACCGTCTATACTCATTAGATGCTATGTAATGATACTTCTCTGTTTAGGTCACTTCCGAAATGTGTTATGTGAGTTCTAGTAGAGTTTGCGAGGGATGGTAGATGTGAGTATATGAAAATGGTCAATTGAAAAGTCTAAATGGATCAGAAGTATTTGACTGAAACATGTTTTTTGAATATTTCATCGTTTATTGTTGTGTATTGCACGTGTTTGGTGCTCCTTTTGGTAAAATTTCATGTTTTTGTCGTGTTTAGCACTGGTTTTACAGTTTGGTTTGAAAAATCCCTTGAGAAAAGCCTTTGTCGGACTCCTACCGACTAAACACACCCCAGGCCCCTTCTAGTGCCTATCCCAGAGTCACAGGATGGGCCACGCATGCTCTGCGTGACTATAGCTGGCTTTTATCCGATAGGACTTCTTCTCGAGGTGTAGGTGTAAAGACTGAAGACCCACCCCTCACTCCTCATAAAATCCCTGATCTTCCCATTTTTTAAGAGTAAAACTGCAACAAAAATGTACCTTAAGTCCAATACACGTAATCAAATTTACTATTTCAAAATGGCGGACCAGATACTGCGGTAACTACACAGTATAAATTGTCTAAGTTCGTAAAGGCTTAGTATAGTTATGAGACAAAGTTTTGGGCGACAATAACCTACTAAGTTCCTATTTAATATTGCTCACCGCTGCCTAATATTGCCGTAATGTCGCAAATAAGCCTGCTGTTACACTATCGATCATTATTATTCTGTATTTCGAGTAAGTTTGTAATCTTATGGGGTACTTATGAGAATTGAATTGAGAGAGATGTACATATATTTTAAGAATGCAATATATGTGTTTCTTTTTATTATTAAAACAAACTAATTTTCCATATCTAGAAGAGTTTGAGAAATGTAGTTATGAGGTTTTCTCGGTGTACCTTTTTAGACATAATAATTTGTGTTAGTCGAGTGAATTACACAAATATTATTATAAAGGCAAAACTACGTAAATATGTATGTTTCTATAAAATGTGAAGGCTAAATTTACCACTACTGCTACTTTTTACCCAATTGCGCAAAAAGTTAATATTTTTGTAGCTATAACCGAGTATCTATAAATGAACTGCCTCATACATTTTCTTTGTTTTCTAACACAGAAACCACCAGTTTAGTTGGTGAGTTTCTTTTAAAGGACTCTTGCACTAAGGAATTTAATCCTTGTATCACGGGGGGTTTCACAGACATTCAATTCACTTGCACAAAGACACCCAGACTCAGAACAAGCCTTACCCGCGATACGACGCGTACAGTGGTAATTGGCGTGGTGAACTATACCACTCGGCTATCCATGCAGTCAAGATTAGTGCGATCATCGCATCAACAAACCTCATTGTCTTAATCATATTCTATTAGTAAAGCTCATGTGTACCAGCCTTAGTATTAAGTCTATCTAGATTACAATGCTTATCGCTGCAAATAAACTAGAATGGCGATAGTTCTAATGATGATTGAGACCCCTCACTGTGTACTCAGCTTAATATATACGACAGTTTAGGCTAGAATGGGTATCGTGTATCGTGATGGTTTAGGTAAATAGGCTTTTAAATACGATGTAAAAGGAAAATACGATAAATAGTGTAGATGTAACATGATATACAGATTCAAAAGCAAGCTTAAATTATTTTCTAAAAGGCAATTGTACTCGATTTATTTATCGATATGTATCGTAGTCACGAAAATAATCCCCTTTTTTCTCAAAAGACTGCATTTGAAGGTTTTTGAAAATTTGCTTTTGGTTTGAGCAGTTATGTTTTTGCTATAGCGCTGTCAAAAGTGCTGTATCTACTGTTTGTTGTTTTTAGTTTTGGACGTTTAAGGTAATACCGTTACATAAAATCAAACCAGCGGAAACAAGAACGATAATATTCTCTACTTGTATACTATCAAGCAATTCAGTTAATCATAAGGTTCTAATTAAATAAATAAACATTTCACAGCTTTCACACAACCCTATCTAGTCTCAAACTAAGCAAAGCTTGTATTATTACTAGACAACTGATAAACATCATAACAAATAATCGTGCTTATCACACAAACATTTGTCCTGGGTGAGGATCGAACTCACGAACTCTGACATAGCAGTCAGGGCCACTAACCACTAGACCAACAGGCCAGTGTCTAAAAATTCTCATACACAAAGAAATTCCAAATTCTTTTGTTCAAACAACAACAAAAAACTCTAATATTTGCATAGATTTTTTACCCAACCCAAAACCTCGTATTACCATAAAATATCTTCTCAATTCTCTGGTGACCATAGACCATATGATAATGCAGACATTACCATGAAATTACCACGGGGTCCTAAATAGCCCCGATTGACCCATGTCGGCCTAATGTGGGGTATTTCTGGCCCCATTTGTTTTTATGTGATCGTATTTAGCATTTGAGGGTTGAACTATCTGTATGGTGTAGTGTTATGCAGTTTTAGTTGGTATATGTTGAAGTTAAATGTGTATGAGATTTTTAACTTATAAGTGGGTTCTATTAAGAACCCACTTATAAGTTAAAAATCTCAAAGTTATCGTATAAGTTATAAGTTATCGTTATAAGTTAAAAACAAAGTTATCGGGCCTATTAAGGCCCGATAACTTTGTCTCGCAGTAGGTACAGGTTAACAGTGATATAGTTAATAAAAAACCAGGCTTCCGTGCAAGAAACCGATTATATAAGAAGTTATCCTTTTTTTATAAATATTTTTTAATATGGAGATTTTTACGCGGTCATTTTTGTCAATGTAAATATATTATTATTACATATAGGTATAGTAAGTTATTGCAGCTGGTAAACAAACCCTTTGTAACTGAAATATTTTAAAAACATTCGTTTAAGTCAAAAACTCACAAATTCAGAAAAAAATATCCTCACAAAGAGGAACCCAAACATTACTCAAATCACTAGACTTTAATATAAATATACGAGTACAAGACATTTATACAAAAAGATATTCGCAGCATACATTGTAGATTTTCCCTTACCAAGCACTTTGAACAGGATATTTTTGGCAAAACGCCGCAAAGATATTGCAGGCGCGTAAAAGCCTGTCCCATTACAAATTAAGGTGAGCTTAACCTGTAAACTGACTATAATTAACGGCCCACTTTATTGTAACACTCTTGTTTAAAAGTTAACGCCGCGTTTTAGGGTTAACTGCCGTGTATGCTCGTGTATGGAAATTTTATTCGCGGTGCCGGTAATTTGGATTGTGTTTTGTTATAATTTTGATGAATATCTGTTTTTTTTGCGAGTTTTAGGACGAAGATATTGTCAAGGTTAGAGAAAAATAAGAATGAAAAACACTTTTTTTTTCTTTTTTTACTTGTGTGTAATAGCTCAATACGTACTTACTATATTAGATTGAAAAAAATATTCATTTTATATTAATTAAAGAACCTATAAATGTTCTACTACTGAACACAGGCCTCTTCTTATTTAGATATAAAAAAAATCATAGATAGAATATTCTTTATTGCTCACCACATGAGAAACAGATTTGACAAACGTAAAAGTTATATGGTGCCACAATAATCAGTCTTATTGCCTGTCTTGTTGACAACCTTAAATCGAAACTACCATATAATATTATCTGAAGTTAAAACCTAGTTTCTTCCAAACTATATGATGTTAGAACCTCATAATGCGTAACATACGTTGCATACATTGAATAACTTTGTCTCTACCTCAACAGTCGCTTAGTAATGAAGCCTACATGTTTCAGTTGTAAAATTAATTGCCATGTAAGTACACAGTTTAATTAAATTGATACCATTAATCAGAAGGGGAAAGGTAGATTTGTTTCGACTTCTAAACTGTATGTTTGTCATTTGAAGTGGCATTAATTTTCCTGGTGGGAAAGAAAATAAGAGTGAGAACAGAAATACCTAACCGTTTGAAAAAATAATGGGTTGTAACAGTCAAGATGTCTGTCTGAACCAAAAGTAAAAAATCTAAAATTAAGTATAAAATATTTCTCTCTATTTTTGTGGCTTCATAATAAAATAATTGTAACCTTTTTAATCATGTTTAAACCTCACCTTTTACTGTCAAAACTACAAACATATCAAGAAAAAGCATAATATACACCGTGTAACATAATTAACGCACATCCTGAAACTACTTTGTACAGAATCGATAACAGAATCCATTTCATTAATAAAAATAAATATTTTTTTTTACCAAAAAATTATTTAGAAATAATTAAATTGTAGACACTATTTTCATAAAGCACTCGAAGTAAACGAAAATGAGCCTTAAGTCGATGCAATAAGGCTTTAGCAATTCACAGCGGTTCACACTTTCAAACACTAACAAAGATACATAAAAAGGACCGCCGAAATACGTAATACAATAGGAAAGAGCGAGACAGCCGAGCGCGGCGCCGGCGCGGCGGCGGCCGGCGCGGCGCCCGCGTGGCTCGGCGCTCGCGCTTCCTTGTCATTAGTCATCGGCCGATCGTTATCAGTGAATGTTTGTCATTATTTGTCAAAACAAAACTTTCGCGCGCGATGTCTTTCCGGTATACTAACGTACAGTACACCGAGATGGTGAGGACTCTAGCACAGTGTGGTGATAACGTAGCATTAGCGTGTAGAACATTTAATGATAGGCACGGCACGAGTGTTGACCGCAGGACTATGCTAGGCGCTACCCAGCGGCTTCGAGACTTCGGAACATTTCGACCGAATACGGCCATCGACAGGGGGAGAAACGTGCAGGCATCTACTCGTCTACAAGATGAAATACTCGACTACTTCAGCGAGAATCCTCAGCAAAGTATCAGAGAAGCCGCACCACGCTTGTGTATTGTGTATTGTGACACCACCACCTAGTGTATTGTGACGAATCAACAAGTGCCGAGGACCTTAAAGATAGGATAGTGGCTGCTTTTGAAACAGTGAAAAGGGACATTCTAGTGTTAAGTGAATTGCGACAACAATTGCGTAAACGAGCTTTTAAGTGCATAGAACAAGGTGGTGGACATTTTGAAAGTGTTTTAAAAACAAGACGCCGTCGTATGAGTGCCGATTAATTTTAAACATGTAAGTTTCTCATTGTTTAATTATTATGATTAATATCTTTTAAACACGCCGCCTTTGTTTAGGTACCTATCAAGTTCATCTCTATCAGCATTTCAATAACAATAAATTACGGTTATTAAAATCATTCATACTAAACAATTCTAATAATAAACATAAACAATTGTATGCAAAGACGTCATAGTATCTACGTACATAAGAATGTAGATAATCTCTTTAGGTTTTCAAATTGGTTTTAAGGGTTTTACTTTTCGTATGTTATGATTTTATGAACTTATGATAGTAGGTATTGGAGAAGCCGCGCGGGCTGCGAGACCTCCACTTTTGTGCGTCTGTGTGCGCGCGTAACGTATTGAGCAATAGGGCGCCCACGCGTTTTGCCAATTATTTGTACAAATTATTCTGACAATATGTAATAAAAACAAATATCTAAGAAAATGATAAAAATGTTTCAATACATTAATTGTGGATAAAAAACGATATTCTTTTTGGGGTGTCTGTGGATGTGCGTTATTTCCGTTACACGTTGTATATACAATCGAACTAAGAAACCTCCTTTTTAAAGTCGGTAAAAAGGCAACAAAACCTTTTTAACTTGTCTAGTCTTAAACAACGAAAACCTCAAACAGACAGCATAGTATACCAAGACATTTCATCAAAAATGTACATCACTAGGAAGCGTGCACTAAACACATTTTCGAGGTATACTCGTACAATTCTCAGAGAGAGACATTTGTTAAGAATTTACCAGCATGCAAGGACGGCAAATACCCCGTGTCACTGGTACAATGAAAACTTAAACGCTATGCGGCTTTACATCTCAAGGGTAACTTCAATGTAGGAGGACCAGCTTTGTTGCATAGGTAGGATAAGTTTGTATTTTAGTTTTTGAAGTGTAGTTCGTTTTTGTGTATTTTTTGGTCAATTGTTTGAGGAATTTGTTCAAATGTGTGAGTAAATCTTACTAAACAGCATAGACATTAATTTCTACATTTAAAATAAATAAAAACAAAACTATTTATCTAAAAAAACATTAAAGTTTATAGAAAGTGTTTATTCTTAAAAAAAAAATGCTGCAATCCACACACATCAACTTACTATGTCCATTTGAACTCGCATGTGACTGTAAATATCTGTAAACCCAAGGCATACCTTAGTGTCAAACTCGTTTTTTATTGGTTAGTGGCCCTGACTGCTATACTAGAAGTCGGTTCGATTCCCACCCAGGACAAAGCTGCTATCATAATCAGCTGTTATCTAGTACTCATAATACAAGCTCTGCTTAGATTAAGACTAGATGACGTGTGAAAATCGTGAAATAAAATAAAAAGCACTTTCTTTAGTTATCTCACTTGACTACCCAAATCAAACAGACACCAATCCAAAAACGCGACAAAAAAGAAAAAGATCCCTACAAGCTAGTCTTATCCCTTATAGATATACCTCACACACCCCCTACTTGCGGCATCTCATGACCTTGTTCAGACAGGCCAGTAGCCCGCAGAAGGAACTCGACAGCACAGCGGCCAGTGCGATGCATTCATTGTCCATTTGATGAAAACCTTCATTGTATGTGTATAGGTAAATGGAATAGCCTATTCATGCTAGTAGAGCAAATTGAATGATGGATGGATGTATTAAATGTTTGGCAGTTGTTTTTTTGTCTGGAGTGATAGACTATAATGAAATTTGTTTAGTATTATAGATTTTCCTACAATGCAATTGCTGATTTGCTGGTCATATTGAATTTCAGGTTTTTCAATCGACGAATTTCAATTAGAAAAGGTTTGTTGTTTTTTTTTGGCTTTGTCGACTATTTCTCGCTTCTGTATTGTGATTAACATATACCACAACTTGAACAGTTATTAAGTTTTACTTCCCAAAAATTCAAAGTGGAAGCAAAAAAAAATATTTCAATTAAAAAAAAAAAAAAAATTGAATGTCAATTAAACATTTCATTTTGAAACTATTTACATGTTTTGTATAATTATATATGACGGCGCTGTTGTAGCGCCTTTTTGGATAATCTATGGAAACCTTTATGGGCAAGAGCGAGTACCTGTCGCTCTGACGGAACGTCAGTTCGTTGGGTGGCCGTGTTGCGAGTGGCTGAGGAAGAACGAGCAACGGCCCCGAGCGGACATCAACGACGGATCGTCTAGCCACATATTGTTAAACGATTTGTATTCTCAAAGGCCAATTATAGTCTTGATTGTGATTGTGAACTACGCTTATTTCTTAAACCTCGCCCAACCACCCACGTAATAATGGTCCATCCTGATACCGGCGCCCCCTCGCCGTTATCAGAAGTGGGATCCGCTGCCCACAGAGAAATAATGAGATTCACCCGCCCCGTACATAGAAGCAACGATGATATTCAACGAAATTTATTGAAGCTGCAAAATCGAAACATTTTGACAAGTTCTAGAAGAAAACAAAAGACGAGAAAACTGAGCGTCACAATGTAAAACGAGCACATCGAAGGAGTCACCTACAAGGAGTCCGGCTTTCGTCTGCTGCAATCGCCGTGCCGTGCCGCGCCGCGCCGCAGCGACGCGCCGAGGAGCACTACACGAGAAGCTACGACGGGAATGGAGAAGTCGACGAGTGTTGCAGTCACTGCGGCTGCCGAGAGGTGCAGTCACAGCAGCTGCCGGGAATAGGATCGACGAGTAGTGCAGTCACAGCGGCTGCCGAGAAGAGGATCGACCGCGACCGACCAACGGGTGAACGAGCCTGATCCTGCTGCAATGGAGGCTGAGCTGTACTGCGAGCTTCGTGGGAAGCCCTGGTACACGGATTGGACACGCGTGCACGGCGCGTGCGAGGAGTGACAACGAAGGATGTGCCCCGAGGACGGCGCACTGTCAGGACAGGCCGTGTTAGCTAAAACTTAAGTGTGGGTAGTTTCGATTCCCACCACCTATAAAAGCGAGCGCTCAGTTGCGTCCTGAGTCATTCTACTGCTTGTCGTCGAGTGGAAAGGTGGTTGGCATCGATACTCAGATCACCAATAGCACCTTACGTGAGTTGTTTCCAGTGGACGTGACTGCGGGCACGGTCTACTGCGTGGCGAGCAGGCGTCGCGCAGTGTGCGCACGCCACCGCTGTCGTCTGTGGTCCCAGAGCTGCCGAGCAATTGTGGATCCTGGAATGCTGTACTGGGCCGAGCGCGACGCCGGCCCCGAGCGCCTGTGGCTGCCGACGGCGCCGCGCAGGACGCGCGCACGCTGCTGGACGCGCAGGCCGACCCGCTGCTGTCCGACGTCACCAGCCTGGTGGTGGACCCGGACGCGGAGCGGCTACTGGGAAACGCGGGCTCGGGCAGCATGCAGTACCTGGACGTGGCGTCGGGCAAGCTGACGACGCTGGAGGGCGCGGCGGGCGCGCGGCCGGCGGCGCTGGACGTGCACGCGGGGGAGGTGCTGTGGGCCGACGCGGCCACTGCGGCACTCTACGCCTGCGACAAGGACCGCTGCGCCGCGCCGAGGTGCACTACACGTGTGGTCACAGCGACTGCTGAGAGGAGGGTCGACGTGTGGTGCAGTGACAACGGCTGCCGAAAGGAGGGTCGACGTGTGTTACGTTACCAACGCCTGTGGTACATTGATGCATCCGGTGAGCAGTTTTCATTTTGGTATGATTCTGGTGCTGAGTGCTCACTAATGAGAGAGTCACTATGACCGGTATAGGTCTGGCTAACGTTGTTAGTACTGTGTAGATTCATACTAGATGGGGACCGTTACTTGTTGAAGGCATCAGATTCTGCCCATGACAGACTGAGAAGGACGCCTGAAGCTCGAAATGTTGTTAATGTATTGGTTGATCAAGATAGTGATCAGGTATCTAACACATCGCGCGATTGAGTGAGGTGGCCGGAGGCAGCTGGCCTGAGGCGAGGTGGCCGGAGGCAAGGAGGCCAAAGGCGAGGTGAATGAGGTCGCGATATGTGTTGAGATGTTGAGATGTTGAGATGTGATAATGATGAGTTAAACATTGTGAGAGAGAGCTTCAGAAATCCCTCGAAGTTAATTGATTACAAGTCAGTAAGAGAAAATTGTTTCTGGTATAAGTTAGATTAGCACTCGTGATTGTCTTAAAGCGATGTTTTGTTGGTCAGAGATGACCGAGCGGTAGTAAATACTACTTGTGGTATTTTCCTTTACAGATTCACACGAGGACGTATATGTCGGAGAGTTCGTATACCTATTGTACCTGCGTGGTGTAACGCCGATGACAGCGACAATATGATGATTATTTGTGGAACGTCAAGTATGAGAGCCGTGGAACTGAATTGCTTGGTTGAGGTCTGTACTCCGCCGTGCAGAGGATTCTTGGAAGACAAACCCTGATGGCGAATGGATGGAAGTACAGAACTTGGAAGGTGAATAATGATGACGATAATGACTCAGATATTGAAGGCTGGTGTCGTGTCACAGAGATGATAATAAAAGGAAAGAATTTGAAAGGCGCTGATTTATTACTAGCACTGACGAATGCTTTGCAAGGGCGAGCGGCTATTTGCCTAACTAAAATGAATCTGGATCAACTTGACTGGGACATTGTCAAGGAAACACTGACAGCCAAGTTTTTGAAACCTAAGCTTATTCAAGACTATTTCGATGAGATTTTGAAGTTTCAAATAGGACCGAACGAGACTGCGACTGAATCTGCTTTGAGGCTCTGGGCCCTTATAGAAAAAAATACCTAAACTTGAAATGTCCGAAGAGATAAGTACCGGGTTCGTCATTTCTGTCTTGTGTAGTAAAGATGCCCTAATCAGACGTGAGTTAAACTCCCATACTATCACGACTAAGACCCAATTGTTTCGAGTTTTGGGGGGAGTTTCTTTAAAAAGGAGAGTTGATCTTAGTGAAGGGAATGAGACAGATGTTAAAAGATCTCGTCGAAGTGATTTCATCTGCTGTATCCTGCTACGCTTGCGGGAAACTTGGCCACACGTCTAATAGCTACCTGGAGAAGAATAACAACGCTTCTACATCGAGAGACGTCAACATCTGCGAGCACAGGGGTTCGCGAGGTATCTTGACGACAACATCTGGTGAGAGAATTTATTTCCTATTCGATAGCGGATCATCTTGCTCACTAGTAAAAGAGAGTGTTTCTAAGTATTTTATATCGGGCACTAACTTCAATAAAATAGTGTATTTGACCGGTATAGGGGGTAGCGATTTTGAATGTCGTTCGCAAATTCTTTGCACCGTAAAGTTTGAAACGACCTCTTTGACTTTATTATTTCATGTTGTTCCTGACAGTCATATTACAGAATCTGTTATCGTCGGTAGAGATTTAGATTTCATTCGGGATGATGCATCACACAATATAGAGAGAGCAGCTCGATCCAACCCCGAACGCTTCAATCGCGGTCGTGCCGTAGTCAAACCTTTTTGTGAAGGGGATTTCGTATTTGTCAAATCTTCCGAACGCAATCAATCAAAGCTAGATCGAAAGTTTAGGGAGCCATTTAAAATATCACGCGTTCTCGAAAATGATAGATATGAATTACGTAGCGTAGATGGGTGCAATCGTACTCTAAAATATGCACATGATAGTTTGCGGTTAGTACCAAAGGGTCACGAGGGATTGGTTGAGATTTCTTCGAGCATGATGAACGCAGAAGGAATGACCGGGACGGCGCCAGATGATGTTACGTCAGATTACGAAAATAAGGACACGACTTTGGTTCAGAGTTACGATACAATGACGGCAGGTTCTGAAACTTTGACGGCGTCCAGTGTGACAGAGACAGCTAACTCGGGCACTCTATCGGTTGAATCTGAAGATGTCGCCCCTGTCATGACATTCGATGTTACAGTGGACGTTCATAGTAATGAAAAGTAAGTTTGTACGAAATAATTTAGTCAGTAAACAGGTGGTTCGATTTGGTAGAAATGGCGGTGTTGCCCGGTTCTTATGCTGTAAGTTCGAAGGGGCGCACTTGTCCAGTCCAAATGCGTTGAAGGGTCGAAAGGGCGGTGTCATCCGGTCTGCAGTAGGCAGTCGAAGGGATGCACTTGCTCGGTCCCTTGTGGAGATCGGGTCGAAGGGGCGGTGTTATCCGGTCTGCAGGAGGCAGTCGAAGGGATGCACTTGCTCGGTCCCGTTGTGGAGATCAGGTCGAAGGGGCGGTGTTATCCGGTCTGCAGTAGGCAGTCGAAGGGATGCATTTGCTCGGTCCTGATCTGGAGAGAAGGTCGAAGGGGTGGTGTCATCCGGTCTGCAAGTTGGCAGTCGAAGGGATGCGTTTACCCGGTCCTTGTAAGATGGCTTGCTGTAGCTAAGTTTGTGATATGATGTAGTTTAGTGTAATGATATCAGGATAGACGAGCTTTACATGTTGCAGTAAAGTCATGATTCTTGGTTCTTAATAGATTATGAAGAGGGAGTGCGCCCAGGGACGGGCGTGTGTCAGTCCGGCCGTGACGGCGCTGTTGTAGCGCCTTTTTGGATAATCTATGGAAACCTTTATGGGCAAGAGCGAGTACCTGTCGCTCTGACGGAACGTCAGTTCGTTGGGTGGCCGTGTTGCGAGTGGCTGAGGAAGAACGAGCAACGGCCCCGAGCGGACATCAACGACGGATCGTCTAGCCACATATTGTTAAACGATTTGTATTCTCAAAGGCCAATTATAGTCTTGATTGTGATTGTGAACTACGCTTATTTCTTAAACCTCGCCCAACCACCCACGTAATAATGGTCCATCCTGATACCGGCGCCCCCTCGCCGTTATATATGTAGTTATGTACCAACCCTGTCTATGTAAATAAACTAATACAATACTAACATATACAATATGTAGGTAATACGCAAATCACGTACCTACGTATAACATTGCTATATCGATCTCAAGTCACTTGGAATCATTGCCTCTGCCTATCTCACTGGATATAATGTTATTGCACTGAGAACTAATTGATTATTCGATTAATTAATAAATATTTCTTAATGAAGGGTTCGCTGAAATATAAGTGTATTGCAATGTTATTAAAATAGTTAAATTGGAAATTATGATTCAATTGAATAAATTTGATTATTAAGATCTAATTTAAAGTTATTGTGGTGGAACAAGAATAGAGTTAAAATTATATTTTTGATTTATTAAGTGAAGGTCAGGCACAGAACAGTTAGGTATATATTTCTGATATCGCTTGTTCATATGGAAATAAAAAATTATATATAAGACAACCGTAGTTAAATTGCAATTCATCATCTTCCTGCCCTTATCCCATTTTACTTGGGGTCGGCGCAACATGTTTTTTTTTTTTTTGTTCTCAACATGTTGCTAATAGATTTGGCTATGGTTTTATAGTCGGCCGCCTGCCTGACACTAACCCTCTTTGGGAATGCGATTGTTGGTTGTTTACCCGCCACCATTCGGGTGACCCAAGGTGCTTGGTACAGTGCACTAGGTCTTAAAGTCCATTAGTCGCCTTTTACGACACCCAGTGGAGGATATGGGGTGGCGCTATTCTTTATATCCGGACACCACACGGAATTAAATTGCAATTAAAGGTAATTAAAAAAAAAAATATTTGACAGGACTCAAACCTGCGACTTCTGGTTTAACGCACCAGCTTTACCAACTAAGCTACCGAGGTTACTAAGGTTAGTAAATTGTTAAAAATAGATCTTTCTGCATCAAATTCGCAGCTGATCATATGTTTGGGGACCCCTTTTCGAACTGCCTTTCTGAAACTACTGATTTCATAGAAAAAGAAACTAATACAAAAATCTGCCTTCATACTGTTTTTTTCTAAACAAACATTGAGCATACTTAAATAATTACGTTAAAGAAAAAAAAAGTATTTTCTTTAAAACAACAATCATTACTTAGCAATTAAAATAATTATTTTAATTAAAATAAACACTAACTGTTTTTAGTAATTCTAATTTGATACCTAGAAACTCACTATGGATGTACAAAGCTCACGCTGGGAGCGATTCGTGGTAAGCAGAGCTGTAAGTCAGCCTTTGTTGTAACTTTTAATAATGTAATATGACTCTCTTGTTAGGTTAACTATTCTAGTATACGACTGAGGTTATATAGAAATGAAATTATATTTTATTTAATGACTGGGGTGCCAGTAATGGCGATGTCATTTTTTTAGGGTTCCGTACCCGAAGGGTAAAACGGGACCCTATTACTAAGCCTCCGCTGTCTTCTGTCTGTCTTCACGCTGTATCTCACAAACCGTGATAGCTAGAAAGCTGAAATTTGATCACAAATTATTTATTTCTGTGGCCGCTATAGCCACAAATACAAAAAATAAAAATGATCGTACTCATCACACAAACATTTATCCTGGGTGGGAATCGAACTCACGATCTCCGGTATAGCAGTCAGGGCCACTGACTACTAGTCCAACAGGCCCGTTAAAAAAAGCGAAAACGGAGAAAAAACAAGTTCAAAAGAACGATAAGCGAAAATCTTTAACATAAACACACGAAGTTACTTTTAAATCCTCTTATAAAGAATAACTAAGAGTCGGAAAGTTAACTAGCTTTGACGCTGGTTCCTCCCACGTTAATACTGGACATCGTTTTGAAAGAACAAAAAAATCATCACATTTTCCAAAATAAACACCCCTTTTTAGGTCTTAATAAATAAAAGTTAGATGTATCAGGTGTAACTTGAAAATTGTGATAAAATACAAAAAAAAAAACATGAAAATTAGAATGATTATTTTGTAAATATTACTTTTTTTACATTCCACGACTTTCACACAACGCAATCTATAGACAACTGATAAACATACTTATATACTTCTAAATACATACATCCCCACTTAAATTTTCATCTACACTCTTTACCAAAATCGAACTTTGACTCAAACGTAAAAAAATCCCTAATCTATACTTCCCTCAATACTATTTACTGAACGAAAAAAAATACCTCTTATCGCTTACTTTTAGAATAACCCCCCTAGAGCCTTATCTCGCGCCAGGGTTGTCACAACTCGCAGCTGATTCATAACCCCGCGGCATAAGTAACGTGACCAGACGTCCCGTTTTGAACGGGACTGTCCCTTTTTACAATTACGAATCCCGGTGGTCCCGAAATGAACAGTGGGACACCAAATTGTCCCGTTTTCAGAAACTGCGCGAAAATTTTCAAGTTCACTTAGATTTCGCTCTCTAAAAAAAGCTTGTACGATCGTATTAAGAAACCTCCTCTTTTTTAAAGTTGGTTGAAGAGACATTTTTTTTTTATGAACTACTATTATTTAACCTAATAAACTAGTGTCCCGTTTTGACTCAAATAAATGGTCACGTTAGGTATAACTCAAGGAAAAATATTAATAATATGATCATTCTTCTGTATTGGATAATTTGTTCAGGGAATACCCTGTTATCTCAGTTTGCATTGAGCGATGATTTTCTATGAAAAATAATACTGGCTTAAAATGTGAATGGTGGTCGGAAGATAGGTTGAAAATACAATGAAAATGGGATGCTACGATTCGTTTTCGTTTTGTTTTTTTTGTTGAGAAATTATATTTTTTTCTATTTCTGCGAAAAAAAAGCTATAACTTTTTAAAGAGTATTGACAACTTACTGTTTTCACTTACCCAGATTTAAGATTTTTTTATTATGTATGGACTACTGAAAAAACTTGAAAGACTACTTTAATATGGGATACTGTTTTACAAGTAATGAAAATACGTTTTAGGGGTCAGATGGACTTTAGTTTTGTTTTATATTCAGCTGAATTTAAGACTTGAAACTAACTTTTAAATTATTTCTGGAAGAAGAGAGACACATGTAAACTGACAAAATCGAAATAAATTGTCAATGAATCAAATCTCGTGTCAAGTGTTGTGATTGGTTGTTAGTCTTCTGGTCAACCAATCAGTACAACGAAACAGTTAACATCGATCAGCTCTTCTGAAACAGAGGATCTTTGTTTTACTAGATTTCGTAGATATTTAGTAAAGCATTTTTTTTAAAAGCACACACTTTATAGACTGGTGAGGCATTTTTGTCTCCCATGAGACAGCCAACGCTTGTGAATTTCATATTCCACTGAAGTAGGCAATACCAGCACTCCAGCTAAACTGCATCTATACAAAAAAGAACCTCCTTTTTCTGAATTTTCATTTCTTAATGAAAACCTACCACCATATAACCCCATTTATACATAGGTATATGTAAGTAAATCTCTGTAAACGAGTATTTACCTTCATCACATCTTCGATCCCTACGTATTACAGATTCAGTCGGCATACGAGGCTTGTGAAGTACCCAGCAAACAATGTCAAGGCGACACTATCACTAGTTCAGTCCGGAATATTTAGTGGCAAGTTTTATACTTAGTAAGTTCTTTTTCGAACTGTATTTTTTTGGTATTTTGAGGAAATTGGTAGTAGATGTTCGATGGTTTTTAATTTGGGAAGAGGGATAAAGTCTGATGAGTTTTTTTGCAAATAAAATTGTTTTTGCAGGCGCATTTGGCACAAGAATTTTATTATTCATAAACATAGAATTATCATCTTTCATGAGGATGATTCATACCTAAACAATATAACGGTTTACTTACGCGTATTTATCGAGATAACCCGATTAGTTTCTGACCCAACCGGAGTTCTTAATCATGAGCTGACGCGGCGGCGGGGTCTCGAGTCGAGTTCGACTCGCGACTGGGTCCGATACTAGTCGGGCTATCCCGGTAAATACGCGTGAGTAAACCGTTACATCGTTTAAGTATAGTTTTCTTATCGGGGAATCAATACAGTCGACTAACGACACTTTAAACTGTTTTAAATTAAAAATACAAATCTTTATTTTTATAAAACATGTATGCAGTTTGACTAAGCCTATGTTTTGACTGCTTTACCTGACTAAACACACACATCTTAACTAAGAAACCTGCAAAAAAAACTAAAGACCGCTTCCATTACCCCTTAAAATACTATTAGACATCACACTTTATAAACAATATAACACGTCCATCAAACGTTAATAAATTTTAATAGGCAGCCCTATCTTAATCGAAGCACTTATTCCGTAAACGCGAAAATGGTATTAAGTATGGTAAACGATATTAAATATCGTAAAACGATTTTCGCAACATTATCGTAACGTTAACGTTCTTTTGCAGTCGATCGACGTAGGGGAGCTTAAGAGGTCGGTAATTTTAGGTTGTTAATCATTTTTGTGGGTAATCACCGTTTTTTGGTGATTTCCCATGGTGTGATGTGAGAGGGTTGATTTTATGTGCTTGGAAAAAATGTTGAGGTTTTTGGGTTAAAAAAATCATTTGGCAGAATTTATAGTGGATCAAAAGTTTGAGAAAAACTAAACGGATGTAATGGGAAAGCCTTAAAAGAGAAGTCTGGAAACGTAATTTACACGTGCTGTAATGTCTACCTGTCCCTGTTTTTAGCACACTACAAAAAAGAAGGAGGTTCTCAATTGGACTGAATGTTTTTTCCTCTGTTTAGTAATTAATAAGAAAAGAAATTTTGAGTATTTCGAAAAACATTAATTTTTTAACACTAAAGACAACCGAAAAGTACGCATACAAGTAACAAGTTGCTACTTCTTACTCGTTCGACTAAAAATGTTTGGACTCGACTAATCTTTCTTCTGTTTGAGAAACGGCACGACACGGGCCTGACACAGGGAATAAATTCTCTCTCTAGTCCAAAAGTCGTCACAAAAAAAAAAACAGCACATAAACAAGTAGTTGTCCCTGCTCTGCCTTAGTACTGAAACCAGGTTCACCAACCAAACTTATTGCTTATAAGCAATATGAAGCTCCGATCAATGATTTTAATAATACTTTTTACAAACACTATTTTTAGTGGACTATAAACCAACAAAGGTCCGGTCTCTGGTAGACAATTTGTAGTGTAGTGATCTAAGAATGTATTAGTCGTAATCTGGTCTTCATCTATTAAACACGTGTATTCCGATTAATAAATAGTTTCTTTTACTCCCGCCACCGCATGGCGATCCTGCCAGGATCTCCCGTGTGGAGGAGTGACTCCCGCTACGCAAATTAAAGCACTTTTAATCATTCAACTTAATATTTCCAAACAATTATCGATATCTCCCAAAAATGGCACGCGCGAAGCTTCTTCCCTTTACATTTCCCTCCCAAAAAAAATAAACGAAAAAAAATACCTCCCCGTTATAGATTTCAGTACATTTACTTCCAGGTTTTGCAGCGTCGTCGGTACCGAATGTACCGTAATTTTGGTACGTTGATGTCACTAAAAGTACTCTCCGTATCGTTTTGCTTTCAGCTCACGTTTCGCTGTCGTTATAAGGACGCTGATCGGAACTGTCTGCTACAATAACGTTTTAGTGCATTACATGTGTATGGAGTTGTGCTTCGATAGATACGAGATGATGGTTTGTTGTGATTGAGTTATAATGAACGTACAACATAATTATGTACGATAAACGTAACGGAGGGTTCTAAAAACTATTTGCACGTTAACAATTAACTCATAAGCTAAGTGTAGATAAAGGTATCATCTGTAATTGAAAGACAGCGTGCTGCTAGGGTGTTTATCTCCCGTAGCGAAAGCATAGAAAGCGGTGAAGGTTGGACGATGGGGTTATTATCATTTTGACGTTCAAAAAGTGCTACATTGGAGCCTAATTTGAACAAATGACATTTGTTTTTTTTGGTCTTAAGTTTTTGGGAAAAAAATAGCCTTATCCAACTTATGGATGTTGAGATATGGAAACAGCTCATATGCCTCTACTGAGTAGAGGGATACAAAACCACAAAAATAGTAGAACTGTGGTGAAAAATAAATTTAACAATAATAAGAGTATATGTGTTCCAATTTGCCTATTTTATGAGTTCGTAGTTAACTACAAATAGCAGCACTAGACAATGTGCTATAGCTACAAAATGTAGAGTCTCTTTGAATTCCCATGAAATATCTTCAAACTTGTAAGTAGCCACAATAGATTTACTTGAAATTTCATTTCAATCTATATCGATAGACCTCCAGAAAACCCTTTATTCCTCAGTTATTTCCTAAGCATTAAGTAACAGGTTTCTGTACACAAACTATGCCAAATGCCAGCACTTAATGTGATCAGCAACAGGTTTGGACATGTCGCACAAAATGCTAGCCCCTAAATTAGACTTAGTCCCAGACTTGCTATGTAACCTCGTTTGAGACTGGTGACAATGCCTGGCAGGGAAAGCTTACCGTTATATATCTGGTCTTTGAGTGCTGTTTGCACTTTACAAATGAAGATATTTTAGGTAGAGCAAGGGAAAGGTAGGCAGAAAATGGGAAATTTATTCAGGACAAAAGTTGGACTGAGAAATTGCTAAGTGATGATTTGAGGGGTAATATCTAAGGAGTCGTAACTTTAGTGCTTTTCAGACCAATATTTTATTTTGTTAATCTGTCTTTCAATTTAACTCAAATAAAAAAATAGATATCCACAGGTAAATCAATAGGCACACACAAAGATCAATCATAAATGATTGCTGCACTAAATGAAGCGAAAAATCTTAATAAAAAAACTTACAAATTATTGTAATCGTCATACTTTTATAAAAAAATAGTATTTTACTTAAATATCCGTAAAAAAATAAATGCATTATAATCTAAAAATAACCTAGTGACCTATAGGAAACTTTTGCTAAACATATCGACCGAACCCGAGGAGAAACCCTAGCTATATATACATATAATAAGCCCTTATTACAGACCCTATGGAACTTGATTATGAAGTTAAGATACTTTGTCGTACGTGGGTCGCTGCGATGGAGTTCCATAACAAAAGCGTCCAGTATCTAAATTAAAAATATTTTTTTGGGTTAAACTGTTTTCCCTACTGCGGAAATGAGAGGAAATTATTAAGTTTTTTTTTCAGATAATTAGTATTTAGAGTTGACTTACAGTTGTTTCAAGAACAAGTATATTATTTTCTTTTCTTTTATGGAATTTACACTGATTTAGATCACTGAGCTTCTCTCTTAAGCACTTTTTTTTACTTAGTCAAAATCTGTAACAATGCTCAACAATATTTTATAGATTTTTGATTACATTTTCTTTGGAAATCGACCTCACGAGATCTTTAAATGCATTTTATTTATAAAAATCTGTATCGTTTTTTCGTATAAAAAAAACGAAAAGTACATACTTACATTTTATTTTCAAGAATACTTGACAAAGTATGGATATATGACACTATGACGAAGGTCTCTACATATGTAAATATATTAGAGGCATTACTTACCAATCTTTCTGCTAAGAATTTTACCCAGTGTCAAGTTCTAATTACACCCCAAAAACGAAACATTAATGATTAACCACGTCTTAACTACGGTGAAATCTGGTAAATGTCTCACGGTTGCTTTTTATAGGCGATAGAGGTCGCTTCATTAGTTTTTATTGTTACTACCCGCCCATCTAATTATGAACGTGCGTTGCTTGTCAAATGTCCAGACTAATCTTATGTGTTTTCTCATGTTATTTGGTCTAGGCCAGTCGTTAAACATGTTATAGTTTTGGTTAACTGTATTAAATGAGGGTGTGTTGGTAGGTGCGTTTTTTATTAGGATTAGTTAATTGAACCTTTATTTGAATGAATACAAAGTGTATTTTTGTTTAAACAGACTTTTGTCGTTCTTTAAATAATGCTTTTATGTGAGAATGAACTTCTCTTTTTGAAAAAGCTCTGCTATTATTTCGAAAGATTTTCTTTTTCGATCAGATATGACATATTATGTAGTCCTGATTTTTTTTTAGAGAATCATATTTTAAATAGAATCAGCTCTATGTTGTCACTCTTTCTTATTAAATATTAACATTAATTTCTTTAAACACATCGCCAAATTAATATACCTACAACCAAATAGAAATCCATTACCCTTGACTTTAGAAAGTTACATACATTGCTGTCTGGTAATTTTACTAACTCACGTTAAGTCAAAGAACATTTTCACATTAAATAAAACGAACAAATGTATATAGTAGTCACCTTTTACATCAACTCATGTTTTAAACTTTTTTCCGTCTATAAAAACATCGACCTTGAAGTTCTGCTAATACCCAAAAAGTAACAAGCGTTACAATATAGATTATTATCATCGTGAACGCGTGACCTCACCAAGGTCTTTTACCAGTGTGTATAAAATTCAACAGGTCAATACACTGCGAATAATTGTGTAATGAATATTGGTGTAAAAAAACTCGTGACTCGTGATTTAGGAAGCATTGTTTGGATTTAGTGGATTTAATACAGCGATAGTAGAACCACAGTTTTGTTACTAAGACGTGGTTTCGGGTTCTGATCCTAGGTGCGCGATGAATTGCATTGCTATGCTGACTAAACGCGAGAGACGTTGCATAGCGGTTTAGCTTTAGTCAAAGTAGGTGGGTGTTCATGAGAAATCCTCCACTTTATCATATAGAGACAAAGATTAAAAACAAAATCAAAAGGTTTTTATTTTGAGTAGGCCCTCTTAGGCACTTTTAAAACTTACTGACTCTTGCTCCGATAGCGACGATTCAAATCTCGGAAGTTAGAAGAATACTCAGTCCCAATAGCCTATCGTACCATCCCCCTTTATTCTTGGAATTTGGTGGTGAACTTCGTATGCGTAAGGTACAACCTCTTAAAGTAATATTATAGCAGTCATGGCAGTGTGACAGCGATCTACATGGCATAGAGTGGCAAGGGCATTTCACTTCCATAACTGCAATAAAACTATTTTACTACGTGGTGCTAGGTGGAGCTGACATCAGCGTGGCACCACTGCGGTGGTAGAGCAGACGATACGGCGCGGGACACCCTCGAGGAGTGAATCCACAGGGCTTAACTAGTTAACAAAAGTGACCTTCCTAAATAAATCGAAATAAAAACTTGTGAAACGCCAAAAACCTTCATAGGTATAATTAAACAGACAAGTATGTATATTCCATTGTATTATATTAACTTTAAATAAAACCATTTGCCGGCTACGGAAACGTGACGTCATAGGTCAATGACCGACGAGGTCATCAGATAGCGAAAAACATCTTGCGAAAAACTCTGCAAGTCATATTTTTGTATCTATTATAAAACTACTTGAATACTGCGTAGTGTTATGTATTATACTATGTATACGAAACTACTCAAAAACGGCGTAGTGTTATGTGTTTTATTTAATTACTTTATTTTATTATACTTCTGTACGAAAAATTTTTAGGGAACTTTAACTAAAAATGTTGACAAATTTCGTGACCCAAAGGTATGTTTTTAACTTGCACTAAGGATAAGCATTGCCATTCAACGTGGCAATGCTACCAGCCTTTTGGGCACACTCTTGGCCGGCAATGATGCGGACGAATTTTATAACACCATTTTAAGTACTTAAGTATTTTCTTTGGTTATTGTAGAAATTGAACAATATACTTACTTATGTTTAGATAAACGTTTAATCATTGTAAGCGTTTAGTGTTACATAATTACAAAAAAAAAGCATCTTTTTCATCGGTTATTCAAAATCCTCCATTACCTACGTATAAACACTTTACTCTCAAGACATAAAAAAACTAGAATTCTATCGATGAAAAACTTTAACAACCCTCTGGCCGTTTAGAGCAGACCCCTATAAAACTAAGAGCCTTTAAGCTAAAAAAAACATTCGTTTTGAGTGCAGCCAACGGAAGCCTGTAGCTGGAGTTACTTAGACACTTACCGGTGCAACGTACGGTCAGCAGCAAAAGTCGATTAACATACATACATAAACGTCACGCCTCTTTCCCTTGGGGGTAGGCAGAGATCACATCTTTCCATTTGCTACGATCCTGGCATACCACTTTAGCTTCATCCACACTCATCAATCGCTTTATACACGCCCGTCGGTTTAAGGTACTCCTGACCTGACCTCTTTTTTTTCTTTTTAGTCGATTAACACTTTTAGATTTTCAAATTAACTGTATACAATCGAATTCAACGATTGTGCTATTACGTAACAAAATAGGCTTGGTATATTATAGTTAAAACATACTAAGCACCAATTCCTACATTTCATAGAAAAATAATGACACTTTGTAAATCGGTTTGTGTTAACCGACTTCTGATGCCGACTGTACTACATGTTCGTGAGTCTACGTGTACGGTCACGTAAAACTACGGTAATGGACACTATATTTGTTTAAAATAAACATGTGTTGCTTGTTTTTATTTGGTCTTCGGTTTGAGAAGTGTTTTTCTTAAAATATAGTTATTAAAAAAATATTTTTTTATAAGTAGGAAATTGGTATACGGTTTGAGAAATATCTAAATATAATAAAAAAAAAACCTTTTTATATTTTATTAGGAAAAGTGGTATAAAACACAAATTCATTTGTTATTAATTGCATACACTTTTAAGGATTCGGCCTGCTCAGGTAGCTACTTTCTGACTCTAGTTACGCGATTCCATAATGTCATTCTTATGGAGAAGAACCGGCTAGAGACTCCATAGGTTACTCTTTTAAAAATATAAAAGAACACAATTTATACTTTAGTACGATCGTCAGTGTTAGCGTTTGGATAAATGTTATTTATTTTCATCCGCCTAATTATTATTAAAGGTACCTTTTATAACTCCGCCCACTATAACCGACCGACATAACCTAGGTCTCAAGCCACCCCACAGTATGGAATATAGTTAATTACATAATGAGACCGGTTGATTCAGCCATGCGAAATTCCTACGCCATATGGCATACAGTATTATGTTACCTCAACCCGTGTGAAACTGCTAACACATATAGATATATATGTTACAGCCAAAGTGATTAATCTAGATATTATGTATACTGTCTAGCTATTATGAATAATATCTACTCAATTTGGATAAAGTGATAATTCACACAAAATTAATCACATTAACTAGCTATTATACATAATATCTTCAAAGAATTGGATAAAGTGATAAAACAAGTGGATATTCGTTTAAGAATAAATTTGTATTTCAATTTTCCTTAAGCATACATTTCAGAAAGATTATTTTAACAATTAAAATAACATAAGATAATATTTTCACCTCAATAAACATAGATTTTAACAAATAAAAAAAAAAAACCTAACCTCACCTAATTTAGGTTAGGTTAGGTTTTTTTTTTAGGCAGGAGTGTGGATATCAAATGAACATTATACCTTTTGATCATTAGCGCAAATGTTGATATAGCAAATAAATATTCGACGAACTGAAAATTATGTCAAACGACATTATACAAAGTGATGATTTTCTCAAACGTTGTTCGATTGAGTAATATTATATCAAACGTTGTTCGATCAAACAAGGGTGAACCTAAGATAAAGACCGTATTATTACTTTGGCTAACTTTGACACGATATTATGAATAATAACTAGATAATGTGATTAATTTATTACACTGTCTAGTGAATTTAGCTATTATCCATAATGACTAGTCATTATGTATAATCGCTCATTAATCACTATGACTGTAACATATATATGTCGGTAACTAGTAGTGTATGTGGTTGTGTGTTTGATTATGCTTGTATGATTTTGGGTACGCAGACTGTGACGATATAAGCAAGTGTAATATTATGAATGAAACTACAAAACGTGAAAAATTGGACGAAGCTTACAGAAGATTCGATTTAATTATGATAATAAATAAATCAGTTTACATCCCACTGCTGGTCACAGTCCTCTTCCCATATAGGGAATTGATTTGATTTGAGCATTGATCATCACGCTAGGTCATTGCGGATTGGCAATTGCAGATTCCAATGTTGCAACGAATTTACTGGCTAAAGAAGTTCTCATATCATTAATATCTTCATAAAATACTTAAGCAAAAAATATCTGTATTATTTTCTTTCCCACAGACTATATAAAACCACTAATTTAATGACGTCAGATGCCAGTAACAGACGGTCCAGTGATTTATACGAAGCCAGAATAATAAATAAGTTATCTGAAAATGTTTTACGTATTACTGTAGCTAGCCTAGACTTTTTGCTAGTAAATTATGAATGATTACGTAAAAGCACATTACTTGGGGATCACGTAATACGTTTACGTTCGAACGTTTTAACGTTGTACACAATGAGTGATGTATTTGTGAAATATTTATTTCTTTTTACAAAATATATTTTTGTAGATAGACTAATAATATGTGTTTCTTTTTCAGTTCTATACATTATTAATAAATATTTGAATGAAAAATAGAAAATTATAAAAAGAAAAACTGTTTTTCTCTCTATGAATGCAAAACTTTGTGTTGATAAAACTTGGTATGGATTTTTTAAGCTTAAGAAAAGACTCCTTCAGTAAAGCAGAGAAATAGTTTTAGCCATAATATAAATATTATATGGTTACCGTCTACTCACGTGCATTTTTGGGACTAGCTCGACTAGTTTCGGACCCAACTGGAATCCTTAAACATGAGTTGACGCGGCGGGATCCGAAACTAGTCGTGAGTAATTATGAATCCGCTTCACTATAGTGAATACAATAAAATAATATAAATATGTAGTATATTACATGTGTATTGAAACAACTAATAAATAACCGCAACTTGTTTAACAATTTCGTAATGACAACATTGGCAATGTCAAACTACTCTACTATCTATTGCCAACTCATTTTGACAGCTGTCATTCAAACGTCAATGTCAAAGCACAATGTCATTGCAAGTGGTCCCCTGAGAACTTTAAATAGTAGTAATTATCTTTCAACATTAACAAACGAGGGCCGAGTGTTATGCAAAGAGGAAACCACACAACTAAATAATTACTTACAATAATAATATCATTTCACGATGCACTTTATTCACTAAAAGAAAGAAAAACAAAAATCGACCTTAAGTTTGTGAGCCTAGAGTATATTTTATAATATTCGTTTTATGAAAATTATTCTTCCAGTCGCACCCTAATTTAAACTTTAAGTGGATGGCAATAAAATATAAATTTGCGGTTGTTTTAGTGCTAGAATCTTGCGTGGGTACTTGTAGGTTGCTGGGCCATATGGCAACCGCGGAGTGGTTGTGAAAGGTTGTGTAATGTAGTGTAAAATGCTTTATAACCCATAAATTTTACGTATGTGGTAAATGTAGTTATATATAAGGTGCATTAAAACTATTTTCATGAAAGAAAGTTACTGAAAAAAGTCGAGTTGATCGAAAGCGTAGCTTAAGGTGGCAGGTTCGAATCTAGGCAAGTAAAAATTTGACTTTCTTCAATTTGATACATAATTTAATATATTTTTTTTTATGAAATTTTACTAAAAATTGGTAAAAGGGTGAAAAACAGAATCTGATATCACAAACAGGAAACGTGATGATGACTCTTTTCTTCGATTTGGCTATACGACTTGAAATAAGACTTAAAGTGTCCCATTAATTTTAAACAGATAGGTACAAATCGACTTTTGCTTGTCTTTAATTAAAATGGCAAGCAAAAAGCAAAATCGCATAAAATCGAAAACTACCTTTTAATTAATTGAAAAGCAAAACGCAACATTACACAAAAACAGAATCTTTAAAAGTAACATCGTTTCCATATTTCTATTTTCCAATGGAAAACCTTCTAGAAAGGAATTCAATTACTACCATTAATCTACATTTCTGCAGCTATTAAGATACTGGACGATATTGGAAAATAATAAATGCTAACCCAATGAAAGAAAAGGTCAGCCGTTGGTTCTTATCTAGACACACGGCAGTGTGTCCGCCAAGTTCGAGCAAAAAAGCGACACACCGGCCGTGGGTTATATTACACGAACCATTTCGGGCCAATTTCGACCCCCCTATAACTCAAAATCTATTTAACTTACGCATACCAAATTTCTAGTATTTGTTGAGACCCCCTTACTTATCTAAAATACAAAATTTCATGAATATACCTATTGTAGGTCTTGAGATATTGACGTCAGAAAATCGCTATTTTTACTATACACTCACTGACTCACTCACTCACTCACTCACTCACTCACTCATCAAAAACCTAGACCACTTCCAATGGTCGTATTGACTTGAAATTTGGCATGGAGGTAGGTCTTTAGGTCAAGGTAAAGGGAAAAATCAGAAAATGGTCAAGTGTGAGTCGGTTTCAAAAATAATGAAGGTGTAAATTTATACCCGGTGTAAATTTATACCCCTAAGGAACTAAATTTATTTAATTTATATAATATATCTTTTAATGGTCGTACCGACCTGAAAATCGGTACGAAGGTTTGTATTTAGTCAAAGTAAAGTAAAAATCTGAAAACGGCCAAGTATGAGTCACTTTCGAAAATAACGAATGTGTAACTTTGATCCACTATAAGTATGAAGTGAAAATGAATAAATAATAAGTAAGTACTTATTTAAGTTGGCACCTACATGTGTACCCATATAGATTATTTATTAATGCGCCCGACACATGACAAATCTCTGTGTTTGTCTGTCGCGAAAATCAAACTCGCGACGACATACGGCGTGCAAAGCAGGGTCACTACCAAACCAATACCTATGCGCTGAATCCACGGTTAAAAATTCAAGAAAAAAAGTTGTCGGTCGGATTCGGATATTTTACTTAGCCACACGTCAGTAAATGAGACATTTCCTTAACTAACTTAATCATAAGAAAAAAATTAAATAAACAACCTTACAAAAATAATTGAAATCCCACCCAAAACATAAATGTAAAAGGCTGCCAAGTTCGATAATATGAGAATGCTTCTCCTATAAAAGAAGTGAGATCTCAATAAGTACCAAGTTCTATACACATACCTCATTAAAAATAGTTACAGGAATGCACACTTGGCAAGTTTATAATTATATAATTTTAGTATTTCATATTCTAAAGAAAATTATATACTTGACTCATTGTGTTTAGTAGGTTTATAACAAGGTGTGTGAAAACTTGCCAAGTGGGCATTCCTGTAACTATTTTTAATGAGGTATGTGTATAGAACTTGGTACTTATTGAGATCTCACTTCTTTTATAGGAGAAGCATTCTCATATTATCGAACTTGGCAGCCTTTTACATTTATGTTTTGGGTGGGATAAAATACTTCTCGAAAGAAATGTGATTATTTTTCCATTGGGTGTAGTGTTATTTTATTGAACCTATAAATAGGTTTTTACTTACGATAACTGGTTTTATGGTGGAAATTTGGAGTAATTACCTGAAAATAAGCAAAGGGAGTTGTTAATACATTTTGAACTGTTTAGATAAATATGTCGAGGAATCATAAAGTTATAAATCGAATCTGGATTATGAAACTGCTTTGGTAGTCGGTGGGTTAGATAATATGGTGAATATCAAGCATTCAATCGAGGTGAATGATTCAGGAATTGAAGCTGAAACACAACTTAGCAAGCCATGATACCAAAAATGTAAAGAACTAAACTTGTAGGAGATAAAACAAATTTGATTAAACTTGAAAAAAAACGACGATCAATAGTAATACCGTTTTACACCAATTAATTATTATTAAACAAAACAAAAACAAGACAGGTAAACCCTCAACCACTTTACCAGACAACGATCAACTTGTTTACCAATAACAAGCTTTATTACCACACAATAAAGGTTAAATTTGTTTACCAAACGAGGAAGCAATCACGTTGCTATTTCATCAAGGAAATTAATTCGTGGATCCCGTAGATTTCGCGTATTCATATAACGGAGATTTAGTGAGACGCGAGTTTCGGGTTACCTAAGATATGTAGATTAGTTTAATACATACTTACGATGTTAGTTTGCAATTCATGGCGTTTCAATGTGTGCGTAATTTTGATTTGGAGGCGTTGAAATTAGAATTGATTCTTAGAGTTAATTCAGTCGTGATTTCGTGAATGGAAGTCTTAATTTTAGATCTGGAATAGTTTTTGTCTTTATAGCAGTTTTCAGCTGCAAATTTTTCGTTGCCATCCCTCTGGTAGACCTCTTTTTGTTAAGGCTTTCTTTCAGGTCCTACTCCTATTCTATCATAAAACTTTGTCTGTCCCACTTGCACGACCGTGTGCAAACTCTATTCTTTGTCTACGTGGGGGAGACGAGAGCAAAAACAAATTCTATATTCAGTTGCCATTGAAAAATGCAATTAACGTGGTCAAAATCGATCTAATACCAAAAGTTTGATGTTCAAGCATATCACAGCTCAAGACCATCACGAAAAATAAGGCAACCAGCCCACGATCGAAACTACTTCCATCTCACAAAACAATGTATCTAAAACAATACTCCTCAAATGTGTACTCTCAAGTCAAAGTACACAGGCTCCCCACCAACTCGAACAATAAAAGAAGTATCTTCCTTGGGCACACAAATCACCCTTCAGGGTACATTTGGGAGGGCATCACACATACCGACGCTCAGTAAATAAACATATTAACCTTAAGTGGGAACCCGGCCGCTGGGCCGTTGAAATGTTGGGCGTCGAGTTTTAAGCGATAGCGATTTTGATGATTGAGATTTACTTGGAAAAATCGCCTTAAAGAATCATGGATTGGAAATTTTGGTATCTGAAATCGCTTACTTGGAGCAAGCAATTGTGGTGATTAATACTCAATATTTCTCTTTACAGGAAAAGGCCTTTGTAAAGCATTGGGATATTCACTAACTGCTAGTATGATGTTATTAAGTCAACAACCCCTGAGACAAGGTAGATTACCACAAGTTGATCATCTCATCAGTGAGTAAGAGCAAGGAAGTTACGACACAGACTCACCATTGCCGCATATTTGAGCAATTTCCAATTTCAGATACAAAAATGTTTTTGTTTTCAATAGCTGAGGATCTTGCACTAACATTATCGAGAAAGCTATCCTAGAATCACCATGTTTACCATAGTTTTATCGATTCCGCTCTCACTTACCACTTGCGTCGCACCCATCCTGAAGTTCTCCCAAGGCACGCTTCCTGAATGTTTAATTTTATTGAATTCCGATCGATCCTTCGCCAGATGTTTGGTAATTACCAACTTATCCCTTTTACCATGTTTCTTACCATTCATAATTTTCATGGAAAGTGTTATTTATGTTCTTTGGTGTGGGTTAGTGAGTTTTGGAAGCATTTCAACCAGGTTTTAGGAATCTTTTTGTTGGATTTTATTGAGAAGAAAATCGATTTCCTGTGATGCCTTAGTAGTTTCAAGTCGATTGAAATTTCGCGGAACTGTTTTTTTGTGACTGGTTTTTCCATGTATCATGTCCATAACCCGTTAATATATTTCCTCAATCTTTTCTACGCCTTTTGCCATACCTTAAAAATCTTACCCATAATATATTTTAAAGTTTCATCCTGTTGCTGTTGTTGTTGTTGACAGGCCTGTTGGTCTAGTGGTTAGTGACCCTGACTGCTAAGCCGGAGGTCGTGGGTTCGATTCCCACCCAGGATAAATGTTTGTGTAATGAGCACGATCATTTGTTCTGTGTCTGGGTATAATTTATCTATAATATGTATGTATTTAGAAATATATAAGTATGTTTATCAGTTGTCTAGTACTCATAACACAAGTTAATGTTGTATACTTAATTTGAGACTAGATGGCGTTGTGTGAATGTTGAGGAATATTTATTTATTTATTTATCCTCTAAACATTTTCTGATCCTAAAGTTAAATTAATAAGACAGTGTTTAAGGTAACTAGCGTGGAGCGAGCTCAAGGCAAGCAAACCGCTAACGCAGCACTTAGCACGTCTGTTTGAGATGCCTGTCTACGGAGCACGGGATTTAGATTAAATCTTGAAGCCTTGCTCATTATTAAAGTTACAAGACGCCGTACTTTGCGATGTATATTTGAGGAAGGTTTTATGAAATTTTGTTGTTGGCAGATGCAGTTTGGTGATGTCGGTGTGAGGGTCTAGGTCTAATAAAATGAAATAGGATTTAAAAGAATCTGGTTGTTGGACTTAATTTGCCGAGCTCTTACTATGCAATTAATGCTTTGTCATGGAATTTGAAGTTGTTTTGAGTATTTTACATACGTTTTTTTTTCTCTAGTATATAAAATTCAACTGCTAGGCAAAAGCCTTCCTTTCCTTCTAGAACTCCCTGTCTTTTGCGATATCTGGCCACGTGCGGTTCACATAGGAACATAAAAAAATACCCAAGTATAGTCACTTTCCTTTAGCCGCCCATTTTCAGAAAGATATTCAGAGAAAAAAAAACAAAAGTTACTTAAGTAGCAGTTTTAAACACTGTAAAATATTATTTCAAAGATCTCAAAACATACCTCACTTAACAGTAATTTCACTGCACGTATCAGGAACCAATCAAGCCATATCGATATCAGATCAGTCAAATTACTTAACAGTTTGAACCCTCACTGATCCATGTAACGTAAACTCGTAAACCGACTAACACCCACTCAAGAATAACGTTAGCACGTTAATTAATCCGTTGAATTACAATAATCCCGGTTAAATCTAACGTTCGATCAAAGTTTTATGCAATCGACCGCAAGTTGTTCGAACTCGAGACAACTTCACACAACTCTGGCCAACTCTAGCCAACTTCGGCCAAGTTTCGCCAACATCTTGTTTGATGTTGTCTACAACCTAATGGGTTCCGACGATGTGGTGCGATACAAACCACGACACGGAAATTAATTCGACCTACGTATACACGACTCGTTAAATACCAACAGCGAATGTGCAAGAAGTTAGTAAAACAGTAATGTAAATCGAAACTTCGGAAAACGTCGTAATATTAAATTAGATTTGAAATCGTGATGAGATAAAACCGCTTCCGAACGCGGTGAAGATTTGTTATTAATATGGAGTAAAATGAAGTTTGATTTTGTAATCTTATCTCGTAGAATATTAGCTAAAAGACTTCAAAAGGGAACGTAATAAATATTTTACATTAAACTCTTGGTAATTAAGTTTGTATTTACCCTGTTTGAGGATAAATTTTCATGTGATGGTATTTTGACATGATGAAGACGGAATATTTTAACATTAGACGGCTCTTGTTTAACAATACTTTTCACCAAATCACTTGCTTACCACAAGCTCCTAAAGTAGGGTTTTGCCCATCGTGGGAGCGAGACACCATTACCCATACTATAGTGCGCCATCTCGCTTGCGTAACAGTAACAAACCCTAATTCGAGAGCTCAGAGTTCGAGAATGATTCTGTGAGTAATTTTCCCTAACACTATTTTAAAAGAATCGTGTTATGCTGTGGATAGCTGAAAACTTTAGTTAATTGTTTATTTATTGTATGTTAATTAGTTATAGTTATATAAATTTTGTATCAAATGGAGATGTTTAGTACAGTTTACGTCACACAATGTATTATGATGTATATTATTATAATGTAATACCGTTGTAAATTGTTTTAGAAATAAAACATTCGTTAAAAAAGTTGAATTAAAATTCTTAAAATGTTTGTTTTCAATATTTGAGAGAACTGCCCACTAATAAACATTTGAAATTCATAATAAAATAACATTTTTAGCTTAAATGTTGATTTGTTTTTTTATTAAAGCGAAATATCTATCGAGTAATATTATTAACGCGAAAGTTTTAAATTTTGGATAGATGAACGGATGGATGAATTTTTGTTTTTCTTACATGAGTAATCAAATTTAAATGAAACCTTGTATGGAGTTAGCTATCACCCTGGATTAACACACAGGCTACTTTTTACCCGACTGCTAAAAGTATGCTTAATATTTTGCAGCTATAACCGACTACCTTGCGGGTAACCTCTTCACGCTTAAACCATTAGACCAATTTGAATTTAATTTGGTATGGAGTAAGCTCATAGCTGACACCCTGAATTAACATTTCAGTAAGATTTTACTGTAAACCTAATGCTAAAATTTCTTGAAACCAATTTTAACATAGATGAAAAGAACAAAAGCCAGCTAAAAATCTTTTATTTTTGTAAAATACCAAGACAATGTGAGCACCTGAAAACCTAACCGTGCATAAGAAATTTATTCGCTACCCCGATACAGGAAAATCCCTTAAATCTACATTTTCAAAGGTTAAGGAAATATGAGACAAATACTTCGTAAAGAAATAACGACAAAAACAGCGATAATGATATTAATCGAAAGAAAATGGAGAGAAGAATTTAACACACACAAAATATATGCAATGTTGTTTGTAGGTTGTCTAATTATGGGATACTTACATCTGGCAGAATACGTATCAGATAATTTAAAAGTATATCAGCGTGGTGAGACAACACTTGCATACTTACTTCTTAGTTTATTTTATCACTGGGCTTTCAGACATTTAATGCGATTTACAGACAGCTAATACACACAAGAAATAATTAGCAAAATATAAGATAGATAGGCAGAATATTCTTTTTCAAACACCACATGAAAAATGAAATGAACAGATTTGACAAATGTAAAAGTTACATTGTGCCACAATGGGCGCTCTAAGATATTATTTATTTATTGTACTACCACTTGTACTCTAGAACGAATACTACAGCTTCATATATTTTAATGTTTAGAAGGATTACAACATTTTGCCCAAAAAAAAAATAACCAGGATTTTACTTCTTTCGTAACATCTACGAAAGTATTCGCGTAAACTTGAGGCACACGGCACGAAATTAAGTTAGCCTGCTAAAAGCTTGCACTTTACATGTAAAAGCTGAAAATTGTAAAAAGATTGGTTACGAAAAAAACCTTTTTCGTTAAATATTAGTGAAGCACTTCAGAGGCGCATAAAGGAATTTCCCTATTACGGCTGCCTGCATCTTGTCGGAATATTGAAGCGCTGCGGCTTGTGGGGTGCCAGTGGCAGCGGGATCGAAATGAAAAATGCAATAAGGAAATAATAGGTTAGATTGAAATACTAACGAGACATTATGAAAAACGCTTTTAAATTTAAAGTTATTGTTTAAAAAAAGGTAAGATCTATTTTTTTCTAGTATCGAAAACAGTTATTGTACTGGACTAAGACGCGTTCAGTGTGAACACAAAATCTGGAGCAAGAATCTGGGGTCTGATTCAGAATACCTTACCAAGGCTGGTCTCACAGTGAACCAGGCAGCTACATTGAACCACCGCCGAATCTCGAAAACGCCACGTTGCTAAACCGCGCTAATATGAGTGAAAGAGAGGTATTTATGATCCCTTACTGCCCACTAATTTGCGTGGCGATCGCGTTCCAATTGGTTGTGTGAGGAGCATTTGAAAGCAAATTGACTCAAAAAGTAAATATTTTTTTCCAATTTCATTCTTTTTTAGCTTTTTTCATTTTAATAATATCAATTTATTTATATGTACACTGTATTCTACGGTTATTTAGCAATTAAAAGCGCTACAATTCGAGTTTTTAAGTGATTGGTATGCCGGTAAATTTTTAAGATTAGTTATCAAAACCTGGTGTGTCTCACAGTGAACCACCTGG
Organism: Chrysodeixis includens; assembly: GCA_941860345.1. Lineage (NCBI taxonomy): Eukaryota > Metazoa > Arthropoda > Insecta > Lepidoptera > Noctuidae > Chrysodeixis > Chrysodeixis includens. The sequence continues at coordinate 342,900 of CALNXA010000001.1, forward strand.
GGGTGTTACACATTGAACCATGGTTTATTGTGTACATCCAAGTCGTTAAATGAGTTTTTTTTCTACAATTGTTTTAATTTGTTATAAAATGGTGCATTCGACTGCCAACATGCTTGAGGCCAAGCCTAAGTGTTAAGCTGCACAGATCAGGTGCCATGAAACTCCGGATGCCTTTGGAACCCGATTTGGTTAATTATCCAATTAAAGGATCATAAGATTTTAAGTGATTTTAATAAATATAAGACTGATTTTTATTATTACAAAGTATTTGCCTTATAAATTGATCTATAAGACATAGTTAATAAGGTGGCTCAATGTGGACCACACCCTGGTTCAATGTGTACCACCGGTAGTACACATTGAACCAAAAATATTTTTTCAGAAAAACCTGTTTTACGCCGAAACAAAATAGAATATGAGAAATTAATGTTTTACAAAATTGAAGCTAAATAAATATGCTAACTATACACAAAAAATTGAAGGTATTGATTGAAAATCCAGACCAATATGGGACTTTGAAATTTACCTGGTTCAAAGTGAGACAACTTACCATATATAAAAATCAATTGCTGTTCGTGTTAGTCTCGCTAAAACTCGAGAACGGCTGAACGGATTTATCTTATCTTGGTCTTGAATTGTTCGTGGAGGCCTAGGGAAGGTTTAAAAGGTGCGACTTTTTTTTATTTATCGGTGGGGCAGTACGAAGTCTGCCGAGTCAGCTAGTCTAAAATAAATTAATGTTGTCATAAAATCGATACGAACAAATAGCTCCAATATAATAGCTATAATAACAATCGTTCAAGACGTAATTATGAAAATAAACTCTCCCTTTAGCTAACAGCAAGCAAGAAACAATGTTTTTATACTGTTGCGACTTTTACAAATATTCTAGACTGGTCTTATTCGCAATATAACTCAATAGATATTTCAGAACTACATCGCCAATAAGACCCGTTTGTTCTAAGAAACACTGTTACTCATACCCGCTACCCGCTAGAACTAGCACCCTACCCAGTTTGGTCGTTAGTAGCAGACGCAGCTCTCATTGACGGCAGCTTATTGCATCTGCGTCGTCGTTTTTCGAACTTATTAAATTACGGGATATTGTTGTCTTCAGCTATTTCGGTTGTGTCTGCAATCAGCCCCTTTCTTGCGATATTAGTTTCTTGGCGACGTCATTATAAAGGAAGGAAAATGTTGTTTACCCCTGATTGGGGTTTTGTGAATTATTTTTTATTAAATTTTTAAGTTGCGTTGATTCTTTTTTTTTTCGTTTTCCAGTTTATATGTTATTCAGCTAGTATTCATGAATATTGGATTTTGAGTAGTGTAAAAGACTGAACAAACGAGCAAAAACAATTTTTTTTTGGTCTTTACAATTGCTTTAATTTTCTTTAAAAACATACTTAGGGTAAATTACTTTTTATGACGAGTAAAACAGTTCAAAAAGCATAAACTTCCTAAACACACAACACAGCTTACAAATAACACAAAATTAAAAGCTCCTAATAATCTTCGAGGCACATGTGTCGCTACAAAGTTTACAATAAATGTATGTTGCAGACAATATGCTCTGACGGTGTATTCCGAAACTTCCTAATTATGTCGAACTTCCTGCAATTAGCGGAGTAACATCATGTGTGTTACCTGCTAAGTGTGTTGGAGTTTTGATGGCGTTGTTAGCTAGCTAGAAGCCTAAAAGTCTATCCTTGCGAGCTCTGCTTGAGACTTGTAGAGTGTATGGTGCTTCGGTAATGTAACCAGATGATGATATTAATCTCACTAATGTAGTAATATATGTGAGCATGTATGTCTGTTACCTTTTGAAAAGCGAAAAGTGGGAAAAGCTAGTAGGTAGGTATACGGGCTCGTTTTTTTGTACTTCTTAATCAAGTCTATGTAACTCTATCTATTTGGCAGCTAGCATCGACTAAAAGATCTACGAATCAAAAGTATTGTTTGAGAAAAATCAATATAAATATGTGCAAATTCATCATAATGTTAGCTATGATCCCACATACAGACAAAAATTGGCGTCTTCATTCCATATTCTACATGTAATTTTATCATAAGTTACATTATACTATACATCTTGTAAGTTTAACAGTCCACACTACATTTAACTGTAACTACCCTATAAGATCCAGTCTAAATCACTGTCAACTTTATAACAGAACATTCCGACACTTGTTTCAAGATTAAACTGAGTATCTTGCACTAAAACTAAACGCTGTCTGTTACTTAGTCGTTTACGTCTCTAACACGTTCCGAGTTAGACTATTAATGTAACTTTTATATGCCGGTACAGCGCCATCTCTTGGTGCAATTATGTAGTTAAATTGAATTTTGGAGTTTCTTGTCCTAAGTGCGCTTTGATAATGTTGTTAGTAGTCAGATGTAGTTTAATGTTTTGAGTTTGTATTTTTTTAGTTCGTGTGATAAATGCTCAATTCTCCTACATGTAAAAAGGATTATGCTTAACATTGGGATTTATATTATAGGGTGGTATTATTGATATATTTTAATTTGGACAATAGATTATATTTCATTGCGTGTTTTCATTTTTAATCAACATTTCGTGCATTGATAGACTTGTGTCGAATTTCGAAAAATTTACATTTTTTATCTAAAATAAAATGTATCTTTAGGCCTTCAAGATTTCAAAATTAATTAGAATTTCATATTACATATAATATTACATTAACCGATGCCACTAATCTAGTAATTTATCACAAAACTTGATTTCCTGATCTGCCCGCAGCATTAAACAATCCCGGTTGTTGTGCCATTGTAGAATAATGAAAGTTTTCCTGCGCCATAGTTCCCAGTGTTAGCTTACGTAATTAGTACTTAGACAAGTCTTAGACGAGACATAAGACACGTGAAGACAGCCTTGTTATTGTACTGGCATTTACTATGAGATCAGAATTAGTGAGATTGCTTGCAGCGTAGATTGATTGTACGATATACATAGCGTGGCCGAAACGACGGTATGTTGTGTGACTGGGGTTCAAGCAAGCAATGAATTATGAATGAGTGATAAGTCTTAGTGAATCCTGGTGATATTAGTTATAGGTCAGATTCTTGCAATAAGTTCTTCAGAGTCTTTGCGTTTCTTGATGAATTAGTAGAAATTGTACTAAGAACTCTACTAGCAGTGCTACCGTTGTAGAATCGAGAGAAAATTTAACACCGCTTTTTGGTTCTTCCTTACGTCCTTTACTATTTATTCATATATTATTATATCTCCATTACAACTGAAAAAAAGCTTTCAGCTCATATTTATAAACCTATTTTTTACTAAAAATATTTAATAAAAAGCAACCACTAAGAGTCCATTACCACTCGCAGATTATACGGCCGATGGGATATTGAATAAATAATGCAAAAGAAAAAAAAGCACGTCGGATTTGGGATATTGAAAATATGGATATTATTGTTGATAGATAAAATAATGCCTTTCGAACACATGTTGGGAATTTATTTATGTCGGCTTATTGTAAGCTTTGGTTGAAATGTTTGGTCTTATACTAAATGTGATTGGTTTTGCTGTCATTATTACTGTACTTTGTTGATCATTTTTTGCTATATTTTTAATATTATAGCAAGTATAATTGGAATTCCTTGTCTGTTGATGTATGGATCTAGGAGCTCATCGACACTTCTTAAAGTTGTGCTATTTAAGACTGATATGATATGATAAAAACGCTTCAAAACTATTCATTTAAGATGTGGTGGCCGAACTCTTTCTTGTATCTCAGTGGAAATATTCATGGAACATCCTCCGTCCAGACTCTTACCGACTAAGACCATTTGAGCGTCCTCATCTGTCTATGGCCAGGGGCACGAGATTCACTTTCGCATTCACGGCGCCTCCGGCAGGAGCTGGTGGTAGACCTGATTTGTTGGTTAGCAATAGAAACCACTCTTGTCGATACTCGGTTATATCACTGAGACAAAGGAATAATATGACGGTGCAAGCAGGCATTGATCAATACCTTAAGGTGGATGTTCATAGGTTGTTCTATCGCATTTTAAAATAAAATTCTCAACAAAGACAGCTTATGTTGGACATCCCCAAATGTAAGTCATTCGAGCACTATGATTGGCCAACTCTCAGTCTACTTCGCTCCGCTCCATTCCGCTTTAAGTCAATACAAACGATTGCTAAAACAGACCAACCAATCAATTTCGTAATACAACAAATTCCAATACACTCAAACTCCCTTACATTGCAAAGACGTCGCAAATGTTTGTATCAAAAGGGGTAACAAGTCTGAGTTAATGAGATATTCTAGGAAATGCATGACATTTTGTCTTTAGTGGACGACTTGACTGGACTCGGTAGTTACCGGCAATGTCAGGCCATGCGGGACCATGCGGAGTAATGCGAGTCAATGCGGAGTCGTGCTTATGTTCATGAGTGACCAAAGACTAGCAACGTTAATAATGGAAATTGGTAAACCACAAAGACGGTAGTCTGTTTACGAAATGTCTTCTAAGAGGTAGCAGTTCAAGTAGTCAATACGAACTGTGATTGCTTGATTTGACTTTGCTTATTTCTGTAGGAAGATTTTTGGGTTTTTAAAACATGATGGAGTAAATTGAACGTGATGTCATTGACCTTTTTAGATTATTCTCTGTTCAACTGTTTTTCTGTTTCGTTTAAGATAAGAATTATAATCTTAAACGAAACAGAAAAACAGTAGCACAGATAAAATCTTGAAATTGAAGAGATATTGTAAAAAGTAATAAATTGAATTAAATGTGACACTTTATGCTAGATTGTTTTAATGACTCTTCTATTTTGACTACAATTATTATGTGTTTCACACGAGTAAAATATTACAACTCTTGCACTGGTGTTTTTCAACGTAATTTCTTAATAACTTACATTTAGGTCCGTGTCATGAAATGTTAATATAATATATTCTAGCTATCGTTAAAGATTTGAAATATTCTGACAAACATTTTCTTTCCATCTTCCGGAGTCAACTCTAAACCCCTAACAAACCAAACTGACTTCCCTATCGAAAACAAGATCACGAAAAACGTATTCACCGCGACCTAGAAAACAGATTTCCCACAGTCCGGTTGAGTAAATAATAATAATTTGATAGCATCAAGTATACAAATCGGATTTAACTGTGTGGCAACCCTGAGTCGGATTACAAGGATCACTGATCACACATAAGCTCTTAGTTACATCGATACGCTGTTAACACACACTAATGTAATATGTGTAAACGTGTGTATGAAGTCTTTAATATCTGTGTGTATGTGTGTGTAATTGGATTTTAGTGTAAGTAGTGTTATTATTTCGGTTTGATTGTTTGGGTACTATAGTTAGGGCTGTGAATTGATTTGTAGCCTGACTTTCAATTGTTTCGTTTTGGTGGAATCGGGTAGTGCGAATATTGTTTAAGAGTCGATAGTGGATGTTAGATGTGGGCGATACTGATTCTGATTTTGAAAGTGTAAATAACTTAAAAATGTAAAAAGAGGAGAAAGTATGGTGTGAAATCGTGGTTTATGAAAGTAATTCTGTAATCGTCAGCTTCAGTGAGCAAATACATTCGTCAATTCTCAATGATGTTTTAGCATGTGTTTTAAAGAAAAGTCTTCCATTTACATGCATAGAAGAAAAACAGGCGAATGCAGAGCTTCGGTGCAAAACATGTGCAGGTCGCAGGTGCTAGTTAATATAACATTGTAACCGACAGAAGCTCAATGTTGCACTCCAATACTTCGATGCCCAACTTCTATAGTATCATAATTAAGCATCAAGCTACAAGGAACTTCGCCTAGAACTAAGACACAAAACTTGTCCAGTTGACCTGAAACTAACACCCATTTGTTACACACGGCAACATAAGTGCAAACTATCTCATGTGCAAGTAACTTGACAAAGTATTAAGTGGGGTCTTAATTAGCGGGCGAACTTGTGTTCGGTGGTATACCTGGGTACTAGGCATGACAGGTCAGCTGTTCGTAATACTTAATTAAAATTAAGACTTGTACGAAAATGTCGAAACTTTAGTTTGAAATTAGTGTTTTCAGGTGTTACTGGCGCCATTTTCTTTTTGACAGGAAAGGGAATTTATTATAGGAGTGGATGCAGTGTTTTGAAGAGAATTTACGGGATGTGTAAATCGATCTCATGTATATTAGTGTATGTTTATTCAAGTTATTATTATCTATTACTATTATAGCCTATATATTAGCCTATATTACCCCACTGCTGGGCAAAGGCCTCCCTCCCATCTTTCCATTCCTCTTTGTCAAGGGCAAATGTGGTCCATTCCTTTATTTATATTAAGTTAAAATAACTTTAGCACAGTGATAGGCAGACAAATATTTTTTTATGCTTTCGGAAAACATTTTGACCACCTTGCCGTACATTTTCAGCATACAAGCTACTAAAAAAGGTCTATGTCTAAAGAAAATAATCGATGTTTTTATGAACTTTAACCTTCCTTTAAGTTAACTGCGAGGATAGCTCAATGCTAAAGAGTTTAATATCAGTACGGGGCAAGGATTGGTATCCACAAAATCTAGTTACAAATCTATATTTTATGTATGTAATTTAAACACTGCGACACCCCGTTGTGATGTAGATTAAATTCACGCGAGAAAAGTTTTAATCAAAATACTATTACGGAATATTGTTCTGGTTTTATTTATTGTTGTTATACCATTTTTTTTACCAAATCTCGTGTATAATATTATCTCAAATAGCACTTAAATCACTTGAACATAACCATTCGAACCATTCGATTGGGCTGTTAGTCTAGTGGTTAGTGGCCCTGACTGCTATACCAGAAGTCGTGGGTTCGATTCCCATTCAGGACAATCATTTGTATGATGAACACAATCATTTGTTCAGTGTCTGGTTGTAGTTTATTTTTATACTATGCACGTATTTAGAAGTGTATAAGTAAATATGTTTATCAGTTTTCTAGCACTCATAATACAAGCTCTGCTTAGTTGGAGACTAGAGAGAATATATTATAAAATTTGTTTCTGAATGACAGATTGTTTATAGTTTAAAAATATGTATATAGCTATGGCTCTCTCTCACGACGACGCCATCTTATGACAGTAAGACAGATTTTCTTACGCTGTCAATAAAAAACCTAATAAATGAAAAAGGTATTCTCATTTAGACCTCCCCTAGATATATTATGCATTGTAATCTAGGACCACTTTCTCATAATCTGGGCTTGCTAGAGCGCAGGTAAGGGCGTGACCACCTGATTTCCATATACACTGCTAAGCCGTGGTGTGGCCTGGGTGGGCGTTGTGAAACAATGACATAACGCTTTGCGACCTGTCGTTTATGAGTGATATGGTTGGCCTAGTACAGAGATGGCGAACCAATGGCACGCGGCATAATATTTTGGGCACGTCTTTCATTAATTAATCACTAAATTCCTATGCACTATCAAAAAGAGAGCGTTCGTAACCTCAGTAGATATTTCTTTAGAAAAATGGCACGTTAGTACGTAAAGGTTCGCCATCCCTGACCTAGTACAATAAACTTAGTCAAATGTTAATATTAATTTATGAGTCTGGTGTTATGATGACGTCATATTAAGTGCTCGAATGGGTCAAATTTGATTATGATTTTTTTTCTACAAACAATATATGTATGTATATAAGAATGGCTTTCTAAATGTTCTATGACCACCTTCTTTTTTAACAGATTGTTATAAGTCTTAGTGTAAGATTTGAAGGCTTCACCGGCCAATTTTAACCGGTTCTTAATGCCGGATTTAAAGAGAGACGCTGTATTGCACTGAGCGGCGTCTTTCTTCCACACCATTAATGGGATATGGAGGTTAGTCAATATTAGTCATTCCATATAAACTATGGCACGGTATTCGACTGAATCGTGTAAAATTGACAGATGATGTAACATAGAATAATGCTTAGATAAAATGGAAACTTTATTGTGACTGTATGCCTATTTAATGTAAGTAAATAACGTATTGTGTATAAATAAACTGTAGGTACTCTACTTAGGTGATGTCATAGATACTCAATGTATCTCAGATTATAAATACATTTGAACAAATCCTACCCAAAACAAAAAAATACCTAAAGATATAAAGCTAAATTACAAAATTAGTAAAACATTACCTAGATTACATTCTAAACCCTCCATTTTAAAATTCCCTAGTCCTATACGTCAGTGTGTACGTTATAAATCTTATCAAGGGTTACATAACTGGTGTCGGCCAGTTATAACCAGCTATAACTGCTCGTAACCGGTTATCTAGACCTACGGTTAGGTAATGACAGCTGCCTGTTACGTCATCGTCCAGTTCGGTTTAAATTTAGAATTTGTGTTTTGTTTTTTTTCGATGTGTTTTGTTCATGGTTTTGATTGTTTTTGTTGCGATTTTATATTGATATTTTTTTTAAATATCTGTTAAAATTATTCGTTGTTAGCTAGTATTTTTTGAGTGCGTGGAATAAAAAAGCCCTTATGTTTTTTAAAGTGGTATTTTGAATATTATGGTACGATGATAAGTAAATACATATCATATTACCATTTACTCTCAGGTTGCTTATTTATAAAAGGAGGTCGTATTATTGACAGAAAGAAACCATCTTATTGAATGCACTGACAATTTACCTGCCAGTGCATTCAATAAGCTAATACTCCTTATTCCTTACTAAATATATTACGTTAACATCCATATATATTATAAAAATACATTTTACCTTCCAGTCCTGATGAAGCTGAAAGCCTGATAGAGTCAAAGCCACCCGTATGATGATTGACTGCTGTCATTTCACTATATCATGACGGATTTTCATATCAAAAACACCTTTCAAACAAAACTGGACTTAAACTCCAAGTACCTAAAGACCAAACTCCTTTAACAAGGTATTTCCACAACAGGAAATGTACACGCGTAAAAATAAATTGCGATATTATAATCTTTACTACGAGGGGATAAAGTTCAAACTCGTATGTAACCGTCGTTAATGAAAATGAAATTGGTATTTATTGTTAAGGGTTTAATAAATAATGTATATGGAGGATATTTTTTCATTTGGGAATCGGGTTGTTAATATACATAATGTGTGTTTTAAATGAGCTAAAGGTCTACCTCTTCTCTTAATTATAAGTAAGATTGTCGCAGTTGTGGAAGAGAGTCCGCAATAGTGTATATTGTGCCTTCTCGCTTGCACAATTCTTATGTAAGACAAAATAGAATATGTTAACAAAAGTTAATTTTGAGTCACAATTAAATGAAATGTAGAGCAACATCAAAGTATATATAAAAGAATGGTGAATAAATCAGCCGATATCCCACTCCACGTTCCACTGCTGGGCACAGGCCTCTTCCCACATAGGAAAGGTTTGAGCATTGATCACGCTAGCTCACTACGGATTGACGATTTCAGATTCCAAAACTTGGAATTCAGGTTTTCTCACGATGTTTTCCTTCACTGATTGTCAGTCGTGTCTTAAAACAATCAAAAAAGAACATGTAACTTTGAAAAAGTCATATTGGTACGTGCCTGTGCAGGGGACCGAACCTGCCCCTCGCGCACATAGAACCGCAAGGCCACCGCGAAATAAAAAGAGTACTTTATTAATATTTCCTTTACATCTTTAATTATGAACTAAGGAAATTCTACGTAACGCCATTTCAAGGTGAAACAACCACTGAAATCAGAACGTAATCTGTAGATATTAATTCCATAATACCAGCATTACTTCATAGCCGTACTAGTTAACAATAAATAATTTACATACATAGTATTAATTAATAATTTATCTCTGGAACTGAACGGGTCTTTACCCAAAGGATTATACATAACCCGGCCAAATTGAAAACGTAATACCCGATCCCAAAACGCGTTGTACGCAGGTACTATTTAATTTTGCCGGTTAACAATATCAATTTAGCCTGGATCAGGAGCTGAAATTACATAAACGCAAACACAGATAGTGGAACTGAAATAATTGATAAGGTTTTAATGTAGTGTTGTTTCAGGATAGTTGTTGAATACCGGTTTTCCCGAATACCGGTTTTCGGCTTTCGGCCTTTAATTGCGATATCTGGCATTTACAATTTATAATTTAGTTGAAAGTCTTTTGAATGGGAATGTTATGTATTTTTAAGGGATTCCACATTATCTATTGTTTTAAAGCTTTTGGGTTGACTTTGAGCTCGGTGTATTAACGCACACACGTATGTTACTTTCAGATATAAATGGACAAAGAATTAAATTAGTTGCGTATTTTAGTTTGGATTTAATTTAAATTTAGGGTTTGTCATTGAATTGTACTTTAAACAATTCGTATTTAAATTTTATTAATGTAATATTATGCTTTTACACAAAACTTTGAATTTCTAAAAGAGTATCCACTCCTTCGATCAAAAAGACAAAACATTTTTCAATCATAAAACAATTTAAAACCTTTCCGATTAATTGCAATTTAAAAATGTATTTAAAATTGAGAATCTATAAATAAACAATAATAAACATTTAACATTAGACCAATAAATAAACTACAAAACAAACTCGATTACTCGATTCCTGGCTTCCCAAAAACAAACGCCGATCGACAACCGATAAAATTACAACACACATTGTATAATCCCACATTCGCGTAATCACCACATTCATCTAGATAACTGCGAATCCTGCATAGTCCCGATAAATCAAATTGAATATAAACTATCAATTAAAATTGTAGCTAAAACTATTAATCTCATTAGTCCCTCGATAGCAATTTGCATCCATAATAAGATAATGGGCGATCCGGTCCGATTTAAATTTATTTTGGTTATCGCAGTTCGATGTTTGTTAATTAATTATTATTTTGTTGAAAATTTGACGTTTAGGTGAATATTTTTAGTCTGAATATTACTAGTCGTGTTTTTTCAAGTACCAAGACAAGCTAACATAAGTTTTTCTTAACGGATTTTCGATTTTCAGGAAAAACCTTTTCATAGTTTGAAAAGGTTTAAATAAACTAAAAATTTTCGTTTTAAATAAAGTGAAAATAAACCTAAAAAACCACCATTTTATAAATACTTGTCGTGTATAATAAATGACATAGCTCCAATCATTTTGAAGTTACGAGACACTTCAATGTTATTTAATAAAAAACAACTTTAGCCTTTTATGAAAATGAAATCAGAAGATCACAATTAAAATTTAAAACATGTGAAGTGTTCAGATAATTGCACGAACATTAAATGTGTCCCCGAAGGCTTTCCACCATCTCTTATATTTATATTATTTCAGTTGTGGGAAAGAGACAGAGCTACACAGTGTAGAGTGGCATCTCTTTTACACAACTCCAATCATTACTTTGAAAGGTAATGGTAGGCTGTTGGTAATTTAATCAAATACTTTTAATAACCACTACATCACATGCCTTTTCATTATGCCGCCGATTCATTATTGTTTTAATGATAATTATATTGCAATGAGAGAGATTTTGGTGATATTGGGACTGCTTTTTTGTTGACGATGTTATTTTATACATATTTGCAGGATAAAAGAAGCTGTGATAGCCTAGTGGTGAGACCTCTAGTTTGACCTCTAAAGTCTCGAGTTTGAACCCCATGGCGTATATAAACTTTTTGAATGGTTGCGTTTTAGAAATAACCGTCTTAGCTTCCGTGTTTTTTCGTGTATTTCAATATGCCTTCTAAGAGTTCAGGCGCAAGACCCATTCTGCACCCGATCTCTCTCCGGCCGTGTCGGTTTGCCGTCTCACCGGGTTTTGAGAGTAAAGGAATAGAGTGCACCTGTGTTTGCGCACACGCTTGTGTACTATAAAATATCTCGTGTATGGTGTCATAGTAACACTAGCCGCCGTGGCCGAATTCGGTCATTAATTTAGAAATTAACAGGAAAATAATAATAAAAAAGTGTTCATTTCAATTCTCCAACTCTAAAATTTTGGGGTTTAATATTTTTATTTTGAACTGTTTGAACACACTATTGGTAATAACAGCTAACAGGTATATGCAGTAGACATAAGCCTAACCTTTGCCTGCTCCACCGGACACGGATATAGAACCTAACTACCTTCATATCCGTCCGAAGAATTTTTCAACACCTTTATATAACTTCATCATATATCGCGTGAACGTGACTGTGCCTTACGGAAACTTTTAAGGGCAAGGGAAACTAACAAATTGTAAGAAACTTGTAACAGGATATGTTTGAACTGGAAATATTTCAGCCATTTCATGTTAGATATAGGTTCATGGATACTAAGGTATGTCAGAGCAGCCCTCCTCAAAAATTGGCATGAATTTATTACCTATTTTTTCCGTGTGGTGTCCGGATATAAAGAATAGCCCCACCCCATATCCTCCACTGGGTGTCGTAAAAGGCGACTAATGGACCTTAAGACCTAGTGCACTGTACCAAACACCTTGGGTCACCCGAATGGTGGCGGGTAAACCACCGACAATCGCATTCCCAAAGAGGGTTAGTGTCAGGCAGGCGGCCGACTATAAAACCATAGCCAAATTCATTAGCAACATGTTTATAAAAAAACATGTTGCGCCGACCCCAAGTAAAATGGGATAAGGGCAGGAAGATGATGATGAAGATGATTGACTAAGATTATTTAAATGTGCGACGTAAAGAATAAACAAAGGCTTTAAAAAATAACAAATGTGTATCGCTTGCCGAAAGCGTTTTGACTGCGCGATGCCGCGCTTTCTTATAGAATCGTGCCAAAAGATGCTTGTTACACTATACAACACCCATAGATTGTTAAAAACAGAAAACGTATGGCAAATGGTCTGATTATAATGTTGTAAAACCTCAGCGATATATGAACTAAATCCGATAATGGGTAAGGTTAAAAAAACTCATTTAAATTTAATTAGCCCATACATCTATTACAAATGCAATTGAAATCATCAGATTGCATTCGACAATCTCAGTTACTTAATGTCATTGGTTTCAAATCGATTGAAGAGCGAGCCAATAATTACGACTGGTCCAGTCACTCTAGATGTCGATAAACATCAGTAACATGTCCATTGCTTGTCTTGCTAACCGCATCGGGTGCCTATTAAGCGGCGGGCCGGTAATGGATAGAGTGCAATTCGATATTGAAGAAATTTAAATTGCAATGCGAAAGTCAATTGTTTTATTTTGTGAATATTATTGTAATTTTTATGAAAATTTATTAATTAATAATGATGTCAAATTCCTTGTGGAACTGTCTTGTGATTAATTTATAAAGAGGGTATTTAACTCAGTGATTAATAAAATTACCTTTTATATCACGATTCTTGATATGAAGAAGGGTGATAGTTTACCTGTAACAAAAAAAGAACAATTACTATAAATATTGCACAAAATATAGCAAATTTTATATTCTATACATTTGTCGCTCCTATATAGGGAAGGCTTGAGCATCGATCACCACGCTAGCTTACTGCGGATTGGCGATTACAGATTCCCAAATAAGGCATCCAGGTTTTCTCACGATGCGTTCCTTCACCGTTTGTTAGTTATGATTCTTAAAATGATTAAGAAAGTACATATAACTTTGAAAAAGTCACATTGGTACTTGCCTGCGCTAGGGATCGAACTTGCACCTCGTGCATACAAATCCATGCATAGAACCGCAAGGCCACCACGACATTCAATTCAGACAAAGACATATTACCAATATACAAAGACATATTACGATGACGGGCCTGTTGGTCTAGTGGTTTGTGACCCTGACTGCTAAGCCGGAGGTCGTGGGTTCGATTCCCACCCAGGACATATGTTTGTGTGATGAGCACGATCATTTGTTCTGTGTCTGGGCGTGATTTATCTATAATATTTAGAAATATTTAAGTATGTTTATCAGCTGTCTGATTACCATAACACAAGCTCTGCTTAGCTTGGAATCAGATGGCCGTGTGTGGATATTGTCCCAAGATATTTATTTAATATTAATTCTTTCTCACCCCTTACACTGCCTGTAAAGTACTGACATTCTGTTTCATTCAATTTAGGGAGATGCCCAAATGAAGCAATTTTTCCTGATAAGTGATATAACGTGATCATGGAAAATGGAAGTCTTTTAAAACGATTTTATTGTAGACTTTTTAACATCTTGTTGTCTTAGAGGATGGGTATTTTGTTAGCTTTTAAACTTCGAAATAGATTTTAAGATCTTTACTAAGTTAGCCTTCTTAAGTCAGACACTTATCTAAGTGACGTTCTAAAAATGTTCTTAATTATCATTTAAGCAAATTAGCTATTACGACAGCAAGTTACTGAAGCGCATTTTATTTATTGGGATTTGCGGATCAAAATCGTTAATTACCGAAAATCGACATCATTCTCCTGCCCTTATCCTAATTATTATTTGGGGTCGGCGCAGTATGCCTTCTTCTTCCATATGTGACGTCCCGCAAGTAACACTCTTTGCAGCCATACCATCTTTCACACAATCCATCCATTGTTTGTTTTCGTCCTCTGCCCTGCCTATATCCATCCACATTACTGTCAACCGTGTGATTATAATTATTAATTTCAACCTTAAATTTTATTAAAATGATAAGCAACCTTAATAACATTATAATAAAATACACAACTCAATAAATCTTAAGCAAAGTGCTCATAGAAATAGCAATTCAATTTACCACGTGATTACGTCTTTAAAACCAGTATAAAATGATCCCCATTCTTTCTCGAAGCTAGCAATATTTCAAGATCGCGTTGGCTGTAAAATCACTAACATTAATATGGAGAAATGATCATTACACACTTTCAATCTTGTGGCTAAGGACCTGTTTGATCATTCTCATGTATTAAATTACGTTTATTTAACATTTGCTAAAGAGCTTGATGCGTCAATTCGTTTGACGATGAGGTTTAAAGGTGCGTTAAGGAATATTTGCGATTGTGTTTTGTTTTTAAATGAACGCAAACAATGTTACGTTGCATTAGGATAGGAAACAAATTGAAAGTTTCAAATGTATACTTATGACATTGTTTTTCGACGAATGAAGTGAATTTGATACGTCAGTTCGAGTGATTTAAATACATGATAGTTCCAGACTAGGAAGACAATTGCAGTGAATTATCTTTTTTTATGGTTAATGGTAACACTTTACCAATTATAACAAAATTTTAGAAAAGAACGTGTTACGCCGACCTCAAGTAAAATGGGATAACGGCAGGCAGATGATGACAATTAACAAAATTTAAGGTGTTTTTTTTACATCATAGTTAACGCTTCTTCAAACGTAACTAGCTAATGACCTTTCCACTTTTCTCATAGGAATGTTTAAATATGTATTAGACATGTGTAAACGAGTTAACACATTACAATTATGTGTTGAATGTAAGCAAATCGCGATACATACCAGGAATGTCTAGCGTCGGCCTTGCATGCCTTGCGTATTGAATTACTTTGACTATTGTATTGTAGATTAGTCTTTGATTACAATTTGTGAGATTTAACTTAAAATCTCTAGTAGCTGTTTTTAAATTTTAGAAAATTGGGGTACAAAGGGCCAACAGGCATGTCAAATAATTATTTTTTGAGACACTAACGACTTATTTACTAACTCATTACATTAGATATATTTTATTTAAACAGTGTTGCGGTGAATTCGTCACTTATAGGTGTGCACAGCACTTAATGATAATGATGAAGTAATGATAGTCCTGTTGGTCTAGTAGTTAGTGGGCCTGACTGCTATACCAGAGTTCGTGGGTTAGATTCCCACCCAGGACAAATGTTTGTGTGATGAGCACGATCATTTAATTTTGTTCTGTATCTGGATGTAATTTATCTCTAAAGTATGTGTTTATTTAGAAGTATGTAAGTATGTTTATCAGTTTTTTAGTACATGTAACACAACTTCTTTAGGACGCTAAACGTGAGACTAAAAAGCGTTGTGTAAGTGTGAAAAAAATATATAAAGTTATACATGTCGGAGAATGAATAATTATTTATTTTTTCGAGTGGCAAAGAGGCTGAATATCGTTAGCTTCCTGACCTTCATGTTGATGTTTTGACGGTGACAGTTTAAAAAGAAGTTTATTTGTATGTCAGTTCAATCTGTCAGTAGTGTGAATGTCGATGGAGCTGGCTCTCTGGCTCCGGAGACTTTACCGGCGCCGGGTGTGCGCACTGACTGAGAAATATTTAGATGGCGGACGGAAATTATCAACACGTGGATTCTAATCCGTTTGAATCTGCGACAGCAGCGGTGGGATTACCCCAAGGGGCATCCTACGAGCCTACTGCGATGCCAGCTACAGAAGGATATTTTACGTCCTAATCTTCAGCGTAAAAAAATGTGGCGGATTTAGCTTGGGTAACCGAAGAAAGTCAACCATGTGCCTCCACACCGGAAGCATGGGCGACATTCTTCCAAAATATGTTAGCGGGTTTTCAGAATTCTGACCTACAACCTTCCACGAGTACTGGTTTACGTAGAATACTGAAAGCGAGTGAAATATTCCTACCACCATTTGATCCAGACGAGTGTCAGTTTACCTACTGCGGTGCGTACGTATCCTTTATGTAAAAGTTGCAAAGAATTACAGGAGCGGCTTTCACGGCAGTTTATAGCAACAAAAAAGTTTCACGACCTTTCTGTGACATGGCGGAGGACAAGAGCGATCTAGCAGCAACGTACCTACGTCGAGTATTTTACGAACAAGTTGGCGCTGGTAGATCGACAGGAAACTGGCTGGAACGAGCCCAACCAGATTTAAGTTGTCATTTCTGGTATTACGGATACTCAGGTATGGTCAGAGTTGCTTAAAATACCCAAGATGATGTTTGTAAATTTTTGAAAATGCCTTTTGGTCTCTCAAATGCACCTTCTGTTAACTAAAGAGCAATAAATAATGCTCTCAAAGGGCTAAAAGACAAAATTGCTGATGATGTTTTGGTTATTTCAAAATAAACCTTTTAGAATTTGGAGTGCGTGTTATCGACTCTGTCAATGGCAGGTTTTACATTTTATTGGAAAAAGTGCACTTTCCTTAAATCTTCAGTAGAATATATGGGCTATGTCATTAGTGTCAATTCTATAAAACCAAATCCTAACAAAATAAAAGCTTTGGCTAACTCTCCTTTGCCTACATGCGTAAAAGAACTACGGCAATTTAATGGTCTTGCTGGGTATTTCAGAAAATTTGTACCTAACTTCTCATCTATCATGGCACCCTTGTACGCACTTACTAAAAATGATGATAATGGGTATGGACTGCCGAGCATACATTGGCTCATTCTGCTGTGGATTCTGTGTTGGATATGTGACTTCTGCACCCGTGTTGACTATCTTTGACTTTAGTAAACCAATCGAACTCCACACCGACGTGAGTTCGATTGGATATAGTGCGGTGTTATTTCAAAAGGATGATGTACAACTGAAAAATATTTCAGTCAGCGACCAACCGATGCGGAAAGCCGATATCACAGCTACGAGCTATAGACTCTAGCCGTTTTTTTAAGCCCTGAAGTATTATCGTCATTCTAAAGTCATCACAGACTGTGATGCCTTGAAGGCAACGCGTCATAAACGTGAATTGTTACCCTGCGTTCACCGATGGTGGGCGTATATGCAATCTTTTGATTTCGAAATAAAATATCGAAAGGGTGAATGGATTCCACACTAGATTATTTTAGAAAGAACCTACTCAATAGTATACTGGTAAATGTTTCTCATTTAAACAATTATTGGTTGCAGGCCGAGCAGAGGTTATATCTCGAAATAAAGCGCATTACTGACCATTGAAAGCGAATTGATTGATGCTGGAGTTGGAGCGCCGTATACTTGTAAAGATAATTCACTTTTTTAAAAACTTACAGATGAATGGTGGGGCTTTTAGTGGAACAATAGTTCCCGGTAATTACAGATAATTCAAGGATTTCATGTCGAACTGAAACGCTTGGGCTGGGATAAGACCTCGTCAAAAGTAGGGGGACCATTTCTGGTTTCCTGATATGAGCTCATCTGTTAAAGCCTGCGTAGACCATTGTTTACCGTGCAAAGTAAATAAAAGCCTTTCTGGTAAAACACTATTTATGTTGACACTGGTGGTAAGATGACCGGCGGGAGGATGTCAAAGAAGTGTATCATGGTTATTATGGGCGCTTTTGCGATATTTTGTCATTTGGGTGCAGTTGACTTCAGCCTATGAGGCCTTTGGAGGTTTCTTTCACATTTTTGGTGCAGCCAAACGAATTGAATCTGAACAAGGTGCCTCTTTTACCGGACGGGAGTTTTAGAGCTTGTGTAGTGAATGGTCAATGGATTTCATGAGGTTGCCAGTGGTGTATTGCGGGCCAATGGCCAGGTAGAGCGAATGATGTCAGTGCTGATCAATTGTTTTACCATTGCTGAAAATCACGAGAACAAATCTTAAGAATAAGATCAAAGATTTAATTTCCTAACTTCTGATCTTGACGCGAATTTTAGTCGTAAGGGACTTCGTAAATATCCAGTTGGATGTTTACGAAGTCTTTCATGACAGATGATAGACTAGATACCTAGTTTGCTACGCCTGTCTGAATGTTTAGATGGTACAAAGAATAATGCTTGAGTTTAATATTGTAATGTAGTCGAAGTTATTTTTATTGGTGCGTGCAAATTAGCATCGATTGAAGTGTTATAAGAATTACGAATTATTTTACTATTGTAGGTAATAGGAAGATCATTTTTGTTTTTAAAATGATTGTGTATACAACCGAAACCAACAAATGGCTTGTAATGTATGGAAACTTGATATTACACTGTGACTGAAAGCTCCTACGCTTTGACTGAAAATTTGACTGAAAGCTCCTACGCTTTGTCTGAGAATTTGACTGAAAGCTCCTACGCTTTGTCTGAAAGCTCTTACGCTTTGGCTGAAGGTATGACTGAAAGCTTTTACGCTTTGTTCGATAATTTGGAAAAAAGCTGATATGCTTTGTCCGAAACAAGATGAAAGCTTTTACGCTTTGGTTTAAAGTTGCTATGCATAGCCTGAAAATTAGTACGCTTTGTCTACGACATAGATTGAAAGCTTGCTACTTGATCCAGTGTGACTGCTGGAAGCTTCTACGCTTCGTAAGTTTGCTAAGCTAAGGTGTTATTAAGGTCCTAATGTTGAAAGCTTCCTCGCTTTGCGGGGTAATCAGAATAACTTGCGTATCCGAGACAGACCTGTTGTATCTATGATATCAACGGGCAACGCGAGAGCGCGTTGATTCGCAGAATGGCCGTGTCGGAGAATGAATAATTATTTATTTTTTCGAGTGGCAAAGAGGCTGAATATCGTTAGCTTCCTGACCTTCATGTTGATGTTTTGACGGTGACAGTTTAAAAAGAAGTTTATTTGTATGTCAGTTCAATCTGTCAGTAGTGTGAATGTCGATGGAGCTGGCTCTCTGGCTCCGGAGACTTTACCGGCACCGGGTGTGCGCACTGACTGAGAAATATTTAGATGGCGGACGGAAATTATCAACACGTGGATTCTAATCCGTTTGAATCTGCGACATACATATAATATCAATACTTATACATAGAATAAACCATTTCATTCCATATCTTAAGCATAACCAATATCAATTTTCTCACAACATTCCCAATATTATTAAGACACATTAATCTTTAAATTAAATTCAGTATTACCTGAAAGCAATCCCTTTATTAATAACCCTACGCTGCCGGGGGCCTCCTTGATCCCCGGCTACGGTACTATCAAACAGGGTTAAGATCGCCAACAGAGGTATAAGGTTATTAAATTAAATGGCCATAAATAATAATAACGATAACTTAGTTTATTTGGAAATTTAGGTGTTTAAGTAAAAGCAGAATAGAGAACACTTTTGTTTTTATTGACACAAAAATTTCAGTCAACTTACAAAGTTATTGATTTAATGCTTATATTTTGTTGGAATTCTCTTTATTTTATTAGTACCAAAAACTTTAAGCGAAAAATAAAATAAATCATTATGACAAATTAAGTGAAAAACAAATACAAGAAAACAAAAGAATCAGCCACAAAAAATAAAACCATCGCGAATAAAAACCCAGAACAAGCCAACCAAAGAAATATCTCCAAAAACATTTCCGAATAAAAAAAAGAGAAAAACATTTTTCGCCACCCAACCCTCCACCGCGGCAGGGGTCATTCCGACCACTCATTAACCAGATAGATGCCCCTGTCAGCGCACTCGCTCCATATATTTCAACAAGCCACGCTAATTTCCCATTTATTCCATTCTCATATAAAATACCGAAAATACGTTATTCGCTTGTTAAATAAATTAATGTTATTATGATTACCTTTATATTTCCTTATTTTGTCTCGTAAATTAATTTTGTTTTCGTGGCGTGTTTGCGATGTTAATGTGATTTTTGTATTGATTCGGGGAATGGAGGGTTAATGTCACCTGTGACCCCTGATCTAGTATTCCGGGGTGTATTATTACGGCTGTGGTAAAATAGGGTTGATTTCAGATTGATTTATTATTATAGAAATATTTTTTGTGTTTGTTATGATAGTAATATTACTGTTAGCGAGCGAGTGAGATCGGTGGAAAATAGTAATAAAACCAATTAATTATGTTAAAAATATGATGAGTATACAATTTGAAACGCAACCAAAAGAAGTCTTGTCAAACATAAAAAGAAACTAAAATAAAAGAGGTCTTTCTGTTTGCCACAATGAAAATACAGCATTTTGGTCGGTATGTCTGTTGTTAAAATTTAAAAGCTAAATTGATAAATTTATTTAGATATAATTCTTATAGTCATTACTTAAAATCCAAAAAAAAGTCAAATTTTACTAAAATCACAAAATAGTACTCGTCCCATTAAGTCAAGTATCTAATACAATTTCCTCCGTAACTTCAAAATCACAACCAATCTTACTTTATTTTACAAAATACACTAAACTCTTTGTTTCATAGCAACATACACACCACACTTTATAGACTAGAAATGCAGTTTGAAACAGAAATCGTAAAAAAACAACTGAACCAAAATATGTTTTCAACAGTTTCGAGCAATTTCAACTTTAAAAAGTAACATTTCATATCAATTTACCAACATATCCTTTCTCAAACTTGTTCGTATAAACTTCGACAATACACTTGGAGAACATTAATCATCTAGAAAGCAAGATGTCTGCCGTTTTTAGGGTTCCATAGAAATGTTTAAAGAACCTTAAAAAGCTAAGTTTTTTTGCCAATTGCGTTTGTAACATCCAGGTATAATGTGATACAAAAGTGTTTAGGTGGTTAAACAAATCACGGGTACGTTCATTAAACAAATCCTCTTTGCAACATCTTCATTACAAGGAAACAAAAAACTGTTTGTTAAAAGACTATTTAAAAGTTGTATTGGATATGCACATTGCACCAAATGCTGGTTTATTTGCCAACATTCTTTCATGAAAATACTAAAATAAACGAGCATTAAGCTGGTTTATTCCAATATTTTCATTTATAAAAGTATTTTTCTATCCAATCAATCTCTATTTAGACAAAGCTTGATTTGTAAGCAATTGTATTTAAATACATTGTATATTAATGTACAGAACCTAGACTTAACCGTCCGGTTCTACCTCCACCGGGCTATCAAAACCCCCGGCAATCCGTTTACTCGCCGACAGAAATAAAAGAATAGCAAGAACATTACTAACAAGACAATATCGAGGGCTTTCAACGGACACCCATCGCAGACAGGTTGTGCGATAGATTATGACGTGCCCTATCGCATTTAATAAAGCTGTGCATTTTAGGGTCGGGCCCAAGTTCCGCACGGTGGCAGTGGCAGGGTGAAAGAAAAGTGAACTTATATGTGATAATATTTTGGAAATATTTTACTTTAATTATCTTCATGTGTTAAACTGAACCCTGTTAGCTATAGGTCGAGATAGGTGGAAGGAGGTAAGGAAAGGCCCTTGCCCTGCACACTAACTGCTAATAATAATGTTTAAATTTATGTATTTTCTTCCTAGTTTCTGACAATATATTCGTGTGACGCTTAGGCATACTCGTAAATATGAATTAATTTTCAATATGAAAGAATTTCAAGGATTGAGTTTTTTAAACTCTTAACCACCTAGTTCAACCATTATCATTGTAGTTTTGAACTTGATTGACTTAAATCGGAACTAAGGACCTACTATCACGTCTGAATTTAACTGACTAAAATAAGATAGGATAGGGATAAGTTATCTGTTGCAGTTTTGAAAGCGAGATACTACTTGACGCTGAGTTGCGCGCCTTCTCGCTTTCACAACTGAAACAACTTCACTTTACACTTTAAGACGCAGTAGTACTCTCTTATTTCTTTTCTTCCTCACTTACACTCTCTTACTCCCTTTATTCAAGTATACGTTTCCACATACTTTTTGAAACGCCCCGCTGTCTCTTTTCACCCGATCACATCGACCTCCTTCCCCCCACTTTCAATATGAATCTATATCAATAATCAAATCAGAGTGCCTCACGGCTGCTAAATCAACTTTTTAACTTGGTTATTCCGCTGGTTCTGTTTATCGGCACGTTTCTCAAATAGAGATCTTTCATGGTGGCTTTGTAGGTTTTTCTTGAATTTGGGACGTGTAACTTTTGTTAGTTTATTTTAGGCTATTGTAAATTTGGTAGATTGCTTTAATATAATAAAAAAAAATACAATATTGATTTTATTAAATAGTTTAATGTAAAAAAAGAGGCAATTTTGCAAGTTAGCCGAGTGGTACAGACCACCACAGTATGCGACGTGTCGCGGGTTCGATCCCTGCGTAGGACAAGAATTTGTGCGATCCAAAAAACCTTAAATTAAATGTCTGTGAAACCCTCCGAGACACAAGGACTAGGTCCTTTCCTTCAGTAACCTTAAAAAGTATTTAATTTTCACTTCTTTAATGGACTCTTTTCATTGTAGGTCCTGTGGATAAGTACAGATTTGAAATAATTAAAGCCTAAATGATTATATCCATTAGGTTTTAGTGGCGATACCACGTTAAGGCCTCTTAAAGGAACTTTAAATTGAAAAAAGGATGTTTTTTTTTGTTTTAACCTATTTTAAAAAGGTTTTGTTCTGAGAAGTACGCTAAAATCTAGTATCAAATTTCACATTTTTTTTCTAGCAACATATTATAACACTGCACCTTACCCTCTTAACCTTATAATTTAACTTAAAACTTCACGTTATTTAAAACTGTCTCCAGTAAAATTCATTTGCGTATCCATATTTGTCGAGAAAACACAATTACCATACGTAATAACGAACGAAGTACCATTGATTCAATTAAAATTAATTATGAATAATCTGATAAAATCTTACGCGACGCGATAAAGTATGGGAAAGACAATTACTGGGATGAAAGAAAATTACGAACAATAAAATGTAGGAAAATGTAGGATGAAGTAATTTTAGCGTAACACAAGCGTTATCTAATATTTGAAAAAATTGCGATATAAGAAAAATGTTGCAATGTATGGATGTTTTAAAATATAAAATTACTGGTCTTGTATGTATTGGGATTGTGCGACTAGTTTCGGGCCCAAACAGAGTCCTTAATCAATCATGACCTGAATAATGCAATAGGGATGATGACAATTGTCTTCGTAAAATTTAACTCAACTTGAATCACAAAGTCAGCAATGCAAAACGATTAACAAAATCTTATCTACAAAGTACCGTGTGTGCTTAATAGTACAATAAAGAATACTCAATTAATTAGTAATATTATGCTAGGTAGCAAAATAGGCATTACGCCTGTTTAATATCACAACACCAACTCTTAAAATTTGAATGTGTAAACTTGTTTTGAAAATTTGATTGTGTCAACCGACTTCCTTTACTGACTGTACTGTATTATTATTCTTATTTGTGGGAGTAAGACGCTGCTATCCGCAGTAGTGTACTATCTCGCTTTTACAACAATAGCAGTTCTAATTATAGATTTCATAGTAGATCTTAGTGAGAGTACAGAGTGTTACATTTTTAATGTTACAACTCTAAGACAAGACGTAAAACAGATGTCACATCATATAGATAAGCTTTACGTCTGTCTCACAACTTTGTAAGTTTAGTTTAGAACTGGATTGTTTCTTTAGCTAGGTACCAAAAGCGACGAATTCTAGCAAATGGATGGTGATATCTTTGATACTGCTCCGGAATAACTAACACAACAAGTAAAGGTATTGACGATAAAATTATCATAAAAAAATATTAAGGTCTGGAAGAAAGAAGGGTAGGCCTTTGCCCAGAGTTGGATTTTTTTCCCTAGTCAGGTGTTTCACTGCGAGGATTGATTTCAGGTGGTGCTGACGACCAAAGAAACGATTGATGGATTGTGTAAAAAATGACACAATCGCAAAGAGATTTAAAGTTTTGCGAGATGACGTCAGATAGGAACGTGTATACGGCCCCAAATAATAATTGGGATAAGGGTAGGGGAATGATGATGATGACGTAAGATTGTAATAATTTTAGTATTTAAGTCACTCTTAAAAAAACAGGCCTGCAGAAAAAAGCCTACCAATAACCTTTCATTCAAGGTTTAGTAACTGAAAATTATTTATTAATGGAATAGAGTTTTTCGAGAAAATTTCTTGGAAAATACTTAGCGTTATAGACGTGCCTAAATGGCTTCGTAGTAAATTCTTAGCAATCAGCAAACTATTGGATTCTAGGAATACAAGTCTGAAGGGCAAATATAATAAACGGTAAATTGTAATCAAAGCTTGCAAAGTTAGGACCACCTTATTGTATTTGTCAATAAATTGTTGCAAGTCAAAGAAAATGAATAAAATGAGAAATAATATAAAGACAAAGATAGATTTTATGTCTGTTTTGTATGGTTTTATCGAAGTCGTTTTTAGATGGAATTTTATTTTGACCTGAAACTAAATTAACTTTGTACTTTGAAGATTTTCATAATTAGGTACATGTCTACTATTGAACTGCAAATAATGGGATAAGGGCAGGAAGATGATGATGATGACTATTTAACCTATTGTGTGTCCTATGTATAACTACAATTTGTGTCTCATAGCTTGGCAAACCCCCTTAACATAAACATTAAATAAATATATTTTCCTCCAAGAAATAAGTTTTAAAGAACAGAAAGTGAAGAATTTTCTTTCAACCACGAATATTGGAGTAGTTTAGGAGGTCACGACTCCAATTGCCACCGCGACGTGCTGTGAACTGAGACAACGTGCAAAGCATTCAATAATAATATGTGCGATCCACAAGTTTGTTCCAAATCTTCGTGAATTGTTCACGTACGTAGTTGAAAAGTCACTTGTCTGTGATATTTACCTTTCAAGACTATTTTGTAGGACTAAAAGATAGTAGTGGTTCGAAGCGGTGCAAGATAGAGATTTGTGGACGGACTTGGGCGAGGCCTATGCCCAGCAGTAGGATACTACAGGATAGGAAAAAAGGTAGTATGGAAAGATTGGTATTCTTTGTCGAATTCACGTAATTTATTTCTTGTCGTAATGTCCTGACCGATTTCAGCCAAGGCGGCTTATGTTGCTATGCACCAGCCAGCTATGCAGGACATATTATAGTACACAAGCGTATGCACATACACAGATGCACTCTCTATTGCTTTACTTTCGTGACCCGGTGGGGCGGCAATCCGACACAACCGAGGAGAGTTCAGGCGCAGAAACCACATTTTTACGTGTCTTCCGATACATGGAAGCTGTGATAATTATTTCTAAAACGCACACAATATTCAAAATATCCATCATCCTTGGGGATCGAACTCAAGACTTTTGACTTCAGAGTCCTGCGATCTTACCACTAGGCTATCCCAGGTACTTTGTAAGTCAATAAACACTACATCATAATTATACATGTTAAATTTGGAACTTTAGGTAACTACTGCGTATCTCTAAATATATGATTATGATAATATTTTGAAACACCACGTTTGTTTATAAGTATGGGTGTGACCTACCAGTCGACCTATTTTTACGTGTACAAGAATATTTTGTTGGTATTTTCTGTACAAACGGTTTGATGGATTTCAATTTGGGAGGCGTCCGCCGATCAGTAACAATGAGTGAATGATATGTAAAAATGTTTCTTTATCATATTTTTAGTTTTGGCTGTCAGACTTTTGTTTTTTTACAATAATAGTAAAATGAAATGTAATATTCCCTGACATACACATACTTGTATATTTATATACACAATTAAACATACTTATGTATTATTAAATACATACATAGTAAAAGTAAATTACACCCAAACACAGAACAAATTTTAATGATCGTGTTCATCACACAAAATTTGTCCTGGGTGAGGATCGAACTCACAACCTCCGGCGTAGCAGTCAGGGTCACTAACCACCAGATCAAAAGGCCAGTCAATTTTTGTACAAATTAATATTCTACTTGTCAAACTATCAATTGGTCCAACAAAAATTCAACCAACCTTCACTTAAAATTTTACACAAAATTGGTAATTTCATATTTTCCTTTCAAAAACCCTCCTATTCTACTAATTTATGCCTAATTAAATTGAACTGAAGACAGGAAGTTAAACATGTATGTACAAATAGAATATACTCGTCCAAATAATTACAGTAGATTTTTTTTATGCGAAATTTCTGAAGCTGTCACAGAATATTTATGATTTTGTAAGCATAACATAAAAATATGTTTAATTTGAAAGGAAATTTCAGGATTTCATAAACCACTTTACTAGGATTTTTTCATCGATTGTTTAATCGTGTATACATGTTTTTGCTCGTGACTGTACATTGGTAATTTGATTCCATCGCCTTCAAATAAGGGACATTGACGAGTCCGGATTTTGCCATTCATTGGATGAATTGGGCAATCACATTCTTGCCGACCATGTGGGTCTTTTTTGGTCGAGTAGGTGACGGGTTAAATGTTCTTGTATCATGTAAGATGATTGTTATTTTTTTTTGACAAAATAAGTTATTGGATTTTTTGTCATTATTTTGCTTTACCGACTTTAAAACGTGTTGCGACGACCCCAAGTAAAATAGGATAAAAGCAGGAAGACGATGATGATGGTATTTCGCTTTAAAGATTCTTTAAGTGTGATTTCTGTAAAAATATTGGATAATTCAGTAACAATTCTATAATATCTAGCTTCAGCCAACTTCTTAATACAATTCAATTAAATTATTATGAACACTGAAAAATACTCCAATATGAACCTATACTTTTATCACACACTTCTTCATTAATCATTTAAAACATAATCAACCCTAAACATGCACACACACGCACAAACATACGCCTGCAAAAATATCCCGTGTATAAGTATCTCATTCACTTAGTGCCATACACGACGCAACACAAGTCAATACATAACTAACTATTCTTGCCAAGCGACTATCGCCATAATACCTTATAGATATTAGATGTCATTAGAGACTAAAGTCCTTTATAACCATCGTCGTCGTCTTTGAGACTTGCGTTGCCTTGTGTACAGACGGTCGAAATTCAAACGATGAATGTCACAACTTGGGTGGTCCGACTATAGAACATATTATAACATAGACGCTAAGGCTACGCGTGTGTTACTGTTAGGAGGTGATGATCAACTTTAGCAATATTATTCATTAATAGATTGATTAAATTAGATGGATTTTATTTTGTAAGTAAACCCAAAACAAATTAATTTATTTAGCCAAAGCCGAGCAACTTGGCACAATTTTGAATCATTTAGGTATTTTGCAGAAAAAAAGAGTGATGGAATTAGACAATTATTAGTTTGGTTTCTTTAAGTTTCCCTTTACCACACCAAAATCATAATACGAATAAATTTACGACAATGGTTTATGTACTACGGTAGTGTAGGGATATTGAAGCTGTGATAGCCTAGTGGTAAGACCATAGAACTGCCAAGTCAAAGGTCTTGAGTTCGGTCCCCACGCGCACCGACTTTTCGAATGTTGTGTGCGTTTTAGAAATAAATATCACAGCTTCTGTGTTTCGGAAAGCACGTTAAAATGTGGGTCCTGCGCCTGATCTCTCTCCGGTCGTGTCGGATTGCCGTCCCGCCGGGCTATGAGAGTAAAGGAATAGAGAGTGCACCTGTGTTTGCGCACACACTTGTGCACTATAATATGTCCCGCGTATTAAATTATTATTTCCATATCCGATACACACTTGACGTCTTTTGTTTCCATACATTCCTAGTTTTAGTTTAGTTACGGAATGTTATTGTTCTAACAGTAACTGATTATCAACTTACGTAATGTCGTTAATCATTGATTTGATTATTATTACAGTTTTCTAGAGTTTGATAAATGGTTTGTGATTAATTTGTGGCGAATGTCAAGTAACACTTCATATAATAATTGGGAGAATGGCAGAGGAATGATGACGATGACGATGGTCCAAAATTGTGTTCACATTTTTAAAATAAGTAGAATTCACTTCTTAAAACTAAAACGCCTCACACTGCTTTCACGTTCAGGAAATACAATTCCCACAATCTCTAGCGTGTACACTCATAAATACTTCCAATATCCAGTGTAGTCTAGTCCATTTCATTTGCTCGTACAAAGTAAATAGTCGATACGGTATTAGGATCACGAGTCACGACCCTTATACCAAGTATATTATCCAGCTTTATGACAGCCATAAACTCGGCCCCTAGCCGAATACACCGAAGGTTTGATGTAAAAATGTATTAGTTTTTATTTAGAAGCGAAGAACAGACTAGTGAGAAGTGGAACCACCATGTCTGATACTTTTTTTATAGTAACTTTCGTGAGGATTATTCATACTTAAATAATACAAAGGTTTACTCACGCGTATTTATTGGTCGCGATTCGAATTTTTGCTGAATTTCGACTCGCGACCCCGCCGCCGCCCGCGTCAGTTCATGGTTAAGAACGTCAGTTGGGTTTGAAACTAGTCGGGCTATCCCCATATATACGCATGAGTAAATTGTTGTATCATTAGGAATGACTGATACGGACAGCGTTAAACTAATCTACGGTTCCTGCCTTTGCACTAAGGGGGTAACGTCAAGTTTAGTCGTACTTGCAACTTTTCATCTCGTTAAATATTAAAATGCCTCGTTGTTTGTCTTTGATACGAAAAAAACAACAGTAAAAAGAAAAAAAAATCTTGTTCAGTTAATAAAAACTTGCTACAATTTCTTAAAATTTATTAATGCTAATTAAATTTATTAAGTTGATCGCTATCTCCTAACACTGACACGCACGTAGCCTAACTCACTCTTCCTTTTACTTCTCTGTTCCATGTTAAGAACGTGTATGTTGTGCTCTGATTGGAAAGGACTGTTAAGTTACTGCAGTTAATTAGAACTGGATTGATTTTGTGTCTTAATGTATGGCTTTTATAGACATTCTTTTGAAATGCCATGGGTGTTGCATCGTTGCGTTGTAAAAGTGGAAATAACTGACAGGATTTTTGTGAACATAGATGCCATAAAAATTATGGACGTAAACACGTTAATATGACTTTGCTGCTCGTGGAAGACCACGGTGAAGTTAAAGGGAGAGACAGGACGCTATTTAGCTTTTTGTAAACATGTGCGTGTTTATTAAACGTACCGAGTAGTACTTTATGTATAGTACTAATGTTATGCTGCGGGATGTTCATAAGAGTTACCGCGACCCTGGCACTGAAAGGGATCCAGGAGGAACATAATGGATTTTAGTCAGTAAAGGTCTGACACTTCCTCCCGCTGCACCCACAGCGGGCAGATTCATATGATGATTTCCCACGAGAAATAAAAGACAGTCGGTTAACAAAAACATCGGAACTTAGAAAATCTAAACTCTAGACTCTAAAATGTAATCTGCTATCACCAATACAAAAATGAGCAAGTCTAGTAACCAATGCTCCCTTCATTATATTATAACAATTCAATCTTCGATAAAATAGGTCGCATCAACTCTAATACTCTAAGTATAGCTTACTTACATCTTCATAGGTTACAGTCTTGTTTATGAGGTCGTAAATACGAGGACATTACTCGCGACACTTGTCTATTTTTTGCTTTATTTTGGTATGTTTTTAGACTGTATCGTGGTGGTCTCGCCGTTTGATTTCATTGGACAATTCAGGATAAGTATAGGCCCTTAGCACTAGTTGGAGTACCAGATTACACTAATGAGTAGTTAGTTGTTATGCGTGATACGACCATGATTTTTTAAACTAACCCGCGAATGAGCATGCTCGAGGCTCCTCGTTTCTTCTGTATATGAGAAAAGACGTTTGCCCAGCAGTGAGATTACCTATTCATATTCTTTTAAGCCCACTAAAAGTTGGTACCGCGGTGATCATAAACGGAGTTGTTTGAAGGAGCTCTTGACAAAATCCTAGAATCAACCAGAGGATATCTTTCCCTAAAGAAAATTTCAGAGGAGTAGATTTAAAAAACGTCAACATGGAAAAACAGATAATCAAAGCCTTTTGCCCTACTCAAATCATATGCATCACAACTGCTCAAAATGCAACAAATCTCCATCCATCGGAAAGTTTAACAACTTTAATCCGGGAATATCTTGACGCTAGTAAAAGGTCGATATCACTCAGCTGCCAGTTCCCAGGGAACTTATGAACTAGCCCCGGGAAGGGTCCGGGATACTTAACCCGGTGTCGTGGTGACGCATACATGGGGCCAATTACATCCTTGTTACTGGAAAGTCTTGACTATGTATCTTTAAAAGTGTTAATTTTGTAGGCTTGTTGTATTTTTGATGGGTACTATTTTTAGATCCCTTTTTGGTCTTGCAAATTGAGCAGTTCAATCTATGGAACAGATTATGGAACAAATTGGATATTATTTTGGAAGTTCAACGTCGAAAAAATTGTGGGTCTAAGTAGAGAAGTACAAAAAGTAAGACTTCTAATGAGCTACCTTCGTTTCTTAGACTTTTATTTCACAAAATAAAATAATAAAACTCGCTTAGTCTATTCTAAGTAAATTAACTTTTATTAATAACGCGAAACTTACACAAGATGAACTATAAACCTTTCAGCGTTTCTACATATAACCTTTCATTATTTCAAGCAGTATTACCAATATAGCAATAGAAGAGCAACAGCAAACATTTCACATAATTGCTGTGAAAATGAAATTTGAAGTCAAATTCAGAGCTCGAGCCGTCGCAATGCCATCGCCGTTGCATCTCTCTTGCAAGTTAGGTGTTACTGCAGTCGCAAGGAAAACGCAAGTGCAGTTTAACGACTAGCAGTTTACGATGTGCTACAGTCGGTAGTAATTTACGATGGCGTCAGCTATAACTGACGGGAAGTCGTTTTAATGACGACATGTCTTGGCTTAATGACGTCTTAGCAACAATCGTTTGTGACCCTCCAAATGAATGCTTGAGTACTTGGGAGTATGTAAGCGATTTGTCTTGGGATTTATTGGATAATGTTAACTTGTTTTGGGATCTGATGATATTCGGAAGTAATTAAGGAGATTAAAAAAGATCTAGGAAACAATAGGCGTATATGTCGAGAAATGAAAGTTTACCGTGGAGGTTAGTTCCCTTTTACAGGACTGTGAACGTGTCAGGAAGCTTCTGCGCTTCTAGAATAAATAAATAAATATTTCTCAACATTCACACATCGCCATCTAGTCTCAAGCATACTTAGTAGCTTGTGTTATGAGTACTAGACAACCGATAAACATACTTATATATTTCTGAATACATACATACTATTGAAAAACTACACCCTGACGCAGAACAAATGATTGTGCTCATCACACAAATATTTGTCCTGGGTGGGAATCGAACCTACGACCTGCGGTATAGCAGTCAGGGTCACTAACCATTAGACCAACAGGCCAGCCCACCCGCCCTAGAAGGCGCTGAACCGCCCTGGACTCGCCTCTGACACCATCACACGCACAATGAGCCACTGGAGCCTACGTGAGCAAAATGGAAGCCAAGTACCGTGGCGGTGAGCCCTTTTTAAAGAAATATTATTACGGTGGTAAGAGAGAGTCTTCGCTCTACATTCTATAGCGCTTCATCTCTTAATTACAACTGAAATAGCCTTTAAGAGGTGGTATTCAATTAGGTAAAAAAATCTGATTGTGTAGGTATGCCAAATTTCATCGCTCAGTACTTTTGGCTCAAAAATTTAGGGTTTTGAAGAAAAGAAACTGTCCAAAATGAACTCTTGAAATCAATTTCGGCCCAACAAATATTTACACCCATTACTAACTAACATTTCCACTAAACACACGAATGTACTACTAAATTCCTGGACTATTTACAGAAATACGTTTAAACACCTTTACAGGGGCTAATAAAATTTATTTAGAAAGCCCATTACCGCTTAGAGTAGCGTGCTACCTAACATTAACACATTTTATTGTTAAATACCTTGCCCGGAACTAAAGGACGGAACTTTGGTTATTTTTATGCTTTTATAATGGTATTTTACTCTGGTCGGTTTTAGTACGTGTTTAATAAGTAGGCAAGTAGAAGGAGTAAGAATTATGTTGGCATTTTATAGTCGAAAACATTGGTATAGTATAAATGTATTATTTAAGCCCTCTTCCTCTACTCTAAATTTTGCGCGTCCTAAAGGGTCCATATTGATATTAACTTGTTTTATTTTTTAACATCTCTATAACATCAATATGTTATAGAGATGTTAGAAATTAAATTTAGTAAATAGCTCTCAGACTTCTATTTGCATATTTACTTAAATTACTAAATTAAGTATCTCCATCTTTCCCCTATAAATATTTACATCTCAGATTTCATGACTCGTTGCATTTACACTTCATTACAAAACACATAAAACCGCTGTATAAAATTCCTTACTCAAACTCCCTCAAATTCCTTCCGACTCCCTAAGATTCCGTAAGATTCCCACACCTTCCTCATCCGTGTTTATTTATTATTATAAATAATAAAACCCTGAGATAGCTAGTATCCTATCCGGCGTGAAATATGTCGTTTGTGCGTATCCGCGCCTTATTCGGCAAACAACCAACCAGAACATTATGGCAACACAAATAGGTGCTTGCGCAAATATTCGACGCAAATACAGCCCGACGGAGGGAATAAATAAAAGCGGAAAGCAAGTGAGAGGCCATGGGTCTAAGGAAACTGGATACGGTACGTTTATTTTTAATAGAAGTAAAAAATACTCTTTCATTTTAGAAGGTCAAGTTACTCAGTGATAAGAATAGTGGTTCAGAGTCTGTCAGCATAGGGCTGTGAAAAAATAATAGATTTTTTTCATATGTTTTTCATTCGGTATTTCATAAAACGGGTGTTTATACATTTTTTATAGAAGCGGTTGGCTATAGAACGCTCCTTCTTCTTGTCGATCAATGTCAGTGCTTAATATTTTGGAAGAACAATTGAGTAGGTATTGCTTTAAAAGACCACTTGACACGCTCACAGCAAAAGTAAACTACATCATTAACTAAATTATGAATTCGAAAACTCCATGCTAGGCTTCTGACTACACGGATAGCCGTGTGATATAAGTCACCA
Source organism: Chrysodeixis includens (assembly GCA_941860345.1). Lineage (NCBI taxonomy): Eukaryota > Metazoa > Arthropoda > Insecta > Lepidoptera > Noctuidae > Chrysodeixis > Chrysodeixis includens. The sequence goes on from CALNXA010000001.1 coordinate 376,377, forward strand.
CGTCAAATTTGTGCGATCTACAAATGCTTGTTCTAAGTCTTTGTGCATGTAAATTGAATGTCTGTGAAACCCCCCAACGATACAAGGATTCAATTCCGTCGTTTTTTAGTTAGTCGTTTTATTTTCACAACTACGCCCTTGTCATATCCAGTTGCTCTATACAGTGACAGGCATAGGCCGTAAAATTTTGAGCAGTTGGGTCTACACGTTGTAAATAAGACTTTACAACTTTCAGCCACATCCCATGGGGGTGATCGCGGGAAACTGAGCGTGTGACGTCATAGATAATTAATTTGAAAATTGTTAAGGAATTTTGAAGTGAAGTGTGTATGATGGGGGTTCTTTTATGAAGTCAGTCACGTAGGTATTAAATGTGTCTTAAAATGTGTAAAAGTCTTGTTATAAGTCTGGGTGTTTTTGTTGCATGTGACTTGAATGTCTGTGAAAACCCCCGCGATACAAGGATTATAATCCTAAGTGCGGGAGTCGTTTTTTATAATGAAAGAAAGAAAGAAGAAAGAGAGAAATATACACACTAAAGAGATAAGTAGGTATCATATAGGTATAATATCATACGTCACTTCATAATAAGTTTCGAGACGAAATCTCGAACTAAGGTAAAGGGAATTTCGTTCCTTGAGGCACTGTAGTGGAAAATTCACGCGCGGAAAGCGTCTTTGTTTTACTCGAGCTTGAGAATTGGTCGCAAATTATTTGAGGTGGAATTATTGACTTATTAACGTTGGTTGCTCTTAGAATACAGTTTGGGTTGAGTTGTATAGAATAATTTGACTTGAATTTTAACTATTTGTGCCTCGTAGTTTTTTTTTACTTGCCTCATTTTTTTCAATCAGGTTATGTGCGATGTAGATTTTTTTACAACATCACAAAATCTTTGAAACTACATGTGATAGGAGGTTGAAATATTGCTTGGCATTCCTTTTAAGACGTAGGTGCTTACTAAGACGGGATTAAACCGAATTCAACACCTAAGGTGGTAAAATTACAAAAATTTAATGAAAATTTATTAAAAATGCAAGAGTAATTTCGCTTGACAAATTAACTTTATTTTCAGCCATTACATGTTTCAAAGTACAAAGTATTTAGCTTATCTGTGTTGTAATATATTCCTACCCTTATTCGTTAAGTTTTAACTGTGAGTTTCATAATTCCTTATCATTTCTCGCCGGACTTGCGTTGAAACTTTAACTTTAAAGATTTTTGCAGTTAATTAATAATGAAAGCTTGTAAAAGGACGGTTAAAACTGGGTAACTAGCTTTTAGGAATCATTTAGTTAAGGCAGACTAGTAGCATAAGTTCTGTTATGACCTATTGAAAAAAAACTTTAAAATTGTGGAAGCGAGATAGTGCACTACACTGCGCTTAGGGTGTTACCACACCAATTGATCCATTGTCGATCGATCGCATCGAATGATGGTGAATTGAACTATTCGACGTCGATCGATAGTTTTTATCATACAGATTGATGAATGGACAATCAAAGACTGCTGTCGATCGACGATCGGTCGACTGGTCTGGTAACACCCTTAGCGAGAAGCAAAGTCTCTTTTCAACTGTGTTCAAACCAAATTTATAACAGTTGGTTGTATTAACATACCTAGTTACATAGTAATTAATTCGTTAAAAAACAAAGGTTTATTATATCTTTACTGATTAGGTACATGAATAAACCTTTTTTTATAATGATAGTGCCAATAACCAATATACCATTGCCAATACATTTAAAACTATCAGAACTACTCGTGCCTCGATTACAAGTAAAAATAAAACATAAAAACTAATCGATAACAATCGTTTCAAATTAGTGTTGTAGGCACGTGCAAATACGATACGGTTGCGTAAGCAAACGCAATCCGATGACGATTTCAAATTATGTTATAATCGAATGATAGAGCAGTATAGATATGTAGTGACAGATAATTCCGTCTCTTTTTAATGTCAGTTACTCACTACTACACAATTTCTGCTGATGAAATGGGAATTTGTGATAACGTTTATGAAGTTAAAGAAAAATGAAAGTATTTTGCTGTGTCCGCACGACTTCGCCCGCGAGGATATCGATCATAGCCGCAAAAGACACTGTTCTTTCTGACACTGTTGGTCAAAAAGTAACTAACACCAGGGTGTCAACTAACTCCATACTAAATTTCATCAAAATTTAATAAGCCGTTTTGGCGTGAAAAAGAAACAAACATCTAGCCACCCGTTTACCCATGGATCCTTACAAACTTTCGCGTTTATAATATTAGTTTTTCGTATTATTTTTACAAATAGGATTTTTTAAGTTTTTACGCATGCGCGAATATCCATAAAACAAAACTGACCAGTCAGTACGATGGTAACACTTCGTAATGATTGCATAATGTAAAGAAAATTACCGCTGACATTGGCACTACTTAGTGAAAGTATCCCACTTAGACTTACAAACGAAAATAAACCTTAAGTTGCTTATAATAAGGTTAGTTTTAGCTCGATCACGCTTCTGTATGTCACTAGCTATAGCGGTCAACGCGTTCCTTTTTCAAATCGTCAATGATGTCACGCGGATTGACACTGGCCGATATTGGCAGCCACAGATAAAAAAGGTTTTTGTACTGCCGAAAAAACGTTCATTTATTTTTAGTGAAAGATTTTTAGTGCAGTTTAGTTTTTGTTTTTGTTCTTTTTATATCTATTTTAGAATAAATACTTAAGATAAAGACTAAAATGACTATTCTCTTTGGGATAAATGCGTAGCTGCGACTGACTACTTAGTTAGTACCTTGATCTTGTTTCAACGATTAGGACTAAGGCTCTAATCTTAATTATTGATTGCTATCGTGTTTAAAGCTACAAAAAAGCACAAAGTGACCACCCATCCATTTCCAAACCTTTGCAAGCGCCGCTTAACTTTTCACTCTAAATTATCGACTTGACCTTAAAGTCTATAAATGAATTCTCCAATTTATTTACCATTACCGTGACCAACGGTAAACTTAAATTTCTACAGAATTTTGATAAGGTGAACTAAAATGGTTGATTTGGTAACAGGAAACTTGATTTCCTAGTATTATTGTATAACGACTTGTTTGTATCGGCTCTCGTGTAAATATTTATGTTTCGTTCGAGCTGTTACTACGCCTTACAAATTTATTAGGAATAGGAAAATTATTTTTCACCTATGTTTTGTGTAGAATAATATTATTATGTACATAATATATGTTGGTTATTTTTTTTTTGCAATCGTGAGGTCTTTATCATCACAGACACAGAACAAATAATCGTCGTGAATCGAGCCCACCAAGGAAAAATGTTTGTAACCACTAGACCTACGAGCCTGTCGAATAATGGTATCGTAGCCCTAATGATATCATCTTCCTGCCCTTATCCCATTTAACTTGGTGTCGGCGCAACATGTCTTCTAGGCATGTTGCTTAAAGATTTGGCTCTGGTTTTATAGTCGGCCGCCTGCCTGACACTAACCCTCTTTGGGAATGCGATTGTTGGTTGTTTACCCGCCACCATTCGGGTGACCCAAGGTGCTTGGTACAGTGCACTGGGTCTTAAGGTCCATTAGTCGCCTTTTACGACACCCAGTGGAGTATATGGGGTGGTACTATTCTATATATCCGGACACCACACAGAATATAATCGTAGCCCTAATGATAAACTTTGATTTATTTCTTTATTTATTTTTAAGAAGGCTTACAAACTAATTGTTCCAAAAAAAATTACAAATCAGGTTATCACATTGTTTATTAGATAATTAATGCTATGCAAGGATTTGTTCACGTTCTTAAATTTATACATAACACAAGTGTGTAATTTATGTATTTATATGCTATTTGCCATGGTAGTTGTAAGCTAATTAGTACCTTAATACATACAGGGTGATATGAAGTCGGTTAAATTAACATTGTTGCAAAGAGTCACTTATTTAAGTACTAAGACGAGAGAACTGCACTATATTAAGAGATCAGTAAAAAAAATAATTACACTTATTTTTTTTCCATTGGTTAGGATAAAAAATTAAATTTCTTTTTTGTGACCAGTTTGAGAGTATGTATTGACAGTGCTGCTTGATTACAAAATTAAGTCAATTCCTCAGTTACCATGCTTGTTAAACAAATATAACAACAATTGTAATAAACATTATCACCGGATAAAATCTAAGCACCATCATAAACTCGTAAATAATTGCCAGCGCACAAAAACAAGGCATAATGAAAAAATACATTGTACGAAAAAACCGGCCAAGTGTGAGTCGGACTTGCGCACGAAGGGTTCCGCGTACTATCATCTATAGTAGAAAATCACGTTTGTTGTCGGTATACTAATTTTTTGACTGTTAATCTACCTATTTATTAAGATCGAGTAATAATTGCTTAAAATATACGTTTTTTGGACTTTATTATTTTTCTTAATTTATTTTTATTGCATTTGTATTTGTTGTTACAGCGGCAATAGAAATACATCATTTTTCAAAATTTCAACTTTCTAGCTATCATGGTTTATGAGATACAGCCTGCAGACAGACAGCCAGCGGAGGCTTAGTAGTAGGGTTGCGTTTTACCCTTTGGGTACGGAACCCCAAAAACAACCAAAGAGTTATTGACACAGCTCGTGTTTTTAAAATGGCGACCGGTATTGTCCTCTAATAGGGTTCCGTATACCATTTTTCCATTGTTTCTCGTACAAGTAAAATTTATAAGTCGTTAACGAATTGTTATTATTATTCTTTTATTGAGACATAGCGTTGTTTCGGTACGTTTTTTGTTCCGTTAATTTAATGTTTATCAAAGTAATGGGTTGTTTGTGAAATAAAAATTGAGTTTTATGAACGAATCGCAAGGTTTTATGATAAATTGCTTGGAGAATTGGCTGGATTTGTGTATGTCTAGATTATATTGTGGAGGTAATGTCTTTCGGTTTCAAATTGGAAAATGTATAAACAATTTTTGCTTGACTTATAAGCGTTTGCAACTTTAATATACTAATGTTACTATGATTATTTTCTGTTAATGCCAATAAAAGTCTCGTCAAAATCGTCTAGCCGTTTAAGAGATCAGCGAGAACAAACAAACAGAAAGACAAAAATTATATTGTTTTTGGTTGTTGTTCCGTATATGTTTTCATATGCAAGTAGTAAAAAACGGTTATATTCATATTACAAATAAACACTTCAATTTTATGATTATGATCACATAGTCAAGTGCTGTAAAAAGTCCTACAGGAATTTAGGGTTTATTTTGCGTACTGTTCGTGGTTTCACAAACATTAGTGCGATTATAACATTATATAACACTTTAGTAAGAAGTCAATTAGAATTTAATGCAGTCATCTGGGCCCCACATGAAGCTAAATATAGTCTCATGTTGGAGCGAATACAAAATAAGTTTATTAGATTTTTATACCTGAGGCTCTATGGAGTATATCCCTTTTACCCGCTTATGTATCCGACCTTGTTTATATTGGGCATGGTAGGATACAACGAGCTAAGAGTTAGGCGTGAATTTGCACTTGTCTCATATTTATTTAAATTAATTAGAGGCAAAATATATAACGCCAACATATTAAATTTAGTGTGTTTGAACGTGCCGGATAGATATGTGTGGCGGCGACGTCGTCCTCAGCTGTTGGCCGTACCTCGTGGCCGAACAAAGCTTCTGGACGAGGCGCCTCTGACGCGAGCGCTTCGCATTCTTAACCTGGTAGCAGTGGAAGTAGACATTTTTGCTTGTGCACTAAGTGAATTCACAAAGATATCTTTTTATGTAATTAGTTATAGTATATAAGTTTAAAATTAGATTGGCTTCGCTATTGTATTGGGTTGTACCTGTAAAAATAGTGTAAGTGTTGGTTATAAATAAATAAATAAATATTTACATCTCGAATCAAGCTTCTGTTATTAAACTAGTCTTAGTCTATCAAAAACTAATTAATATCGGCATTCCAAATAACGTGACCTCCATAGATCGTTTAAACTTCTTCGACCATTGACACCATCCAAAAATCTTGAGCGATTTCGGTTCAAGGATCAAGACAATTCTCATTACTATAACCGAGTTAAATCGACAAGCGAATTAAGGAACTATAGGTCTTATGTCGTAGAGTTAAGGTTGATATGGATTGTTTTGTTATGTTTGTTGATTTTTGGTATGTAATCGTTTCGGAAATGCTTGAAAGATTTCTTCAGTACGTTAACCTTATAGTTACCTACGTGTGAGGGGAAACCCAAGGTTTACGGTTCCGCTTCGTAACCTTTCGTTATTGTCTTTGGTAAGGCTTATTGTTACGTTTGTGATATCTTTTGCGTATTTATTTGGATCATTTCGTGAGATTTTAGGTAGGTTAAGGAAAGTCAGTTTCTACCATTACTTGTCAACGAAAAGTATAGTGTTGAAGTTACTTAAAGATTTTTTTTTTCCTAGACTTTAGTGTCCCACTGCTAGGTTGAAGCTTTCCCCAAGTCTTTCCACGATTCTCTATTTTGCGCCCTAACTTATTATAATTTGTCCAACTGCTGGGCTGAGGCCTTCCTACTCTTCTTCCACTTGTCTCCACGTGTGCCCAGTTTGGTAATTTCGAATCCAGGCCATCTCACCATCTCCGCCTGGGTCTGCCTCGCTGACGTTTACTTTGGATAAGAGACCATTCCGTAGCTATTTTGGTTCATTGGTCTATTGGCATACGACAGACGTACCTACTGCCTAGCCTAGTTCTACTCCACCATGACGTCAACCATACTTAATTCAAGCTACCAAGTAACTTTGTCACACTAAGTACAGTTCACAACAAAACTACTCAGAGTTTAAATGAACCATTAACATCAACACATGGAGGTTTGTAGGTAACCTTCAAACTCTCAATTAAATCATGTCTCTTGGGTAAGCGTGTCCTTGAGTAAATAAACTAGCTTAGGGATGCATGAGTTAAAAATGGACACGTTTTATATGTATGAGTATTAAATAAAAAATATTTGTGGCGGTGTATTGTAATAATGAAATATGCCACCACATTCACACAACGCCATCTAGGTTAGGTTAGGTTAGGTTAGGTTCGCAATTTAAATATACGAGAGTAACTTGTGAGTGTTAAACATACTTATATATTACTAAATACACACTAGATAAATAATGACACCCAGACACTGAACAAGTGATCATGCTCATCTCACAAAAACCTTTCGACGGGTCCTACGTATACTGGTGTAACCCGCAAAACACCAAAATACGTTTTTTTGCACCAAAAGCCTTAAAACTACCTTAACTTTATATCCTGTAAAAATTATATTATTTTATTCAGTAATTTCAGAGATACAAACTTGTAAACTAATATAAGTGACATGATTTTCGGCCACACGACTATCTACACTGATGTAAGTCACTTGCACCAGTGTAGGTAGTCGCGTGTGCCGCGTGACGTACGCGCAAGTGCCATTTACTCCAGTATACGCGCTGCGACGGAGTCGGGAGCACGTTAACACTGGTATAACTGCGTTAACTGCTAACGTATTCAAACTATTCCGTGCCCTGTTTTTAGGGGTTGTGTTACTTTTTTACATATTTAACAAGTTTTGTTTGCTTTGAGTAAGTAGTGGTAAGAATTCACAACAATTAAGGGCTCACGAGGTCAAATATTAATAAATTTATGCGTTAAAAATTGACAAACAAATTACTAAATTGACAGTACTAATATTTTACAAAAGGGTTTAATTAATGTTCGCCTAATGTAAGATACAGATTGTACTGCTTGTAGAGTTGTTTGTCCCGTCTGCATTAATTTTTTACGTATAAATTATATAATGTAGACGCACGGTGTACTGCATACTCTTCACACTAAATTATGGAGATTGTTTTTCCCTTTTTAGTTAGTGGTTGTTTTTTTTACAGTCGGGTTTTTTGTTTTTTTTTTATTATTATTTTATACTTTCATTAAATTTTACACTTATATCAGTAGGACTACAAAGTAGTAGTATACAAAGTCACATGTGACTTTGTTTTATTTTCTTGATATTGTTATCTGACGTAACCTTCATTATTTTAATAATAATATCTATTTACTAATAAAATAAATAGCGATACTACTTTTAATACATTTTTTGCAGCAATTAACGTAAGGAGTTACCAAATTTTGCTACTTGGTAACTAACGAGACAATTTTTTTATATACCCAAGTACATCATTTTTAAAGGTGTAGAAATATTCCAGAGGTAAACAATATAACAATATTCGCAACCTCAGTTTATTTTGGTAAAGTTGTAGTAGGTATTGAAAAAACAATTAACTTCAATCAAAACTTACGTATAGTAATACAAAAGACATTCAATTTAAACTTATAAAGGACTCAGTGGTCGCCCGCAACTTCGACCGTACGAGTGTCAGTTATAACTGCAAAACATTGCCCTCCTCTGACGCAGTCGGTTAAAAAGTCTATGTTTTAATCCAGATTGTCAGCTAACTCCATACGAAATTTCTTCAAAATTGGTTAAGTCGTTTGAGCGTCAAAGAGTAACAAACATCCAATCCATACTTATACAACTTTCGCGTTAACTATATTAGCAGGATATTTTTAAATGTATAATATGCATATTTAAACAAGTATGACGAGTGTGGTGATGTGATGAGGCATTCGTCTGAAGGGTGACACAAATCACCATTTAATACAAGTTGTAAAATTGCAATGAATTTTCCATCATCTGATTTAGACTCTAAGGTCTCATTGCCCTGTTTTTAGGGGTTGTGTTACTTTTTATACATTTAACAAGTTATGTACAAAACTATACACTTAATAGAAGCACATAGTTTGAAAAGAGTTACACAAAGGTTATACTAATTTCTTTAAAATACCTTTCTTAGCGGATCTGCAAAGGGAGAAATAAATTAGAAACATCAACTTACAAAAACTAGTGGACGTAACGTAGTTACGTAACTGACGTAACGTTACTGAAAAAAAATAGTGGACATGCTATTTATAAGAAAAATGACATGAAATCCAAGACAAGCTAGTCTTAAAAATAAAAAAAAAACAATTAGGTATTATCGTAAGAAAACCTCTTTAAAAATCAAACCTTTTTTTTACTTAAAATAAGAAGATTACATTTTTTTGTTTCATTATTTTTAAGATTGCAAGGCGAATAATTTTATTTTTCATTATTAAGAATGCTACTATCTAATAATAAAGTGTTATTTTGTATTTTAAATGTTTTTATTTAACTTCTTGCCACACTAATTTAAATATTTACAGTTAATAATAATACAGCAAACTGTTGCAAGTAGCTTTCCAGTACTGAGTAAACTGTTGTAAGTGTTAAAAAGTCGATAAAAGTAGATTAAAGTAGATATTATTTTTAATATTATAACCTCATATTGGTCAATAACACGGAAATACTATGTTTAAAGAGTAGAATTCTTCAGATTTCCTTTATTATAAGTATAAGCAAGTACACTATATACTGGTATAAGTGACCACTTGTATCAGTTTACAGGTTCTACTGTAGTAAAGAAAACAAGCTACATCAATGCAAGTCAACCTATTTTCCAAAGTATAAAAAAAGAAGAAAAACCAATTATGCAGTCTTATTTCTTAAATATCAAAATATAACATACTAAAATTTCAAGTGTTTTCATTGATTTACAACAAAGTTACAAGCTTTAGAACCTTTAAACCGCTCTCTTGAAAAGTTGCATTTTTGCACTTGTACTAGTCTACGTAGGACCCGTCGCTTTGTCCTAGGTGGGAATCGAACCCACAACTTCCAGTATAGCAGTCAGGGCCACTAACCACTAGACCAACAGAATTTTATTAGTTTTGGTATATAGTTAGATAGTTATGTGTACTAACTTTACTTCACTGCGTTCATTTGCAAAATTTAATGAAAGCTTTCGACTATTTAATTAATTATTTGCAACATTCAATTAAAATGCGACGGCTTATTCCAGCTATTAGCTAGGATTATATATTTCGCTTAAACATTTCAGCAGGTTTATTACATAACTTGCAATGGCAAAGCAATTGCAAGTGTGGACTTTAGTGTTCCGGCGGTCTTTATGATAAACTCTACAATTGTAGAGATGCTTGCAACTTTCAGTAATATTTGCACAATTATTGTTGCGTGATTGCAAATCATTTTCTATTTTCACAACAGTACTATGTTTTAATCAGTAGTAATAAAGTGATTAACTTTGTTAAAGTGTCTTATCTAGTTACCAAAAAAGTAATAAAAACAATAAATTAAAACTTTTGCTACTCGATTTAAAAAGCAGGACCAATTAGCAATATTCCATTAAAATCTATTAAACAAATTAATAGATAAAGTTTCTTACTAAATAAACTATTTGAAAACATACCCAAATTTATGATAATCGTCCGTTTACCTGCATACATTAACATTAATTAACACCCTTGTATTTACCTGGGAACAAATAAATTAATATTATTACAAAATTCAATTGTTTGGTTTAGCATAATATTATTCATGTAAATTGTTATTTGTAAGCAATTTACGGAGTATAAATTATTCTATGTATATGTGAGTTTTAGTATGGAGGTTATGATAGATAAGAGAGAGTTCGACTCGTGATGCCGCCGCCGCATCAGCTCATGATTAAGGACTCCGGTTGGGTCCGAAACTAGTCGGGCTATCCCGATAAATACGCGTGAGTAAACCGTTATATCATTTAATTGTGATAGATGTCGCTATGAGATATTTATCACTGGCAGTTGCGACTTCGCACACTTGATTATCAATATAGACTGCAAAATCATTACCCCCTTCGACGCAGTCGGTTAAAACGTGGCATATGTGTTTAACTGCAGAAAAAACTACGATTAAATATGTGAAATGAAAATACTTGAATCTTACATCCCTATCCTGCGAGGTTTAAAAATTATTTAACATGTGAAAATGTTCAGTTAAACATTTGCACACGAAACTGACTCTACATTACCTATTATAATATATAATACCAATTCGGCTTAAGTACAACTTTACTCTACAAATAAAAACATACATTACACTAAATGATGTCCAAATAACACTAAATAACATAACACTGACAATTTACATAACATTTATAACAAAGAGAGAGTTCATCGAACGTACGTATGGATGACAATACAAATGTGGTACCTACAAAGAAATTTGGACTCTATATAGTAGTGAAATGGTTGAGAATCCCGTGTGTGTGACTAATGTGTCTATTGTCGCGCTAATTCTCTTAATAATGACGTATGGGACTAACATTTTGTATGAATTTTTAATGAATATTAACTACGTTTGTTTGTATTGACTTAATTAGTCTAATTGTTAAACTAATATTAGATTTTGTTTTGACTTTTTATTTCGATTACTAGACTCTATTTTTGTGTTTATTTTGTTAGTTTATTCAAGTTTTTGAATAAACAAATGAATAATGCAAGGAGTTTTCATTGAATGAAAAGCGAGGTTCTTTTTCTGAGGAGTTTAAAGTGGCTCAAAACAGAATAGAGTCTGGAGTCAAATGACACATTTGGACTAAGTCTTTATACATGTTCAATTCTCGTGTCACATGTCTCATGTTTGTTCCCGTACTCCTCCAAAACGATTTATCGATTCTCTTGAAGTTTGCGGGAGTTGTCAATTGTCTTGAAAGTTGGCGGCAGTATTACTAACGCGTACGAAGACGCTTTTGACCTGGCTTATCACTCTCGAAGAATTCTCAGGTTTGCTGGTTTACTTCACGATCTTTAGCAAGTGATAATTACTTTGTAATACGCATTTGAATGCGAAAAATGATTTGTAACTATGGCGGCAACTACAATAGCATCAAAAGAAGCTGTATTCTATTTCTATATCATCTAAACCATCAAAAAAGTTTGTATATGAATTTGACCTCTTGTGATAGTGTGAAAAAACTCAAGGTCATTCGTAGTGCCATCGAACATTGCGATGTATTTCTGGATGGATCTATTTCGGTGCGCACGCGCCGGTCGCTTGTTTTTCCAATGATCGCTATGAGTAGTGATTTAATAAACATATGGGTTAAGATGCTTGTACATGAGTTAGTTAGTTTATAATGGATTTTACATTTGTTTTGTAATACCTATATATTTTTTTTAAATAGGCTTATCCGAACTGTGTTATGGGTTTTCGGAATTACTAGATTTAGCTGAGCGAAGCATTTGTTGTACACAGAGAGGTTACCTTTCTGATATTTATTACACTTTTTGTGATATTCATTACACTACACTAATACGTTTCTAAACGAAGATTACCTACTTAGTTGAGTTATTTAACAGGTATACGAGATAGGTACCAAATGGTAAAATACAAAACGATGAATTTTATATGATATTTTCCCTGCTTGTAATAAAATCTTTTTACTTCTTATTTCTATTGCATAAACTCAATAGGGTTTAAATTAATTTGTACACCAATACCATTTAGTAGAACATAGAGCTCGCTGACATGTTTAATTCTAAGTCTTTTTTGTATACCTATGCTCAGAAATAAATATTTTCAATTAATATGTGAGAGTGAAGACATTTTTAAGATTTTAAATTGTTTAATGTATTTTTTTTAATCAACTTCCGTTTTATGAAAGTATTGCATTTGACTTCTTGCTACCCCCACTTACTACCGAATCGTAGTATAAAAGTGGGGCGCACACTTGTCGACGGATCAGAAGTTGTTCGACTGCGGACACGGCACAACAGTGCTCTGAACTGTCAGGTAACACTGCTTATTTATACTGTCAAAAAATGCTATTACGTTGCCTATTTATCTCGATGTGATGCTATAATCATTTTATGCTTTACGTCATATATTTTAGAGTATCCGTCTAATTATTCGTAGTGATTAGTAAATATGTTTATTTTGGTAAATTCACTTAATAAATTATTGTTATGAATATTTAAATTGTCTTTTTTTTACTGTTGTTTATTACTAATTTCTCCCACAAATATATTTGATATTGAATATACAGGCACTACCAATTAATAAATATAGGTATGTATAAGTAAATATCATATTATTCTGCGCTACAATAAACAAACAGTTAACATATATTCATTTTAAAAGAGTACAGTCAATGTAAATGATCCATTAGATCTACAGTCGGTAACCACTTGAGATTCAAAGTGTGAATCTCATAATAAATAAGCCTTTAGACGTCTGTTGAAATAATCCACTTCTTACTTCATAAATAGGTGCTTTATATTTAGTTGGTAGGTAAGTATTTAATTATTTCAACAAAAAATATAGTCTACAAATTGTTAGTACCTAAGGACAAACAATGTTAGGAATATTATACATGTATATGATAAATCTTTCCTACTAATATTATAAACGCGTAAGCATAGATCACGTTGCGCCCGTTTATATGAAGACTTCATACTGTATAAATTATTGTAATAATGTCTCCTGACCGATTTCGGCCACGGCGGCCAGTATTACTATGACACCAGCCAGCTACGCAGGACATATTATAATGCACAAGCGTGTGCGCAAACACAGGTGCACTTTCTGTTCCTTTCGTCGAATCTGACACGATCGCAGAGAGATCAGACGCAAAACGCACATTTTACAATACTGTGATATTATTAACACAAATCTGGTGTAAAACATTTTATGGCATTAAAAACAAAGAATCACCACCCAATACATGTACTAACAAAAGTAGTATTTGTACTGTTGTATGTTCGTGACACACGCGCTCCCTAACTAGGTAATTATCTTTATGTGCAGTTTTTGTATCACGAACCGATTAAAATAATACTAGCATTGTGTAATGGTTTTACTTGCAGTTTCTTACATATTTTTTTTTTAGTCAATCCTAAGGAAATGTTACAGATTTTAAAACAATAAACATTCTCGTCTCGCAATGTTCGTTCGGAATGGCTTGACCAGTCTCTTGAATAAAGTCGTGGGATCACTCGCGCATGCTCTGCGCGACTCTGGCAAGCTTTAGTCCTGTTGGACTCCTTTTCTAAAGGGGTAGGTGTAAAGAGTCAGTAACGTTTTGAAAGTGCCTGAGAAGGCCTACTCGAAATAAAAACCTTTTGATATTGATTTTGATTTAGAGCCTACCCCTTACTACCCATAAGAACGGACGCGCTGGACGACGCGTACGCGCGGTTTACAGCTAATAAGTATATATTAGTTTGTGTACCTATAGTTATTGTATATAGTAGTATTACAATAGCACAGTGCGATCTATGACAGGACAATGTAGTCTTCAGTTCGTTGAACTGACATGACGTGTCACGTTTGATTGACTGTGATACTTATTAATGAATAGTTAACGTTCCTATGACGTCATTATGCTGGTTTTCTTTGAACAGTTTTGCAGTCACATTGCCCTTTATAGTTAGAAATGGTCTATTCATAGAGTATATAGTTCCTATCATTACTGCATATTGTAAAACAAAGTCCTCCGCCGTGTCTGTCTGTTCGCGAAAAACTCAAAAACTACTGCACTTATACACATACTGTGTCTATGTGGAATTTTATCTATAATATGTATGAATTGAGAAGTAAATAAGTATGTTTATCAGTTGTCTAGTAATCAAAATACAAGCTGTACTTAGTTTGAGACTAGATGGCGTTGTGTGAAAGTTGTGGAATATTATATTATTTTAACAGGTTAAATATATGTTAACACACTGAACTGGTTCCCAGAAACCTAGCTTAAATAACATATTTTGACACTTATTGTTATTCCGAAAACCAGGTGTAAATTATCCATATTGTTTTAAATTACACTATTCATTCACTTCCTGATAAATAACCAGACAGGTATATTAAATAGCGTAATTATAACATAACAAATAGTCATCGTTTACCATTAAATAAATGTAATGAGCAATAACCAAATATTATACAAACCAAAATTGATGTAGTATTTTATGAGGTTGTATGAGGCGGTATTTATTCATTTCTGGTTACAATAAAATACTGGAAAGTGGCAGCGGTTATATTGATGTAGTTTTGGGCTAAAAAATATTGGTAATGCGAATTATATTGCCATTACAAGTAACTTATTGTTTATGTTCTACAAATATGATCATGTGCCCGTGGTTGGCCACGACGGAGGTAGCGAGACAAATAGAATGTCTATCTTGAGAATAAAAAGAAAGGCTTACATCTATAGATGAATTTGTCTTCATGGATAGCCGAGTGGTATAGGTCACTAAGCTAATTACGATTGTACGTGACATGTCGTGGGTTCGATCCTCGTGTAGTATTTGTGCGATCTACAAATTCTTGTTCTGAGTATGGGTGCCTTTACTATACCATATGGGGCTATAACAGTTGAAAAAAAAGTACCATCCACTCAAAGACAACCAAACTAACGTATCGCAATAACTTTGAGGAAATTGTCAAAGAGAGACGTACGACTCTACGTACCGTCTCTTTTCCATAACTGCAACATTTACTTAAAGAACCACTGCTTCCCAGGCAATATTTGACTGAACGGATAGCCGAGTGGCATAGTTCACCACGCCAATTACCACTGTACGCGACGTGTCGCGAGCTCGATCCCCGTGTAGGACAAGAATTTGTGCTTTACAAATGCTTGTTCTCAGTCTGAGTGTCTTTATGCACATGAATTGAATGTCTGTGAAACCCCCGTGGTACAAGGATTAAAGAACTTAGTGCGGAAGTCGTTTTATTAAAAAATGTTACATATTGAAATTCTCTTCATATTAAAACTCCTGAACGCAGTTATTTTCAGATCAGTTCAATGTACATAAAACAGTTGTAAGTTCTAGCCATCTGTACGCTAAGTTAGTCGAATGATTAACGAGAGTTGCCAAGTTCCATGTAAAATATGTACTAAACAAAACACGTGTGTTCCACAGCCTGTATGAGATTAAGGTAGGGTGTTAGTAATAGCGGGGAATAGAAATGAAACCGGCCACGTGCGAGTCGGACTCGCGCACGGAGGGTTCCGTACTATCTATAATAGAAAATCACATTTTTTAATGTTAATCTACCTGTTTATTACAATAAAGTAAACATTGCTTAAAAATTACGTTTGTTGGACCCCCTTAATATTTTTTTATTTTTGGTATTGTTGTCACACATCATTTGTGAAAATTTCATCTTTCTAGCTATCACGGTTTATGAAATGCAGCCTGGACACAGACAGACAGCGGAGGCTTAGTAATAGGGTTCCATTTTACCCTTTGGGTACGGAACTATAAAAAAACAAAAGATAATAGCCTTATGTAGTATTGTGCTACAAAGATCTTTTGGCACGTGGCCGCAATTGGAACTAATAATACATAATTATGTTTTTTTAATCTTTTGCGACTTGTATACATATTTTGAAGCTTTATAGGGACACTAATATTATATTCATTTGAAAATGTTATTGCGTTATTTTGAGCTATAAAGTTGGCTAAAATTTGAAGATATTATCAGAGAAAAAATTAACACTATTTGTTTATGCCGTTGTGGAAAAGAGATGGCGTTTTACTTGGCGTAGAGCGATGTTTCGCTTCTGACAACAATAATTACTTTGAGATCTGATAGTTGGGTCCTTGATTTATTCAACCTTAATATCTCAAACAAAGGCATACATAAAACCTTTTTTCTTCAATAAACTTTGACTAAAAGAACTTAGACTGTTAGAAGACTTGCAATGTGTGACATTTCATTTAATTAAAGAAGAATGTATGTAAATATCTAAGAATATTGCAGTTCTTTATCAAAGCACTATAATCTCAGACTGTTGGGGAAACTTATTTAATTAAATATTCACATATTTTTACTTTGAAATCTAAGTGATGCACTCTATCTAATTAAGTTACAGCGCTTTCTGTTCTTCATTATAATAATGTTATTCTTTTTAATTAATTCTTTCTTTGTTTAACCTGAGATGACGTCAGAAAGTATAATTTTAATAAAGCTCAGGTGACGTAAAGTAATTCTATTATTTTACACTACTTCTAGTTGGTCGCCATATTATTATATTAAGGAGGTACCTTTATCTTCGTTTAAATAACTATCAAATAACTTCGTCCTTTTTACAATACTCCTACCTGTTCATCATCAACAGCAGCCGAATAACCCACTGCTGGGCATAAGCCTCCTTTGTTTATTTTCGCATCCATCCCATTTTTGTTATATTAAAACTTGTTAAATCATGAGATATTAAATGAAGGTAGTCCAGATATCGCTGTTAGCATAAGACCGCCCTTGTACCCTTACTGTATATAATTTATTTTTTCACAGCTGTAACGGTATACAATAAAGAGTATTCTAATAGGTCGGGGAAAAGGTCTTTTCGCATTATAGTATGTATGAACTTGTAATAAAATCTTTCTCTCTCTAATAAAATTAGAATTTGGAATTATGTTCTTTAAAATTTTAACTTTCAAAAAACCAGCCAGATACAAATACTATAGCCAAAAAGATTTGATTACAAGTTCATACATACTATAATGCGAAAAAACTTTTTCCCCGACTTAATATTTTAAATGTACTGGGACCCCACCTCAATGCTTAATAAAACATGGAACAACATTTGCCGCGTCCTTACATCAAAACAAAGAGTTGTTTATTGTGAAGTAATATCGTAATAGCGAGTCAACTTACTTTTATTACAACAACTAGCTATTTCTATTCTATTATACTTTTAAATTCTACTAGCGAAGACTTTTCACGCGTTACGTTAAAGTTTTGTTAGAATTATTGGAGTGAAAACTTTTTGTGTACTTCATACAATCAACCAGTCGTTAAAACAAACCGAATACTTAAGAAATAGTAACTATATTAACGTATCTTTCAGTGTGTTAATTAAAATTGTGAACAAAAGTTTGAAAGAGAAAAATTGCACACAATTTTCTATCATATACTTATTTAGTTCATGCGTAAAAGATTCACAAATACAGCTATATCCAAAATAACTTATTAATTGGTAGAAGAATGACCTTGTCTTCAGCGTGTCAAACATGATCTCAGCCACCACTATAGATTAAAAATATAACCTGTTATGGTCAAATAGTGACTCATTTGACTCAATATCAATTACCACAAAATTTCCGAATAATCTAGATGTTCCACCAGATCAATACTCTATTTACATTTATAACTAAATTCACTCACCACATCGTATTACTCAGCTAATTGCCTATTTACCACAATAATCATAATTAGATAAATCAATAATTGTCAGTTAGAACTCGGTGACAATTATAATATGCATGGCGCGTAGAAACGTAGAGGGCTCCTACACTATCGTAGTACTTAAAGTCTACCAAAACCATTTAAAATAAGGTTATAACAGTTATGAAAGAGATATGCCACTCTACGTCGTGTAAAACGCCGTCTCTCTTTCACAACTTTCTTCGAGTTTCGAATGTAGTGTGCGTTTCAGAAATAAATATCACTGCTTCCGTGTTTCGGAAGGCACGTATAAATATGGATCCTGATCTCTCTCCAGTCGTATCGGATTGCCGTCCCATCGCACTCTTCGGTCGTGTCGGATTGCCGTCCGACAGAGAGTGCACCTGTGTTTGCGCACGCGCTTGTGCTTTATATGTCCCACGTAGCTGGCTGGTGTCATAGTAACACTAGCCGCCGTGGGTGAAATCGGTCCGGAGATTATTTTTATATGTATGTCAAACCTGCTAATCGTATCACCTGTCAAAATGGTCACACATAATCTACTTATGGCATTAGCGTTCACACCAAAAAGGTAGGTTTTATGTACTCATTTACTATTTATTTTCAGTCTACTTTTAACAGAGGACCTATCTCTTAAAGCGATTATGACAGTTGTGGAAGAGAGACACCGCTCTATACTGTGTAATGCGCTGTCATGTTTCCACAACTGCAATAATATCTCTTTAAGGGGTAAAACTTCCTGCCGGGCCTGCGAGATGTTCGTGAGGGCTCCAGAGGGAACATAGTGGGTTTTAGTCAGTTAAAGTCTGACACTCCCTCCCGCTGCGCCCACAGCGGGCGTTCATGGGTCATTTGATGATATCCCATACAAAAAAGGGGTGAAAATCTGGTGATCATTGCAGTTATTTTTAGCTGGTTTTTTACTGGTTCACTGGACTTTGTATTATAATCATGGCACCTATGATGAATGAATTAATTGTAAAAAGTGAAATGTGTTTGATTAAATTGTAGTGTAAAAACGATTAGTGGATTACAAATGTAAATTGTTTTATGCATTAAGCGATTACAGTTCCATTTATGAAAGTAACGAATTTAATTGGCAAATAAAATTACCGTTTTGTTAATTTAAACATCATTTATAGATTATTATTTTAATAAATGTAGTAATCATATTGTTCTAGTCAAAAAACATGTAAATTAAAACTTGTAACTAACACACCCAGAAAACACAACACATCTATACATATAATAAAATTGTAACAAGCTCATGTCTGTACATTAAAGATATTAAAGAAAAACTTAGATGGAGGATCTTCATACAACCAATAGAAGCCAAAAGTATGAAAAAAAAAATTTTTGTCTGTCTGTCTGTTTGTTGTCCGCTTTTCACTCAAAAACTACTGGATGGATTTTGATGAAACTTTTTTTATTATGTAGCTATTAGTCCTCGCTAACATTTAAGCTATCTTTTTTTGGGAATTTTGCTCTTAAAGGGGGTAAACAGGGGCGGGTAAGATTGTATGAAACTCCGTCAGTTTTGAAGCTAATTCGATTATCTATACATATAATAAAATTGTAACAAGCTCATGTCTGTACATTAAAGATATTAAAGAAAAACTTAGATGGAGGATCTTCATACAACCAATAGAAGCCAAAAGTATGAAAAAAAAAATTTTTGTCTGTCTGTCTGTTTGTTGTCCGCTTTTCACTCAAAAACTACTGGATGGATTATGATGAAACTTTTTTTATTATGTAGCTATTAGTCCTCGCTAACATTAAAGCAATCTTTTTTTGGGAATTTTGCTCTTAAAGGGGGTAAACAGGGGCGGGTAAGATTGTATGAAACTCCGTCAGTTTTGAAGCTAATTCGATTATCTATACATATAATAAAATTGTAACAAGCTCATGTCTGTACATTAAAGATATTAAAGAAAAACTTAGATGGAGGATCTTCATACAACCAATAGAAGCCAAAAGTATGAAAAAAAAAATTTTTGTCTGTCTGTCTGTTTGTTGTCCGCTTTTCACTCAAAAACTACTGGATGGATTTTGATGAAACTTTTTTTATTATGTAGCTATTAGTCCTCGCTAACATTTAAGCTATCTTTTTTTGGGAATTTTGCTCTTAAAAGGGGTAAACAGGGGCGGGTAAGATTGTATGAAACTCCGTCAGTTTTGAAGCTAATTCGATTATCTATACATATAATAAAATTGTAACAAGCTCATGTCTGTACATTAAAGATATTAAAGAAAAACTTAGATGGAGGATCTTCATACAACCAATAGAAGCCAAAAGTATGAAAAAAAAAAATTTTTGTCTGTCTGTCTGTTTGTTGTCCGCTTTTCACTCAAAAACTACTGGATGGATTATGATGAAACTTTTTTTATTATGTAGCTATTAGTCCTCGCTAACATTTAAGCAATCTTTTTTTGGGAATTTTGCTCTTAAAGGGGGTAAACAGGGGCGGGTAAGATTGTATGAAACTCCGTCAGTTTTGAAGCTAATTCGATTAAAATTAATATTTGGCTATTTAGTTAGAAGTTAAGAATGACGCAATAAGGATTTTTGAAAATTCTGCCTTAACGGGGGTAAAAAAGGGGGAGGTACGTTTCTATGAAACTCCGACTGTTTTGAAGCTAACTCGATGAAAATTAAAGCTGTTTACGTGAATACTAAGTTTTTCTGCCCATCGTTTTGTGACGGTTACCTGTTTAAAGAACTATTGTCATAAAATTGTTAAACTATCCATAAACATATGTCCGGGATAATCCCAAAAAAATAATGTACAGATTTCATTTTCATTTCATTTCAGATTTTCAGAATATATTGACTAGAGGTCGTGACAACATAAATTCTACATATTATTGCGCTATTTGATATGGAGGGTGAGCAATCACGAATTTTATGACAATTACCGGCTAATCGAAAAAACTACTTAATATATAGCGTTCAAATTTTGCATGAAGGTTAAGGAGAGGTCTAGACAAAAAAAACAGGTTATTTATTATCAGGTTATTAACCATGGGGTCTTAGCAGTAAACCTTTATTTTTAAAGAACACGTAACTGGTGTAACTGACAATGTCACCATAGCGACCAAAATACTGTTGCTATGGTTTTATGTTTTGACATTAATATTAACATGCTACAATATAGAAATTAAAATAGCGGGCTCAGGAAAGTACGCGCTTCGTATTTTTTTACTCATTTTTTAAGTTCAAATTTCATTGCGACACATATTTTTTAAAATTATTTTTTAATAATTTTTAGTACGAATCGAATCTCAGTCAAGCATAACATTTTTTTCTTCTATCGTTTTTGGTAGTACAAAAGTATTGTAAGAAGCGCTTGGATTTTTTTACCATACCTAAAATTGATCTTTAAAACACTTTTATATGGTATCTACCTACTTACTGTTTAAGCTAGGACAGTCTTATCCAATTAAGGAGGAACTGTGGATATGAAGTAAAGGAAAACCAACTACACTAGAACAAAAAATAGTGTGGACGGTAAATGATTTACTATACCTACTTAAATAACTGCTTAGCTGTTGACTGCAATTTTGGTGTGTGTGACGCGTGGCTGTAAAGATTTGATAGTGCCTATACACTACCACAATTGTGCACCAATTGCGATGGTATAGGGTAGTTGCACAGGTAAAGTATTATAAAGATAGGCTGTTATTATTAATATTTGTTTAATATTGCGTACGAATATGCGCCGCACGCGTACTCCCGCGATTGTTTTGTATGTGTGCGTAACCTTAACCTTCTTCAGGCTCAGTTGGGTCAGCTCAAACTACTAGAATTAGAAACTTGGAACTTTGAAAACCATGTAAGTAAGCACTACTTCATGATTAAAAAAAAAAAAACATTTGTCAAGGGTAGAAAGAAAACGAAATAGAAGATGAATGGGGAGCAGCGCCTGCTGTTCTCCGCACCACAGCGCACAGTGCAAACGTGTCAAATAATATCTGGCTGTTTAAGACCAACCCCGCTCAATAAGTTCTCCTCCTGGTTGGCATTGCTCTACCTGACGTTAGAAGAGACTTAAATCGGGTAGACTTAAGAGCTAAAAGAGCTTCTTCCGATATACACTGACTACTATTGCAACTCTAACTCGAGCTCGGTGCAAGATCTGGGCAGATCGACAACTACCACTTACTACTTATGTCCTACCTCAGGAACATCTGCCGCCCGGAGGTACCTTGCAGTGGCCTGTTTGGAAAGCATTCAACCGTCTCAGAACCCAAATAGGTAGGTAAACAAAATTTGTCAAATTTGGGTATACAGACCCCTCTCACATCCAGTGAGAATGCGACATCTTCGTAACGACTATGTCACACCGCCTAGAGTGGCCAAAGTGTCCGCGGTTAGTTAGTGCGCCGTCACCAAGTTCTGCGACGAAGTGATGACGCTCAAGGAAAAGTGGAAAGAGCACGGCAGGCTTATCCATGTTCGATGAGCAAGGGATAGAAGAAGGGCCTTATTTGCCCTCCTCCAACCACCATAAATAACTTACGCCAGTAGACTCAGGGCAGTCTACTGTACTG
This sequence comes from Chrysodeixis includens, assembly GCA_941860345.1. Lineage (NCBI taxonomy): Eukaryota > Metazoa > Arthropoda > Insecta > Lepidoptera > Noctuidae > Chrysodeixis > Chrysodeixis includens. The sequence goes on from CALNXA010000001.1 coordinate 399,044, forward strand.
GATAAAAGCAAAGACGAAATGCGTGGTGCTTCCGCGCGCCTCTTAAGAAGGACTGGCAAAAGCTGGCTCCACGTTAACGAAGAAGCTCCCGTTAAAAAGAGCTCTCCTGTCGGGGCTTGCGGTAGATTGCGGAAGCGTTTTCGTGGCCCTCGACAATAGGATACAGTGAAGCACTCCGGCGGTTTAGCCAGTAAGAGTCCAGTACACTTTCAAGTCCTTCAATCTAAATTGTCAAATCAGTGCAAGATAGTGGCCACAGCAAAAAACTAGCAGTGTTAACTAACAGTCAAATATGTTTGTAAGACTAGAGGTTTGGATTAGGAAGTTAAGAAATTAGGTAGTTTGGAACGGAACAGGATTAGGGAGCTGGCATTAAACATTATTTAGCTTTACTTTTTGTACAGCACTACACATCTTGAATACCACGCAGACGAAGTCGCGGGCAGCAGCTAGTTTACAATAAGAAGAAAAGACCGGACCAAAATTAGAACATAGTACTTGGAATTCCGTTCCGTTTTACCGCATTAATATTCACTATGCAAACGGAGAACCTGAAACATTCACAAGTAAATTGACAAGACAGAGGAAGATAAATAAAACAAATACGTAGAACGAAAAAGGGTCAAACGCTGCTTCTATTTTCATGTAAATGTTCCAAAAGGGTTAGGTCCCAGAGCGAGGTGAAATGAGCGAGTTTTTGTATCATTTCCTTAAAATATTTGTCTTTGTTAGTGAGGATAAAGGTCGGATTTTATACAAGGATATGAACGTACAATATGAGTGTGATCAGTCTAAGTTTTCACGCTTGGATTAATTCAAAGGTCCATGTAAAGAGTAGGTCAGACATCGCTCAAAGTGATTTGAATGTGGATGTGAAGAAAGAATGCTGTTTTAGCCTGTATAGTGTGACATTTTACACCTTTTTACACCCGCACTAATATCACTTTAAGAAATTGCATTTTAAAATATTTTTGTACGAATAGGTTCCCGTTATAACACTCAAATTGTGTTAAAGTTAAAAAATCAACGTGTCCGAAGCGACTCAAACGGCTTGACCACCTCGGGATTAAATGGCTTTTGATCAATGCAACATGCTTTGTGTACTTAGTGTTCATTCTTTCCTAATGAACGCTTTGCTTTGTTGCATCAGCTATCAACCGCAGATCATTCAATAATACACTGTACCTACTTTTCTACATCTACAAAGCCTCTAGTAACGAGTTCAGTTTGTAATCCGACTATTTGATGAGTATATTTTGATCACGCTCATTTGTTTTTGCGTCTATTTTTCGAATGTATTCTGTAAACTCATCACCATCTTCCTGCCTTTATCCCGTTTCATTTGAGGTCAGTGCAACACGTTTTTTTCTTCCATTTTACTCTATCAGACGTCACAGTATCATTTACTCCGTCTTCTGTAAACTAATTTACCAAAAATGTTATTTTTTGGCTAGATCCACACAACAAGCCTGAACGCAGGATTACTGTTTTACTGAATATTACGAACATAGTCGTTATTATTACACTTGACCACTACGTTACAAAGTAAAGCTCCAGTTTCCATTCTAAGCCTAGGTTTCTTCATACCATATCTATAAGTGCAAAAGGTGCCCTAACAGTGTCAACTACTATTTTAAAATTGGTCTATAAACATTGATATCATCGTTCCGATGCCCATTTTGGGTATAATTGGATCTCGAAACCTACCACCATTTCTTAATGTAAAACTCTTGTGGTTGTTAGAGCGAGATGACGCTCTACATTGTACAGTGTTCCGTCTCGCTTCCACAACTGTCCTTTTCTTGCATCTGAAGATGATGGTAGGTTTTTGATGGCAACATTGATTGTTTTAACTGTAGCAATAAAATAGGTTACCTTTTATGGGTTTAGTACTTGGTAAGCTCTTCCTTATGGTGTTAGGTCAATGTTTAATTGACGATGTTTATGTGGTGATGTAAACAAAGGGGTTGTAAAGGAGAATACTGATAAAAGATGAAGAGAAAGCGTGGTAACTTCAAAGCAACTTGGTATGATATTTTGCAACTATGAAGTAAAGATTTTCGGTTTAATGGGGTGGTTTCGTTAAATGAGATCGCAAAATAAAAAAAGCGTGTACACGTTTGAATTAGAAAACCTCCCCGTTTAAAAAGTCAGCTTAAAATTAAAAAAATGTACGACTTGCTTTTTTACTATTTTTCTTCGTTTATCTATAGTTATTAATCCGTGATATCCCTTTAAAATACATAAGAAAAATGTAATATTAAAGCAAAAAATAATTCACCACAACCATAAAAATTTGATCTCGTGACACATTTCACGAAACCTAGCTCATTCCTCGTTCAGCTCACAAACACACCTAGCCTTACCAAAGCACCTTAGAGTCTTCAATCTTTGATGTGTAGGGAGGCACCCACCCCAGTACAAAGGTGAGATAAAATACCATGTTTACACTTCGATGCGAATTCGCGACTTTTTCCAAGACACGAATATATTAGCTTGACGGCGCTGTTGTAGCGCCTTTTTGGATAATCGATGGAAACCTTTATGGGCAAGAGCGAGTACCTGTCGCTCTGACGGAACGTCAGTTCGTTGGGTGGCCGAGTTGCGAGTGGCGGAGGAAGAACGAGCAACGGCCCCGAGCGGACATCAACGACGGATCGTCTAGCCACATATTGTTAAACGATTTGTATTCTCAAAGGCCAATTATAGTCTTGATTGTGATTGTGAACTACGCTTATTTCTTAAACCTCGCCTAACCACCCACGTAATAATGGTCCATCCTGATACCGGCGCCCCTCGCCGTTATCAGAAGTGGGATCCGCTGCCCACAGAGAAGTAATGAGATTCGCCAGCCCCTACACAGAAGCAACGATGATATTCAACGAAATTTGTTAAAACTGAAACATTTTGACAAGTTCTAGAAGAAAACAAAAGACGAGAAAACTGGGCGTCACAATGTAAAACGAGTACATCGAAGGAGTCAACCTACGAGGAGTCCGGCTTTCGTCTGCTGCAACCGTCGCGCCGCAGCGCCGCGCCGAGGAGCACTACACGAGGAGCACTGTAGGATGGCGATGGACAAATCAACGAGTGTTGCAGTCACTGCGGCTGCCGAGAGGTGCAGTCACAGCAGCTGCCGAGAAGAGGATCGACGTGTGTTACGTTACCAACACCTGCGTACATTGATCCGGTGAGCAATTTTCATTTTGTTATGATTCGAGTGCTGAGTGCTCATTGATGAAAGAAATTGTTTTTAATTTCATGGCAAACGTTTGTGTGATTCTGTCACTATGACAGGTCTGGTTAAAGTTGTTAGTTCTGTGTGGATCCTTACTAGATGGATACCGTTATTTGTTGAAGGCATTAGATTCCAAGGGGACATACAAGTATGCCCATGACAAATTGAGAAGGACGCCTGAAGCTCGAAAAGTTGTTTTAGAATTGGATGATCAAGATAATGATCAGATATCTGACACATCGCGCGATTGAGTTTGGTAGCACTTGATGGAAGTGTTACTTGGTAGTGATACAATGCTTGATGGAGGGATTGTTTAGTTGGGCTTAGTAGCACTTGATGGAGGTGTTACTAGGTGGTAGTACAACGCTTGATGTAGGCGTTGTGTGTGTTGATGTGCGTGGAGGCACTGTATAAGATGGAGATATGTGTTGAGTTGTTGATGTGTAATAATGAGTTAACAAATTTGTGAGAGAGAGCTTCAGAAATCCGTCTAAGTTTATTGATTACGGGTTTAAGTTGGAGTAAAACTGATTGTCTTGAAACGGTGTGTGTGGTCAGAAATGACCGAGCGGTCGTAAATACTACTTGTGATATTTTCCTTTACAGAATCACACGAGGACGTGTGTGTGACAAGGATGCGCGACCGATGCAAACGCGCATCGCCACGAGAATTGCCTCGTTCACATTACAGCGCGACCGACCAACGGGTGAACGAGCCTGATCCTGCTGCAATGGAGGCTGAGCTGTACTGCGAGCTTCGTGGGAAGCCCCGGTACACGGATCGGACACGCGTGCACGGCGCGTGCGAGGAGTGACAACGAAGGATGTGCCCCGAGGACGGCGCACTGTCAGGAGAGGCCGTGTGGTTCCAGTGGACGTGACTGCGGGTACGGTCTACTGCGTGGCGAGCAGGCGTCGCACAGTGTGCGCACGCCACCGCTGTCGTCTGTGGTCCCAGAGCTGCCGAGCAATTGTGGATCCTGGAATGCTGTACCCGGCCCCGAGCGCCTCGTGGCCGCCGACGGCGCCGCGCAGGACGCGCGCACGCTGCTGGACGCGCAGGCCGACCCGCTGCTGTCCGACGTCAGCAGCCTGGTGGTGGACCCGGACGCGGAGCGGCTGTACTGGGTGAACGCGGGTTCGGGCAGCATGCAGTACCTTGACGTGGCGTCGGGCAAGCTGACGACGCTGGAGAGCGCGGCGGGCGCGTGGCCGGCGGCGCTGGACGTGCACGCGGGGGAGGTGCTGTGGGCCGACGCGGCCACTGCGGCACTCTACGCCTGCGACAAGGACCGCAGCGCCGCGCTGAGGTGCACTACACGAGAGCAGTCACAGCGGCTGCCGAGAGGAGGGTCGACGTATGTGTCGTCACCATCGCATGCGGTATTTTGATGCATCCGGTGAGCAGTTTTCAGCTTGTTATGTTAGCACCGTAAAAACGGATTGACCGTGACGGCGTCAGATTGTGTGATGCGATTTGGTAGAAATGGCGGTGTTGCCCGGTTCTTATGTTGTAAGTTCGAAGGGGCGCACTTGTCCAGTCCAAATGCGCTGAAGGGTCGAAAGGGCGGTGTTATCCGGTCTGCAGTAGGCAGTCGAAGGGATGCACTTGCTCGGTCCCTTGTGGAGATCGGGTCGAAGGGGCGGTGTTATCCGGTCTGCAGTAGGCAGTCGAAGGGATGCATTTGCTCGGTCCCGTTGTGAGATCAGGTCGAAGGGGCGGTGTTATCCGGTCTGCAGTAGGCAGTCGAAGGGATGCACTTGCTCGGTCCTGATCTGGAGAGAAGGTCGAAGGGGTGGTGTCATCCGGTCTGCAGGTTGGCAGTCGAAGGGATGCATTTACCCGGTCCTTGTAAGATGGCTTGCTGTAGCTGTTTGTGATATGGTGTAGTCAAGTGTAATGATATCAGGATAGACGAGCGGTACATGTCGCAGTAAAGTTATCATTTTTGGTTCTTAATAGATTATGAAGAAGGAGTGCGCCCAGGGACGGGCGTATGTCAGTCCGGCCGTGACGGCGCTGTTGTAGCGCCTTTTTGGATAATCGATGGAAACCTTTATGGGCAAGAGCGAGTACCTGTCGCTCTGACGGAACGTCAGTTCGTTGGGTGGCCGAGTTGCGAGTGGCGGAGGAAGAACGAGCAACGGCCCCGAGCGGACATCAACGACGGATCGTCTAGCCACATATTGTTAAACGATTTGTATTCTCAAAGGCCAATTATAGTCTTGATTGTGATTGTGAACTACGCTTATTTCTTAAACCTCGCCTAACCACCCACGTAATAATGGTCCATCCTGATACCGGCGCCCCTCGCCGTTAAGCTTTATACATACGTGTGTATGTTTTGTTTGAATTGTTGTAAATTTGAGTGAAGTCGTTGTGGTTTTGTGGTTGTTTGTATGGATTTGTGTGCACGAGGTGCAAGTACGATCTCCAGCACAGGCAAGTATTAATGTGACTTTTTCTAAGATAATGATTCTAAGACAATACTAACAAATTATGAAGGAAAACATTGTAAGGAAAACTGGATTTCAGATATTGGAATCTGAAATTACTAAACCGCAGTGAGCTAGTACGGTGGCCAATGCTTTACCTTCCCTATATGGGAAGAGGCCTGTGCCCAGCAGTGGGACGTGTATAGGCTGGTTTATTATTATTATTGTGTAAATATGAGTGATGGATTATATTTGACTAATAATTGTTTGTGGTGACTTCGCTTTTGGCGCCACTGGCGTTTAGTAAAAGGTGGTTTTATATTTTTTTGGTACCTACGCTTTTTTAAAATAGGTTCAACCCTGTGGTTTTGTTATTTTGATTTAGAATATTCTTGCAGTAGAGTGTAGTGATCTTTTTTAAGTAAAATATTAAATTTTTAAACGATTTAATTGAATATAAAGTTCTTCGTATACAATTACTTTATTCTTGCTTTGCAGTTTGAGCCTAATCCTCCTTTGAAGGTATTTTTTGTTAAAATGTCTTTAAAAGACTTTTAACGTTTTTTATCAGAACTGTTAGATTCCAAAACGAGTTTTGTAAAAAGTATTTCATTTACATATAATTCGTAGCAGTTACGTGAGCACAATAAATAAACATATGGTTATTTGTTTTTTCTTTTTGTCTAAAATTTAGCTTAGAAACTGACCTGTTTAACCTGTGCTAGGTACGTAGTATAAAGCAATATCGCTTCCAGCTGTCTGTCTGTCTCTATGAATGCTTTTAAACTACGCAACGGATTTTGATGCGGTTTTGGTAATATATGTAACCTTCAGGAAAAAGAGTTATGTATAACTAGCTGGTACCTGCATAGCTGCAAAAACAATACCCCCGTTTGATGATATCGGTTAAAAAGTGGCAAAAACCAAAATTACGCCAGCCAGTCGAGTGCGAAATAGTAACAAACATCGTTTATAATATCAGTAGGATAAAACGTGCGAAGCCAGGGTGGATCGCTAGTTCCATTTACATACTTAAATCTTCTTAAATGTGACCTAAAAACCGACCTGTATGACCTTTTACACATATAATTTAGTTTTATTCTGAAAAAATAAAACGTTTTATTATCAAATAGTACGTTTTTAACGTAAGGGTATATTAATCTACAGGTTCATTGCTCGGGCCGTCTCAAGGACAAATGGGTGTGCGTCACACCGATGCGTAACGTGTAATATGGCTTCTGTTATTGTCAATAAACAAGTTGTGTTTTGGTACAGATTGAGTATTGGTTTAGTGGTAAATGTGATAGTATCTCACGCTTAAAAAGTACTGTAACTGTCTTTTTGATTAATTATATTGTATTCTTGTATTTTTATACGTTACGTTTTAATATCTCGTCTAGTCTAGATAAAAAGTATACAACAATAAATTTTCATTAAAAAAAGAAATTTAGGTATATTTTGAGATTGGCAGAAAACTTATTTAGTGGCGTCTACGTTTTTTTTTAATGGTAAGACATTGAAAACATAGATTTATTCTGTACTTAATCTGAAGGTGATAAAAGCATACGGTGTGAGCTACGCCTGAAACAAACATTGCCTACAATTTGCAAGTTTAACATTTATTTAAGTTTTCTAGACTGCGATTTTTAGTTAAAATTCTTTGAGTCTATTTACATCTGTGATTGTAACAGTTTGAATTGGCAATACGTTATTTATAAAGTTTTTCTTAAGTTAGACAAACGCATTGTTTCAAACTATTTAAATATTCTATTCTTGATTTGTACTCAAAATAGAATTTATTTTAGTTAAGTTCTCATACTATTCAGATCTCAAAGTATATTGTCAAAAAAAATAATTACCAATCAACGTTAAGCTACCCTCACCAAGGCCAAAATAAGGATGGGTGACATTTCAATCACGAAACTAAAAAGAGACATTAAGTATACTTTATATAATGAAACTAGAGTTAACGAATTAACCTGAGACCAGTTCTTCTAGCCAAGTGACAGAGTTTTTATAATCGTTAACATCAATAGAAAATGCTTGTAAAATGTATGGAAATGACAGGTTTCCCCAGTCGTCTGACAGGTGACCCCGCGGCCGGCGCGTGATGAACTGCAACACATTGCCGTGCTCGGACCAAACGCGGGAGACGTTGCATGGCGGTTCAGGTTTGGTTAGTAAGAGTCTGACACTACCCACTTCCTACCGAGGAGGTAAGTTTCCATGAGGATGTAGAAAAAAAGGTGCCTCACATGATTTATCGAAACAAAATGTCATTTCCATAAATTTGATCGTTTTCTATTGACGTAAATGATAGCAGAAATGTGAATTAGTGTAGCAGGTGACCGGACGACGTGAGATAAAATTTAAATATAATTATGTTAATATCAATGTGACATTTATTGTGGAGACCGATTTAATATTGTTTCCGTTTGACATTAGGACAGGTCGTAAGGCCAATGACTTCATTCAAGTATATATTTATGTAAGCAAATAGATTTTTTTAGTTTTGTGTGTTTTTAGCAGAACTTGCAATAGTATAAGATTGACTGTTTTTTTTTTTATATTACACGAAGGTAGTCTTTCGTGACTTTGCGGCTCTATGTATGGATGCGTATGCACGAGATACAGGTCCGACCCCAATCCAGGCAATGTACCAATGTGACTGTTTCTAAATATCTAATTTTTTAATTATTCTAAGACACCACCGATAAACGTTGAAAGAAAAAAATGAGAGGAAACCTGGATTCAAAATATTGGTTCTGAAATCGCCAACCTGCAATGAGCTAACATGGTGAGCCACCTTCAGATATCGAACCTGCATCTCGTATTTACAAATCCATACATTCAACCATTGTGCCACCACGATATTCGATATTTTAATACTCAATTGTTTATTGCATTCTAAGTAAATGTTACAGGAATGGTAAAAAATAAAACAAGTTACGATCAATATGGACCCTGTTGGGCACGAAAAAACTTAGGAGAGAGAAAAGTATTTGGAATAAGTTTAGCTTGAACTTAAAAACGTGAGGACTACTTTGGCAAAGCTGTGCGTAGTAAAGACGTAGTAAGACACGTACCTAGTTGACAATCTATTATGCTAGGTTAGTTGGCTCGGATTCAAGTGCTGTTCATCTTGTTCAGTCTTGCTTTAGTAGAGACAAAATCTTGTGGACTCTTTACGTTATGAGTAAAGTAATACAAAGAAATTATATGTTTTGTACTAAAATATAAATGTGATTGTATCTGGTAATAGCTCACTGCTGGGTTATAGTATCTTCTCATTAACTTACACTTTGTTCAAGTTTTTGACAAAATTGTGCAAAAAATCTGGAAAATGTAGAGAAAGATAAAAAAATACAGCCTTATTGTTTAAAACGAGGGAACCCTCATGAACAGCGGGTAGTGTCAGACTCTTACTGACTATACCTAAACCGCCATGCAACGTCTTCCGCGTTTGATCGATTCGTGGTCTTGCCATTCATGCAAAATACTAATTTAGTATTTGCCAAAAAGTAGCCACTTCTACTAAATTCATGACTTCTTTATATTCGTATTTAAACCTTAACCGATGCACTAGTTTAGAACTCTAACACAAACAGATAAACCCTAAATTTCACAAAAACAAAAGCAGTCTGACAATACAATAGTTTCTTAAGTGACTTGGCTCTTTTTCAAGTCTTTTCTCAATGAGATAAGCAATTGACATGAGAGCCTTCTAACTTACGATTGGCTGACGAAAAGGCCTTGATTTTTACACTTTTAATACAAGACTAGGAAAAATATACATCCATTCGCATACAGCATTTATCTTTCTTTGCTTCCTTGCTTTCTTTGATTCTATTAAAGAATATCTATACCTATAGACGGGGGAAGCTAATTTAAGAACTAAAAGTGCGAAAGCGAACCCCGTGCCCATGGCCATAGGCTCATAGTGATTTTAGCTGGTAAGAATCCGACACGACCCCCATCGCCCCCGAAGGGTAGGATAGTAGCATTTGCACTGGAACACCAAAAGCAAAATGCTGCCAGTATTAATAAATATTATGTGCAATAAAATAGATATCTATTGTACATTTGCATCAAAGTACCAAAGTGACTATTTCAAAGTTATATGTGCTTTATTAATCCTTCTAAGACAATACTGACAAATGGTGAAGAAAAACACCGTGAGGAAATCTGAACTCAAATATTGGAATCTGAAATCGCCAATCCGCAGTGAGATAGCGTGGTGATCAATCGATTATCCGAATTCTTGTCTATTATTATCAACGACAGTCCCAATTAGTTCGCAAAATATAATCGTCCTTCCACTATAGTATTTAACGTCCTTACAAAGACACTTCCCACACACATATCTATAAATAAACTAGACAAATCAAGAAAAAAGTAGTAAACAAATAAATACGCCTATTAATACCTCAAACACTCGCTTGGCGGGCTTCCAGAAACATTCGAAGCTCGTTGACATCCCTGACCTATCCCAATACGTTATTTTATTTAGATCTAGTCAAGTAGGTAGACCGAAATGTTTGTTTTGCAAAAATGAACCGTTTGGTGTATGATTTAGAATTGGTTTTTGAGAGATTGTAGGAATTTTATTTGGGTATTTATATTTTTTGTAGCTAATTTTTCATCAAATCATATTTTTTTCCTTTTTTTTTAATCTGGGTACAAATTATGAAAATTTGTGTTCATAAATCGTAGATGTACTTGTAGTTTCGCCTGGGTGCTTAGTAGCCCTTAGCACCCAACTACGTCAAAATGAGCGTAACGTTATTAACACTATCAAATCCAGTTTTCACTACTACCGCAAAAATAATTTAATCCTTGAGTCGCAGGGGGTTTCACAGACATTCGATTCACATCCTCAAAGACTGGGTGTCTTAGGACCCAGAACGAGTTTTTGTGGAGTACTAATCCTACGCGACGATCTAAACTGCGACACGACCTGACCACGTCCTGTCACGTGATCTATACCACGCAGCTATCCATGCAGTCAAGTACACACACTATGCAGCATTAACGCATCTAGCCCATATCTCTCAAAATCTTCCCTTCATAGTCAAAATACTTCCTCCATTCCTCACAATACACTAAACAAAAGCCTAACAAAAATGTCGCCAACTCAAAATCTGCTCTACAAAAAGTTGTCAACATCAAAATCTAGCAAAAAGAAATGCTATCTCAGTTGACAACAGCTATGTTGATTATCTGGCTCTAGTTCAAACTCGATCCATTCAGTCCGTGTCAATGAAGCGTGTTGTTTACAAACAAACTGGCTTGTTGTGATAATAGTGATAAAGGAGATATGTTTACACTTGTTTATGTGTAGGAAGTAGTGTGAAAAGTGTCGTAGTTTTAGGCTCGTAATACAATATTCCTTAACATTCCTACAACACCAACTAGTCTCAAATTAAGTATACCATGGAACTTGTGTTATGAGTACTAGACTACTGATAAACATACTTACCTATAATGTTTCTACATACATACGTATTATAGATAAATTAAACCGAGACACAGAACAAATGACAGTGCTCATCACACAAACATTTTGTCCTGGGTGAGAATCGAACCCTCTGGTACAACAGTCAGGGCCACTAACACTAGACCAACAAGCCCGTCAATCACTGGATCAGGATAATTGAAAAATAAAAAATACAAATTAGTCCGTTAGATACATTTCCATATATTTCTTATATTGTGTAAATAAAAAATGAAGATGATAGAGTTAGTTTAAATCACATTAGACGTTAGTTCTCAATACGCTTTTTATTGAAAAGTAACGTTATTAGCCTCCAGTTCCAGACAATTCACCATCGATCACATTCGCTTTTATTATGCTGTTTAAAGCATATTGTAACAATAAACATTTCTTTCTGTAAAAGGTGTTTATTTCAAGCAAGATTTAAATAAACCTCATCTCAAAGTTAATTAATCACTCAATTCTCTCTTGAATTACGTTTTCGGCTACATTTTTAGTCTAGATTTTCTCTGTATAATTTACTCATTATTCATTACTAATACTATTATCATATTAAATTACTGTTTAATCGAACGGAATAATAGCCTTATTTTAATAAACGTTGTTTCCTAATGAATAAAACATCGTGAACGGTTTTCCTTCTCAATGATTTTCATACGTCTTTCTTAGAATACTGAAACATAAATTCTATTCGTATCGTATCGTTACGTATCGTATAAGTATCGTTTTGTCTTTATCACATTTATGGGGTAGAATAGAGATACATAGATATTAAAAAAGTGTTATAGGTAAGTTTTGTTCTAGTATAGGTTTGGCCACATATTAAAACGTTATTAGTTTTAAGAGTCATGACTTTTTTTTAATACAGCAGTAGAGTAGCGATACATTCTTCCAACAAAACAACTTAAAGTTAAGTTGTGTTTAAGTAGAGTTCTGACCTAACACTGTTACTATCGTCTTTATTGTTGCAAGAAGTAAAATGAGACAGATATACATATAAGAACAATTCAAAAATTCATTTTAGTAGTTTCGTTTAATAGTAATTTCATTTTCATTTAAGTTTTTTCAATATACGACTCCCGCACTAAGGAATTTAATCCTTGTATCGCCGGAGATTTTACAGACATTCAATTCACATGCACAGAGACATCTAGACTCAGAACAAGCATTTGTGGAACGCACAAATTCTTGCCCTACACGGGGATCTAACCCTCGACACGTTGCGCGCAGTGGTCATTGGCGTGGTGACCTATACCACTCGGCTATCAGTGCAGTCAAAGGAGTTTGTTGTTGAAAAAGTAGAGCTGTCAAAGTAATTAGAGCATTAATTTATTTTGTTTAATCTGATACCTTTGTTTACACTGTACGGGATAAAGTACTAATTTAATCAAGGTTTTAAGTCTCAGTATCGTCTGGGTTTCTGAACTTGAGCCAAATAACTAACTTGTTACTAAGTGACAAGATGTAAGATAAGACGTTTTGAAGTTTTTGTAGAGTTCTCTCGAGTTTTAAACGAAAGAGTTTTTGTGTAACGATTTAAACTAACCTCTGCCGGTAAAAGGCTCCTGGAACAAAAATAAATACTAATTTTCTTTGATAAAAATATTGATTCTATTTAAAAAAAGAAACAGTATTAAGCAGTGGACTGCAATAGGCTGATGATGTTCATTTTTTTCCTAGCCTATAATGTTCCACTGCTGGGCATAGGCCTCAACCAGTCCTTTCACGGTTTTTTTTTTGCGCTGCTTCGAACTAGTTGATTATGAAGATTAAAAAAAAATTGCCCTGATACAATTTATGACGTTATAAATATTGCTTATTAAACCGAAGTTTAAGTATTACTAATTCGTATCTTTTATATTATTATCGAAACCAATTCAGACTTTTTTTTCTTTACCTATAGTGTCATCTCTGTCTGGAACGAGAAGAGGAATGCCTAGCAGTGGAATCTTATACAGGTTAGGTTAAAAAACGTTGTCCTACTCCCAAAAGTCAAAAAATCCTTCCACAATTCTCCATTCAGATATTATCATTGTATAACGCAATAGTAACTAAATACATACATAAACAACACGTTGCTTACCTTGCATCCTACAAACAAACAGGTGAAGCTACCTTAATCTGAATGCATTGTTAACGCTATTACAACAATAGGCGATAACAATTAACTGGGCGGGGCTTGTAACACTGACCCGATTGTTGACATACTCTCTAACTGCTTATGTAGTTATGTATCATGATCTGTTTGTATGTACTACTGTATTTAGGTATTTATACGATTTTTTTTTACGGTTGAGATGTGAGATTTCTCCGCTATGCGCATTTTTCCATTTACGTTAAGTTTGTTGTATAAAATACTGTCTAAACGGATTTTGTCCTTAATAGGGATGAAGACAATTCTTTTTTCAGTGTTCTTCGTGTAGTTTAACGAATAATTTTTGATATGTATTTTTATTTTGTCCGGAAAACACAAATGGACCCAAAGTACTGCAAATGAAACTTACGCGTGACGTCACTTTTTCGTAGACATTTTTAAATTCGTTACATAGCAAACCCCCTCTACTAATAAGCTGATCGTTTTCAGCTAGACACTTAGCAGAATGACGGAGACTTGATACTAAATAAAACGTCATGTACTCTACATCAAATGTTCTGGATATTGGCGTTGATATTATTATTTTTAAACACACGCAAGTAGGGAACTTAACCAAACTAAAAACTTCATAGTATACATTCACGTACTTCTGTCTAAAACACTATTAGATTATTGTAAGCAATAGTTCCATTTCCAAAATCATCTTCCAAGCCACACAACTCACTAGCAACACTACCAGTGGCTCGAAAAGGCTCGAGTTGCTCGTATTTCGTGTGATCAGGCATTTTAACCTTATCATCAGTTATGTAGCCCTCGGGGCAGTGTTATTAATGTGGCAGTGACGTGATGGGCTAGATTAGGTCCATGAATATACTAGCGCAGGGTATGGTGCAAGGGTAAAGATGGAAGGGGTTGTTGGTGAAACTATCATTAAGGAAGAATGTAAATGTGGAATATTTCGAAACTAAACATAAAAATATTAGGTGCATCTATTCTATTAACTTAAACTGGAAAATTCAGATATAGCTGAAAAAAAAAACAATGCTAAGTCGGTTTTCGTACAGAATGTCATAAACTATGTACAAGCGTAATAATCATTTTACGCTAAAGCTGGTAGTAATTAGAAATATCCTAACGAGCCTACAAAAGTAAGTGCATTCGAAATACTTTAATCCATTAGCCGTATATCATCACCCTGGAAGCCAAAGTGCAGTTAGGAAATTGTACTTGAATATGATAACAACTGAATACTTATGAATAAGTATTCAGTTTAAATGACATTTTGGAACCGCGCAACTAGAGTCAGTAACGTTTTGAAAGTACCTGAATCTGCCTATGAATGTGCCTACTCGAATTAAAAACCTTTTGATTTTATATCTACAAATTAAAAACCGCTTCTTATTTACGACATATAAAAGAAAAATCCAGACTATCCTTTGGTGTTAAGTAAAAATAATAGCAAATCGCTACCGCCTAAAAACTTGTACCACCCAAAAAGGATTTGCGGCGTAAATTATTTTCTTTATACGAGAAGAGGTATTTGTTGTAATTTGGTGATAAGAGCCTTGAGCCCGTTCGTTATTGAGCGCCTGATAAGTAGCTAGAATGTGTTACACGTGCGCTTTCATCTCGCTAGATAAATATACGGTACCTACTTCTTTGTGTATGAGAAAATTGTATGCAGAGAAAATGCAATTTTGTTTAATAAAAGTGTTTGGAATAAACGTTCTTGTTTTGTTTAGATTTTTGGGAGGATAGTAAATACGAGATCCTTTAGAAGCTTGAAATAAAGTTGTGGTCTTAATTATTATTATATGCAGTCACTCTCGGTTCCTTACAGGTAGTTTTATGAAGTCTAGTGTAAAAAGGATCACAAAATTAAGTTTTAGGGATGACAGCAATAATATTCTACACGCTACAGTTTCTACTGATGGTAGAAGGCGGCCTCTGACAAGGGGTCTGGAAAGAGCAACCCGCTAATTTTAATCGTCAATGACGATTTTCACTGGGACGCCAAAAAAAGGTCTGAACAGCAAATCAAAAGCCATTATTACAAATCTTGTTGTTTTCGTAGTTCTTTCAAAACATTTGCGTAATATAATATAGGTACATAGTATCAATAATTCAGTTGTTAAAGCAATCATATTCTAAAATTGTTTTAAATGAACACATAAAACAGTATTCATAATCACTCTATTCTATTTATTCATTAGCAATAAGCTATAAATTGTTATTACATAAAATAGATTTGATTGATAAATAATAGGCCGGTACTGATTACACTAATCAACTGCTTGATTACATTGTGGTACTACTACTTCGTACCATGGTATCTTAAAGCAAGATTGTTGTCGTTGCGAAAACGTCTGTCTCGCTTCTATCGAGACAGTCGACTTTAAGATTTTATTAGTGAGTAGCTTTAAAGACATCTTTGGAGAGTCTAGAGGTCTGTCTTATGTCAAGAGAAAAAAAGGACTTCTATTTCAATTAATTGCCCTTGGAAACGAAGAGTGTGGCAATTAAAGCAAATGTGGTTTAAAGCTATAAGTAAATGAATTCGAATCAAAAATGTTTCGAGTCCTCGATTCGAAAACAGAGTTTGTCGAGTTTCCTTGGTAAGTTTTTAAATATTTCAAAGTTAAGTTTACACTTGAATATACCTTTTAGAGACACTTAATCAATTTTTTCTATAGTATAGTCTCATCATTATCTCCCTGCCCTTATCCCACCCTACTTGGGGTCGGCGCAACACGCCTTCTTCCTCCAATCTCCCCTATCAGACGTCACACTATCATTTACTATTTATTTATATTCTCTTAAAGTTATTCAAAACTCATAATACTAGTGGAACATAATATAGAACCGCAACAAACTCGGTTTATTACTTCCAATGTTTATTCAAACCTACATTCGAAGTCAACCGCTTCTAGAAGTTTTGGAACTTGGAAATTTTATTCATCTTACTTGAAACTGAAAGTTCCCAAGAGTTTCAACTTTCAATTTGGATAAAAGGGTTTTTGTTTGACTTTAAACGTAGATGAGTACGTTTTGAAATTTAAAGGCGAAGTGTCGTGAGCTGTGTGGATATTGATTTTTGGTATGTTAGTATTTTGGGGACGAAAAAATGTCATATTAGTAATCATACTTTTGACTCATTATGATGGTATACGGATAATTTAAATATGGAAAACACAACTGCTCTTGCAAAAATTAATAAATAGTAAATATATTTCGGTTTAAGAAAATGTTTGGATGTATTTTTTCCTAGCCTATAGTGTCCCACTGTTGGGCAAAGGCCTTCACATAGAGTGTGATAGGATATTAGAGTGTCTTTATGCATTTTTATACTTACCAATTCACAAGATAAGCTTATGAAGTATGATGCTTAAATATGTAGACTTGTTGATCAATCATAACACGTACCTGAAACAAACATTTATTATTAAGATTTTGTGTCTACATAAATTGGTTAACAAATAAATAGAAAAACAAAGATCAGAATTTGAAAAAGCTGAAGATCTGCAAAGTGTTCAATTGTTTTTCTTGGGTTGTGTAGCTTAAATACCCCAGTCCTTACAATATACGGAGAATTCAAAAGAGCCCAATGATTGTAAACCAACCCCAACATAGATCCTACCCTACTAATATTATAAATGCGAAAGTTTGTGAGGATGTATGTATGTTTGTTACTCTTTCACACTCAAACGGCTAGAGCCATTTTGATAAAATTTGTTAGGCAGTTAGCTGACACCCTGGATTATCACATAGGCTACTTTTTAACTGACAGCGTCAGGCAAGGGTGATTTTTTTACAGCTATAACTGACATTCGCACGGGCGAAGTCGCGGGAAAACAGCTAGTAGTTAATAAACCAGACAGTACAAAACTCGTTTCCATGAACTCAACAGTAATTTCTAGGAAAAATACCTAAAATAAAAGATGACGTCACTTGGTACTAATTGAAAAATCGATTGGTTACAAGCGTTACGTAAAGATATTAACTAGCTGTTCGCGTGGGTTGGTCTGCTGTTTTATGATAGTCATTATTGGGGGAATAGGTGTGCTTGTTTGGTGTAGTGATAGATGAGATATGTATTAAAGGGTAATATATGTAATGTTTGTATCAAAATCAAAAGGTTTTTATTTCGAGTAGGCCTTTTCAGGCACTTTCAAAACGTTACTGATTCTAGTTGCGTGATTCCAAAATTTCATTCTTGTGAAGAGGAACCGACATGTAAAAAATTGAAAGTGCAATAATGTGTGTAGATGTCCAAATAAGTAAGAAATTGCCAAAGAATTGGAATTTACGGTACATTATTAACTAAAGATACTTAATACGATATATTTAAGATACTTTTATGCTGTTCTCTTCACATA
Organism: Chrysodeixis includens; assembly: GCA_941860345.1. Taxonomy (NCBI): domain Eukaryota; kingdom Metazoa; phylum Arthropoda; class Insecta; order Lepidoptera; family Noctuidae; genus Chrysodeixis; species Chrysodeixis includens. Next base: position 416,683 of record CALNXA010000001.1, read on the forward strand.
TTGACAACACAAGTCTCATCAAAATAGAGCAATGTAACCATCAACATTTTACACAGACTCACCTATCCTGTTTCTGTCGTAGAATTTTCTTTTACTACTCTCATTTAAAACACACACAGACAGATACACAAACATCTGTATCAGGAAAAAAGTATTAAAAAGCGATTAGAAAGACCTTCGTACAATGTCGTGTCCCAGTGACATTGCGGGCGGAACCGGGCTCGGGGCGCGCGCCTATGCAAATAACTTATATAGGCGTTTAGGGTGACTCAATGTCACCTGTGTAACCCTAGTCTGATTAGCTTGTTTTTCGAATAGATAATTTTTAATTAGTGAGTTTTTTAAACACTAGCTTTTATAGGACTATTGGTCTAGTGGTTAATGGCCCTGCTATACCGGAGGACGTTTCCCACACAGGATTAATGTGTGTTTTTAGAATAGGCCTGTTGGTCTGGTGGTTAGTGGCCCTGACTGCTATGCCAGAGGTCTTGGGATCGATCCCCACTCGGAATATTTTTTTGTATGATGAGGATGATCGTTTGTTCTGTGTCTGGGTGTAATTGTATCTGGAGTATGTATGTATTTAGAAGACTATAAGTATGTTTATGATTTGGCTAGAACTCACTTATAACACAAGTTATGTAAGTATACATAATTTGAGACTAAATGGCGTTGTGTCTAAGTTATGGATAATTATTAAATAAAGTAATTCAACAAACATAAAATTCCTGCAAAAAAAAGAAAACGGGTAATAAAAAACTTGCTAATACAAAACCCCGATAACAATCTAATTAATTACAACAATATATGGGCTAAGTAGGAAACAAAGTAATTAGTTATGAAAGTGACGTCACACCTCACCTTGGCTAGTTATAATGGGTCATAGTGTCCCTAGGCGTGTGGGGTTACTAACTTATTAGAAAATCCTTGGGAAGGTCAAGGTGAATGAGGATAGAAATTAGTAGCAAATCCCACACAAGGCAAACATTTTTTTTTTTTTGTTAGAGATATATATTTTGAAAATAAATGAAGTACAATCAAGGTAAACCAAAAATGCACCAAAAATCTTTTTGTAGATAGTTAGAAATATATTTGAAAACAAATTTAATAAATAATCAGAATGACATTCACAATTAATGTCAAAAAAAAATTACATTGTAACAATAATCTTTATTTAATGTGTCAAATTATGTATCGCAAAAAGACAATAGTAATACCAAACTCTATACACTTGCCTTTACATTTCGTTACAAATATTTACCAAAGCAACAGTTACTGATCGTAAATATATTTCAAAACAAAGCGGTCATTTATCCGGGAGTACGATTTACGAGTATGTTTCCAAGTTCACGGCTAAAACAAATAATAAATAGAATAGATTCAAATAAACTCAGACGGACGTATTAAATACGTAATGGGAATTGGTCGTGTCAATTGATAAAGACAGTTGCTATTGTTATGGTAGAATAGGAATTTGATATGTCATAATTGTCACTGCTTGTCTTTCTTTAATATAGTAGATGTTAGTATTATTTTATTACTATGAATTTCGTCGTGGTGGCCTTGCGGTTCGTCGTATGGATTTGAGTGTGGTGCAAGTTCGATCTCCAGCGCCGGCTAGAGCAATGTGACTTTTTCACAGTTATATTATTATGTACTTTCTTAATTATTCTAAGACACTACTGACAATCGGTGAAGGAAAACATCGTTAGAATACCTGTAGTTTCTAATATGTTGTAAAAATACACACATATTAAAACGCATAATTATGACACATGTGTCAGAAAGTTAACATATAAGTACTTACGTAACGATACCAATTAAAACAAGGACGAGTTCAACAGATTCCAAAGTACAACACTAAATTAATTTACAAATCAAAATATTTACAATTTGCAGTAAACCCAGAATCGCTTTGATTGCGGCAATAATTTTGCAGAAATTAGTTCCGTATGAACGTTTCAATTGGCATAGCGATCCAACTATAGTGACTGTAAACTAATTTCCAATACCTAATTAAACCCAAGCTACTCGCAAACCTACACAGAAATCCTTCGAGCTCGCAATAAAAGGAATACCGAGGCCTATGACCCTACCACAATAAAAACTGCATGAAACCATCCGGGCTAAAATTGTAATGTCGACGCACTCGACAGCTTGTGTGACCTTAAAAACACACAATCTATATTCAACCTTATACCCTTGAGATAAATCACATTTCAAGATCAACCATTAGCGTTTGTTATGCTCGTTTGGTAACAAACGACAATCGCCATTGAAGTCCGCATTGCATATCAGACGATGTAACTCAATATTGTTTGCACACAAAATAACACGTTAACGAGATGAAAATAGAGTTGAATCTTGTTTGGGGTATCCTACTCCTGTTCTCTGAGGCCTGGATAATGCCCTTTGTCGGTCGTTATAGTTTTTCATAATCGACCTATTTGCTCTTGAAATACCGTTCATTTTTCCTCACTGCTCTTTTTATTGTTGCGTTAAAACGGTCGTAACTCACGCTGTCGCTGCCATTCTGAGTTAAACCTTAAATGTAGGACCATAATGTTCATTATAGCTTTTTGTTGGGTTGTGTTGAAGTGTCTGCGGTGTCACGACATTGCATTCCCGGCGATGCGAATGACTCTGAGATGACAACGACCAGACAAGGGCAGCAAGTACTTACTCATGCGACGCATTGCGAAGAACGCGTATGTAAATAGGATGAAAGTGATTTTTATAGCGCAACGTATCACGTTAAAGGTATACACGTTTGTGGAGCTAAATAGATGGAAAATGAGTTTGTGGTTCATTACACTGTTTTACAACAACACATGATTTATTACACTGGCTTTGTTTTATATCATTTAAGAGTGTAATTCTTGTCAGTGCAGTTGCTTTAAGGAAATGGTTTATAGCAAAAAAAAAATTAAGCCGGTGTAAAATCTTGTATATATTTAAGATAAAGAAAAGTGGAAGGACTAGGGGGAGGCCTTTGCTCAGCAGTGGCACACTATAGGCTAGGAAAAAAATCTTGTAGATGTAAAAAGGCTTCCATCTAGTTCATCCAAATCTCTCTATCTTTCTAAATAATTAGCCACAAATATTCTTAGGTTCTTTAAGAATATTTGTGGCTTTCATGCAGTGAAGTCGTAAACAACGTGCAACATAACTAAGCAATCCTTTACCTATTAACTACAAGACTTCAACAACGGCATGCTGTAGTAAATTTACAAGACACAACAAACTGTTCCTCGTAACATACTCGCGTGTTTAAACAATGTAGTCATATATTTTTCTCAATTGCCACTAATTGTGATGTTATTTGACATTTATGTGATACATGTGTCTACACGGTATGAATCATATACTGGATGCTTGCCAGACATGTAATGTACTACTAATTATGGGACACAATTACTAAATATAGTTAATTAAATACATTTTGTATGTATGAGCTTATAGATGACTTCGCCACAAGAGAAAGAAATAATCAATGTTGGACTGCACGGATAGCCGAGTGGCATAGGTCATCACGCCAATTACCACTGAACGCAACGTGTCGCGGGTCCGATCACTGCGTGGGGTAAGAATTTGTGCGATCTATAAAGGCTTGTTCTGAGTCTGGGGTGTCTTTGTGCATGTGCATTGAATGTCTTTAAAATCCCCCGCGATCTTTAACAAAATCGAAACAAGTGAAAACAAAATCCCAACAAAAACATCAATATCAATCGATATCAATCCAAGTTATAAAATAAACATGAACAAAACAGAAAAGAATTTTAATGATGGAAAGAAAACATCAATAGTAGAAATAGGTTAAGTCAACTGAGGAACATTGCTAAACGACCTCGATAGTAATGCACCTCCGATAAAATACGGTCTGAGAAAAATGGGATCATTTGTTTTCAAACAATCGATGGAGCTTTGAAACAGAATTTAAATTTTATTCAAATACAAATGATTGAGGATATTGTAGAAAGGACGAGTTGAATTGTTTTTAGATTTAAAATTTTTGTACTGTATGAGCAATGTTTTGACATTTTTCAGTTAAAGAAACCTACAAAATATGCAGTTGTCAAATTCGGGATTAGGTCATAAACATTTGTGATAACATTAGGAATTCAATTGTTTCCTAGAGTCTTCGCAGTCTCGTCATGTGACCATCAAGAAAAAGTATTTTATTTTATGCATTTGCTTTTTACCTTATTAACAATCGTAACGTGTTACGTTGTTCCCAAGTACAATGGGATAAGGACAAGAAGATGAGATTAACAATTGTAACGATTTCTAGTCTACAACACAAATGCACTTAAAACAACCTCATTTTATCTTCCTTAAAATACTCATCAGACATTACAAGTCACCAAAATGTGCCTCAAAAATCTTACCAAATTTCCAACAAATATTATGATTGTCGAACGAGCCAAGTCTATATTCCCTTATCCTTTTGGCGTTGGTGTTCACAGCACTGATGGTTCATTGGAGTTTCACTTGTGACTGGATTCGAGCCAAGTTTGGAGCAAATTTTATACGTGCCCACCCAAGATGAGGGTGGATATCGTTAATGTTATATAAACGAGCCTTAGACTCTAAAATTGATGTAGCTAGATGATTTATTTGGTCTGCAAGATGGGGCTTTAAAGTTTTATCATTTTGCTTCCGTATGCTCTTTTCGGTCGGCTAAGCTCTTGATATTTTCAGGTGTTTCAATCTTTCTATGTTTGAAGAAAAATTGCAGTTACCAACAAAACTGCATACACTATTACACCTTTAATACCTTAGATCCTCATTATTAAAACTAACCAAAACAAAAACCTTAGAAGAGAACTGTTTTAAGTTTCCACACACTTTAAAAGTCAGCCATTTTATTTATAACAGCATTTCAGACTTTTAAAGTTATTAAAGAATAAATTGCCACATTATACGGCTTTACTTTGGGGATAATGTTGAGCCGTAATTCTTTTATAAGAAGAAAGATAGCCGGCCTTACAAACAGTGAAAGCATTATGATGATTTTGAGTGAACACCGCCAAATAATGGAATGGTATTATGCAATAACGAGCTATCATGAAGATTAACTGCGAATTTCAATGAATGATAAGAGTGTAAAATTTTGGACAGGATGATCTGTGATGTATAATTGGATGATGTTTACAGTGCATAATAATATAGTGATGTTATAATTACAAGAATTTAATTAGATATTATTTTAAGCTCTATGACAGTTTATTAAAATATATTTTTTTTAAATAACGTTGAAACCTTGTTTTTTTTAGTGAAACATTTTGTCATTTTTAGAACTCGGCAAAATAAGTCAGAGCAAAAATACATGAGTGTTTTTTATAATTTACTTTAGTCGATTAAATAATTTCCTAGTCCGTCATATAAGCATTTCAATCCACCATAGCCAGTTTTGCCCCAACTATTGAGTCTTCTAGTTATACTAGTCTCAATACATCACCCAAGTCTTCTAGATTAAACGTTATCTCGTCCACTACTCCCCGTACTATAGGACCAACAATCAATAGCCAGTCAGTATGCAATGCATCTACGTGTATGCAGTTTGCATATTAATGGCTCAATCTTAGATCTAGCCGTGACCGCTCGTTCCATTCTATTGTCTGTAGTTTCGAGGGTTCGTGGTAATGAACTTTGCTTTGATAGTCCTATGATGTGTCTGTCGTGTGCTGGTAATGCGTAATTTGATTTTAGATGGGAAATAGAAATAGTGACTAAGGTAAATGTGACTTAAATTACAAACGACTAAAAGTATGGTATGTATTTAGAAGTACTAAAACTACACTATAATTACATATATTATGTGTATGTAAATTCGTAGAAAATAATAATCCAACAGACAGTCCAATAAAGTTTTTTTGGGACATTACATGTTAAAACTTACTATGTACATTTTGAACAATTTATAAATAGTTAGAGGAAAAAAGATACATATGGTCAGTGAACAGAATGCTACATTTTTGTAAATTTGCATGTTCAATATATTTTCATACAGCTTGTTATCCAAACGTATGTAAAAAAAAATACAATAGTCCAACTGAATATTTTGTGGTATTCCCAGGTCAAATGCTAGAGTCGATAACAAGAATGCTCCCCCAGGTTAGTCGGTTCCACACTGTTTGCAATTAGACAATCACACACATATAGCACTAGCTCGGTCCGTTACCAAAACGTTGGATTTATACTTAGAAGGTTCAGTTCGAGATAGTCAGGAATTTATTGGAGCAAACCGCTCAATGGTTTCTGTGGAGCTAAACTTTGCGAAAATGTCGAAAACTTCTGTTATTTTACCTATTCCGGTCTTTTTAACTATCTCATTTATCTGGCTGCAGAACTAGTCGATTTCCCAGAAGGCCGTGTTGTAGGATTTCTTTTGGAGAAAATTTATCTTTTTGCAGAAACTTAGAATGTTTCATACTCTTTGCTTTGAACTTATGTCAATACATTTATTGGAACTACAGTAGGAAGTTAAAGTTTCTTTTTCTTTTTGTTGAGTATGCTCAAAGCGAAAGTAATCAGTTATCTTGTTATGAGCATAGAATATGGTTCGTTGCGTTTATGCGTCATCGCTGCGGCGCCATAGGGTTATTGCATTTTAAGACACGTTGCGGCGTTAATGTACCGCATACGGTAAGAGAACGGCTGTTAGTTTAAACGTTTCGAGGTTATTTGACGTCACGAATGGACTAAAACTGTTCCCACTTAAATAAGAGAAATAGGCTTGGATAGATAGATAGATAGATAGATAGATAATTGGAAATGTGCATTACATTTTTGACCTATCACAGTACATTTTTCATCATAGTTTAGTATTTTATGGTGCAATGATTGGCAGGTAGATTCACTGAAAACTGCTACATAAAATAAATATGCAAAATAAAAAGTTTTCCACTCCATTCTGCGAATAAAAAAAAAACCATTGAATATTTCAAGCTAGATCTATTCCATGAAATGAAATGAAATGAAATAATTTATTCTGTAAGTAGAACAATTTTTATCACTTTTACATGTCAAATATGTTTCGAGCTCGCTGGATTCGACATTTCCTAACTGACTACCCTGAGAAGAAATGAATCTGGTTTCATATGCTAAATATCACTGGCTAACTACCTGTTTTGACAGGAAACCGATCCTAAGTACTCGGATGGGGAACAATGTAAGCAACACGTTCACAACCAAGAATAGAATCGAAACGCGAAAGCAAGCTCTTAGTCATACCACCAATTAAACCTAAACAACACGAGAAAATTATTATATCCGCCAAATGCTTGAACTTCCTGGACATTTTCTTAGCCCATAATCTGAGCGCTTATAACTAATTCAAAGACTTCACACGACGCGAGCAAACACGAGAACACACAAGGAAACAGCGTTTTAGACGCTAATACAATGTTCAAACATGTTACGTTGACCTGTTAGCGAGCGCTAATAGGCACGTTCATTCACATGGAGCTGAATGAATCATTCTTAGAGTATTGTTGGGACATTCAGCTGCTTGTAACTGTGTCAAATTAAATATGAATTTTAGTGATATACCGTTTTAGTTTCCTCGTACTTCCGTTCCTTGCTTATCGTTTGTTCCTGTAATTTAAAGCTGTTTGTAGCCTAATCCAATTGCTATTGCACCCTTAACCATACACTATTTCCAAAAGGGCAAAAGCTTCTTTATTTTTAAATCTCTATTGAGTTGACTGTAATTTGATAATTCATATCCTACAATAGAATAGATATACCTACAATGATTTAGTTATTGAAGTCGACGATCCCAATAAAACGACAAAATTTATCACACCCTGATCGAATGAACATAAAATAACGAGTAAACTGGAGGCATTTCCAACCAGCAATCCAGTAGATATAATGAGGACCACCGAAGCAGATATACGAAAGGTTCCCTTTTAATCAATTAAGTGGAAAAATCCTTAACACATGACGTCCGCACTCTAAAACCCTAAAACGATTGGCGGGAGTGGCCAATCCCGGAAAATAGTTTTTGGTGCAAAGTAAAAGAGAGCATTTTATTCGTTTCTGTTTGTTTGGGAGTGGTATAAAAATGCACAGTTGGTTCCTACAACTTGGTTGGTTCCTGGAAGTTAAATATTTATAAAAGGTGTTTGCAATGAAAATTTGCTCATCTACTATTAAAAAAATGAATCAAAACATCATTCATAAATTGTCATTTTATTTCTGGCCATTACTTTGGTTCAGCGCAACCTGTTTCATTATTTACAACCACGGTTACCCATTTTCTTAGAAAAGCTAAACATCAAAATTCTGTTGTCAACTGATCATCTGAATCACTCCTTTATGACCACCAGCCGGTCTATACAACGTTTAATTTGAGATACACAAATGGTTCTTATTTCTTTTTAAGTTTAAAAGTGATAAAACATTTTTTTTTTATTTTACAGATTTTACATTATTTTTGAGCCAGTCTAAAACTTCGCTGCCACCTATCCCTTACACCGGTCTCATAGGTAAGGACCGAACACTCGGACCTACAAGATTGCTTTTCGAGTGCCATTACCTACTGTTCGACCAAATGTGGGCCTTTTATTAACCCGAGTTTTATTTTACATCTATATGTATGTAGTTACCGCCTTACAGTTTTAGATGGCAAAAGGTCTTCGCAGTCATTTGTGAAGGGCCCTTATGTTGGTGAAGGATGGAATTGTTCTTGGAGATGAGAAAGGATTGAGGTTTCCGGGTCCGGATTCTTAAGTGCATTATCTTTGGCTAACGATTTACACGGTTGATTTGGTAGTGAGTTTTTCTTTTATTTAGGCTATGGGTCATTTTTGTTCACGCAACTTCAGGCATTTGATGGTTAAGCCATTCCTTTAAATCTCACACTGTTTAACAGTGGCACTGCAGACACACAGGTTTACTTTTGAATTATTTCTTAGTATAGATCTTATTTTAAGCTAAAGCATCGTCTTATAGTTCTCTAGAAATTAAATTTCTCAGATCTAGAAATGTTACCAAGAAATCAGAAGCATACATTCCACCCCAAATTTAATTACAGAAGACTAATCATCAATTAATATTATTCTTCGGTTCCCAAGATTCAATATCAAACGTCAAATTATCATCGAGTACCAATCATAGCGAAGTGGGATCTTATTGGACTAGCAATGGCTCTCAAAGTTAATGTTTCTGTGATGAATCTGGACCCCCTTTACTCGACAAAACACTTCAATTGCCTACTACCATGACTTAAAGTTATATAATTGCAGTTGTGGAAGAGGGACGCAGCAATACTCTTTGTAGTGTACTGTCACACTTCCACAACTGCAGTTGTTTTATTTACAGAGGCGATGGTAGAGGGTCTAAAGACCCTTTGCTTGACAAAACACTTCAGGAATATTATTGTACCGTCTCCATATTCCCGGAAACTGAACTTCTCAGACTCATTTAATGGATTTCGCGGAACTGAGCAAGTTCTTTTGATCTTTTATTCAAATATATTTCTTTTGAGATATGGAAAATGTTTGGGATTTTCTTTTAGATAATGCTAGATTATTTTTACTAGGTGAAAGTTATTTTTTTAGACAAGTGGTTAATTTTTTTTATATATTTTTTGTGATAACTTAACTTGGTATGATGTATTTCTTTTTTTTTTTGAGAAATTACACGAAATGACATTGACATCTACATTCAACGAAGAAATCTATGAGAAATAGGGTCTAAGCAAACTCACATAAAAAAAAACTCTTTAGCAGACCAAAGTAAATCAATTTACTAAACTATAAGTACTAAATTGAGAAACCTAATCAACAAATTAAATTACTCCGCGTACTGAGACTTAGCGAGTTGCAAAGCTCTCGAAACTAAACTAAGCGTTACTACTAACGGTAATACAAACTAACCAGCGATAGCACATAATTGATTAGATTGTTTCTACACTTTCTACATATGTAGTTTGAACTGTTTCTGCAAAGCTTGTCTCAATGTGTACATTTGTCGCTTTTGGTACTAATGTAATTATATCTGCTAACTTATATTCAGTTGGTGTGTTGTGACCTTTGGCTTTTCTATTTAGTTTGGCGATATTTTTGTTATATCTGATGACTGTAGGTTGAACGATTGCATGGTTGAACCGAGTTTGAATGTTGATAAATATTGAAGCTACTTAAAATATAAAAGTACTCAGGAAGAGTCCATTGAGTCCATAAGTTTCGAAAGTGCCATAACTCTTGAAAGGTTTCTTTATCACTGACTTTGTTATTACCTAGGAGCACAAATTGATAAAGCTTATAGCTAATCTTCTTTCAAAATACACATAGGCATCTTAATACGGTTTCTGATTTCCAAGTGACGCTATTGAGAATTTCTGCCAACACCACAAAGGGAATAGAGCCATGAATATGGAAGTGCTTACGTCACACCAACATCCCGAATCGGAGCCACTGCCGGCAAATTAATTGAAAACGAATCCACGTTCAAAGGAATAACATAGCATAGTAAATATTAATACGATCCTTTTGATCATAATGATTTGATGATTGTTTAAATCAACGCTTGTTGAAAAGGGTTGTGATTTTGAAAGTGATATTAATTGAATGATAATAAGGAAGGTTTCAAGTTGACTTTGTTTCGGATTTAATTAGCTTGATGTGTTGTATTAAGGTTGATATGGGTTAATTTGTGAATTATGATTTTGTTGAGAATGACAATGTTGACACAATATTTGACATGTCGTACACGGTAACGGATTACTTGCCTACATATTTTTTTGTATGCAACCAATTTTTTTTCTAATTTTGGCCATAGATGATGATGAAATTCCATTAAAAGTCGTGTCATCATCATCATTCCCCTGCCCTTATCCCAATTATTATTATTTGGGGTCGGCGCAACACGTCTTCTAGACGTGTTGCTTAAAGTTTTGGCTATGGTTTTACAGTCGGTCGCCTGCCTGACACTAACCCTCTTTGGGAATGCGATTGTTGGTTGTTTACCCGCCACCAATCGGGTGACCCAAGGTGCTTGGTACAGTGCACTGGGTCTTAAGGTCCATTAGTCGCCTTTTACGACACCCAGTGGAGGATACGGGGTGGTACTATTCTTTATATCCGGACACCACATTAAAAGTCGTGTATGGATTAAAATAATAAATACCCGTTAAAAATAGCCCAACCTACACCAAAAAAGAGCTATATTTAATACAACTAAGAGCAATCTACCGCGTTAAAAATCTTCAAACGCAGTCTAAGGATCCTCAGGTTTATCGATGTTCAACTTCAATTATCCTCTTTTGATGTCCCAGTCCTTGAGCCAAGAGCCAAAGGCTTCGTCAAATTCGCATGTTTAATGTGTTGAGTGCGTCGAAATTTCGTCTAAATGGATTCTGGAATGAGATCCGACGGTAAACGAGATGCATTGAGATATTTTAGATTGGATTTTAAGGTAGCTATTGAAGATTTGGGCTTTATTTGACTTAATTTGTGTGTGAATTTGCGTATGGTGGAGGAAGAAAATTTTGATCGCTGGTTTTCTCAAGATAGGTGATAATTCAGAAACAATTGTTGCAAATTTCTTTTCAAGTATCTTGAGCGTTTTTCAGAGATATAATCTAACATACATAAATTAGGATTTTTTCACTAGCGTTAATAAAAATATTTGCACCGAAAATGTTACGCATTTCTCATTTAAGTCCCACCTGCTTCAATATTTCTTGAACAAGGTAGATAACAGGGCTAAAATTCAAATATAAAATACTTTCAAGAGCCACGGTAAAGAAGAATCTCGAACCCGCGTTATTTACTATTCCGAACGATTTATTACCTTTCCGTATAATTAAATTAAATTCTCCTGGTACTCGTAAATCGCTAATAACTAGTTCCACTTATCTTACTCTGCGCTTTTATCTCCACATCCTATATTACTAATTGCATTCCTTTTGAGATCCTTAAGAAAAACTGTGTTCAGGAAAATTAACAACTGCTCTTGAAATTACCGGACTGAAAGGACATTGACGTTACGTTATGGAAAGGTTATGTGGAAGCAAAAAACGGTTGTGATTGTTGTGAACCATTTATTTGATGTGTGGTCTTTGATATGGTTAAGTAGGTTATTTATTTTGTTTCTTTCATTTGATATGTCGATATTTGGGTATATAAATCTTTGACTATCGTTGAATGTATGGATTCGATGTTTGGGAACGTTTAAATACTCTTCGGTGATCACTGTTCGTTTATTTTTGTACCTAAATAGCAAAACTGTTTTATCAAGTATTACCGCCACGCAATTTATTGTCACGTTTAAAACTATAAAAATGTCAGTGCTTTGAAAATTATTTACTAAAACACCACTAGAAAATACTCAGTAAACAGTAAAATTCTATTGACAAGTTATTTAAAATTGCTTAGCAATTGGAAACAAACTCATTTTCCACGACTCTCATAATTTACTCCGTTTGAATCATTGACACTGCTTTATTTTTCCATTTCTTAAGAATGCTTACTTTTCCAATGTAAATTTTTACTGGTTATTTCTCAATCACTAGCGAGTATTTTATTCAAAGGACTTAAAATACTTGGCATCGACACTTTATTCAGAAATGTAAATTGAGAAAAAAACTTAAATGAAATAGAAGAAAATTAATGGAGAAGCGAAAGAAAACCAATATCGATAAAGTCCTTTTATTTCTCGACTTCATCCGCTTTCATTTACTCATAAGTGAGACAAAATTACATTGACCAGATGGGTGAACAACTTTACTTAATGGATACAGAAAGTTTTAAGCATAACCCATCAGTATTTTACCCGTGTGAAGTTACCAATATAAATTCTACTATTTGGTCATCCATGTCATCAATAATATTGCCTAAATCAACTTCAAGACAGATCAATATCTCGGATAATATCCATCAACTAAAACCAGACAAAAGAAAGTTGTAAAACTTTGTAACTTTCCGTAACATCAACAGGTACAATCTATTTTAGCACTTCAGTCTAGAGATGTTTCATCTACACATGTAGATATTGTAATAACCCAGAAATAGTCCATGTGTCACCTCTATTGTAGAGGTGGACTCAATGTTTTATGGAAATCGCTGTTGTTGTTGGCAACGCAACGTGCTTGACCGAATACAATTCCCATGCATTCCATGTTATTTCCAAATGATTTGATATTCAACGGATTTAATATGAGTTATCGCTTGTTTTGAGAATGTTATTACATATTTTATATTATTTTTGGATGTGAAATGTATTGTTGTGGATATAGCAATAATTTTTATCTCATAATTTTCTAGTTTGGCTTTCACTGAGTAGTTCATGTGTGTTTTGTTTTTATTTTTATGAGGTTGAAGTTTTTTTTGACTAGTCACATAGTGGCTAGAGATATATAAACTTAAATAGAAGCTCTAGTACAGACCAAAGAAATTTATAAGTAGTAACAAATTTCGTCAAAAAAAGCAATCTAAAATTTACATCATTCCCTATCATTACATTTCGAACAAAAGCGACATTGAACGTCCATTTCTGCCTGTTTGCCCATCTAAGCTATTAAAAGCTCTATTAAATAAAAGTGAAAAATCGAAAATCTTCGAATCACCAAATCGAAAGTTCCCAGTTGAATTGAAACAAAATATTCGTTCTCCGAGAGGAAATTTGATTGAGACTTGAATTTTATTAGGCAATTAAAATTCATAAAAATGTTCCAAAAGGTCCTTTTTCATTTCGCAAATGGGGACCCTCTGTTTCAATAATCTCTTGTTTCTGACGAATACAGACAAAGTTGTGATGAATATCTTTAATTTTAGAATATGGAGGGAAGTTCTAATTTTTCCTGTCCAAGTTTGAATGGGAAGAAAATTAGCAGCTCCTTTGACTGTAATTGAAAGATCAAATATGAGAGATTGATGCTTGTTGCGTTCATTTTTGATGAGCCTTCGTCTTTTCCTAATGAATCATCGTTCATCGTTGTAAGGAAGATTTCTTGTTTCTAAATGTATTTGTAGTCGCTATGCCAAGTGGACTAATAAATGACCAAAAGGTTGTGTTTGGGGTAGCTTTATAAAAATGAAATGCGTATCTGCGTGGATTCTGAAGTGTTTAAGCGCGTTTTAATTTTCAGAGTGTTAAGAATTCTTGTGTGTATTTTCAGATATTTTCCGAGCTTCAAAATAGTCTAGGAATAGAAGAGTTCCTTACAAATAAAAAACTATTTTTCTTCAAAACAGTTTAAAGCGAATTTTGGTTCCAGAATTTTGGGAAAATGTATAGAACCTCATTTTATCGTCCTTCGTAGTAAATTCTCGTTAAGATTCGAGTCTCTTGGACAGAAGTAATTCAGCGTTCATTAGAGTAACGAACGGACTGTACATACAGCACTTTATCACTAGATTGAAATTATTCAGACACTTAATAACAGTCTACACTAGTTTCATGGAATTTCAAGTTCTGTTAATCTTAAGTTGAGGGGAAATAAAAGCCGTTTATTAAAATATAACCTCATATTTCCCCAATATAATACAATTAACCACTTAGATTAAGAAAAAATACAACATTTCACCAAGTAAAACGTTATGTCACATAAGTGTAATCAATAAAAATCTCAGCCATATTTTTTTTTCTTCAATGCCTTTTTTCAGGAAATTTAGGACCTTCCGACTATTCTATTGCATTACTTAACAAAGCCCTAACAATTTAATCTAAATTTCATACAGCATCACTCTTTTTAACCCTTACATGTTTAGCTGTACCCACAATCCTAACACCCAAAACAGAACTCCATGAATGCCAAATACGTAGACGAAAGGTAAATGTTAATTCCTCATAACCTTCGGGTCTAAATTGAAATTATTCCATGGCATCCCTGGAATTACTTCATAATCCAGTTACCCTTATTGGTCTAGGAATGTTAACTTGGATTAAGGCTTGAATGTGAGTTAATGGTTTGGGCAATGGTGACTAGCGGTGAGTGGTAATCATTATGATGAAAAAGCTCATAAAAAATGTATAGATTTTTTTAAGGTCAAATTATTTCGTCATCAACTTTTTCTGCCTAGCCTCTATACTAGTCCAATTTAGCAAGTTATCGTATTTTACATGAATCAACAACTCGGAGGGGTATGTGGGGCTTGCCAGGAGCTAGGAGGCTCCCAGTATACCCACTGAAAACGCCCAGCGTCACGCCGTCTTCGCCTTTGTGGAGAGGGCCTGGGAAACTGGTTGTACCTTTACTTCCAGACCCTCTTCGGCGAGTTTCGCGAACTATGAATTTAAAACAACTGCCTGTTCGACCTTTGCAACTCGTACAACTTTTTGATTATAGCTGCTTGTTCCTTAAATGATAAGATGATGATAATGATGATAATGCTAAGACTAACATTTTCTCAAAGTTTCTAAGCTTATTCGTAAAACTCTATTCGATGACTCAAATGATTTACTTCATCACTATCATTCCATACCCACATGCTTTACGAACCTTTTATATTGCATACTTACAGACTTATTGAAAATGTAGGTATGATGTTTTTTTCACAAATGTTAACTTGCATTTATTTAAATACGTTTTTTTGTCTGTCAAATATGCTCAGATACTTTGTTGATATAGTTAAAAGCAAATAAATATTTTAAATGATAAATTCACATAATGATAATTATTATAAACAAAAAAAAGCGTGCCGGTAAAATGGCGAAACATGTGAAACACTTATATCAACTGTAAGTACTATAACATCTTGTAATACCATACCATGTCCTAGCAATTATTTTTTTTTATCTTTTTTTTGTTTCTCTCATTTAATATAATATATTTTTAAGAAACCTTCAATTTTGTAAAAGTTTCCACAACAGCTTACATTAATAGCTATTTGTATACATTCTTTAACTTTAAACTCAATTTGATCTTCTTCAACTTATCGAGATCGAATTTGTTTAAGGAAATTTAGCGTTTTTATTGGATATAGGTAAAATAACGTTGCCAGCATAAATCCCAGTGTACTTAACCACGTAGTTAAGACTGATGTTTAACTAAGTTATGAAACATACGGGGAGAACGGTTTAGGCGTGTGCTTGTGAACTTTAGAAGAGTTGTTTGTATGTTAAAAGTTAAGTTTGAAGGAATTTGTATCGATATTTCACCAGGATTATAAAGTTTGAAATCGAAACAGCTTTTTTTCTGTTTTAAGAGACTAGCAATTAATATCCAAAAGTAACGTTCATACTCTTCAAATAATAATATCCACTAAAACGATCTCATTTTAACACATAGTAAAAATTGTTATATTATTAGTATTCGCTTAATCGCTTAGTGGCGTTAAAAATCACGATTCGCTTAGTCACTTAAAATAATCACGTGATTTTGATTTTTCCACTTAACCGCTGAGTGCTGCCAAAAATACAATTCGCTTGGTTTCAAATAACACATTTTCATGAGAAGTTTTATCGATTTGTAAGATTAGAAAAAAATGCACCAAAATCAATTTGACCGGACCGCCTCAAATCAAGCCCCCGTATATTTCCAAACTAGAGGATATTTAGGTCGGCACACTGCTCTAAATCGCAATTTATAATTAATTCATGCCCTGCCGACCCCCGAGGTTACATGTCGTAATAGAACGGCACAGACCTCCCGAGTGAATACTTGTTAGCTTTTAATTTATATTAAGTGACCCCACGAAATGCGTTTTCATTAACAGATTGAATTATCGAATATTTAACGTTAAGCTACGGGATGGACGGTAACGTGGATTGTTATGGAAAATAAATAGCAACAGATTATTTTGAGGAAAATAAAAAAGCGTAAAAAATTGTCACAAAAAATACTATAAAACTTTATTCTTACATCTCATATTTGGGCAACGCATGTATCCAATACTGAATAAGTAAGGTTTCTATGAAATCATAGAATTATAGGTTTGCCGTATTCATTCGTCGCTGGAGACATTGGCCACTAGAGATTTAAGCTATGTCGTCAGGGTAGACCCTAAAAATAATAACTAGAAGGCCTGAGGTAAAACATTAATATGATTTCTTAATTTCGCCGAAATAAAACTAAATTATTCGCATCATACAATTTTCGATGATTTCCTGCATACATAGATATTAAACTAAATACTTACTATGTATCTTTTCCTTTCCTTCCCCTTTCCTTTCCCTATACAGGGTATGGTGATCAGTTTCCGTTCTTTCTGTACTATTTAAAATGAACTAGAACATAAATCATAATATGCTATAGTACACCTTGTACCTAATTTAGATCTACAGTTCTACCTATCCCTAAGAGCGATAACGATTCACATTATATGTTATTATATATTACCTCGACACCACAAAGCTTAATTACAACGGAAATTACTAAGATAATGTATATGTATAATGTACAAAATGTACGTAAATGTACGTAAATGTACGTAAATATACGTGAATGTATAGGCCTATCATGTATTGAGTAATAAACCGGGTTTAATTGCCGAGGCATCAAGTTTGTTAATGGAGCACGCTTCGCGTCTAAGCTCTAAGAAAATTATCTTCGTATAATACTAACTAGAAGAGATTGGAGTAAAATTGCTTATATCTTGTACTAGTACCGCCTCAGCTTTGCACGGGTGCAATAGTGATGTATGCATACCACACTCTTCACCATCA
This sequence comes from Chrysodeixis includens, assembly GCA_941860345.1. NCBI lineage: Eukaryota > Metazoa > Arthropoda > Insecta > Lepidoptera > Noctuidae > Chrysodeixis > Chrysodeixis includens. The sequence continues at coordinate 434,302 of CALNXA010000001.1, forward strand.
CCATCACAATTCTTGTGAAATCACCCGCCTATAATAATATGTCAGCTATAGGTGCAAAAATACCCGCCCCCACCCTTACGCAGCTTTTTAAAGTAGCTTATGTGTTTATTCAGAGTAGATGGATATTTGTTACTCTTTCACGTTCAAACAGCTGAATCAAGTAGATATCCAGTTAATTAATACCTTGGATTAACACGTAGGTTACTTTTAACTGACTGCGCCAGAGGGAGGTTGTGTTTTTGCAACATTAACCGACATTCGTGCGAGCAAAGTCGCAGACGTCAGTAGGTATGTAGCTAATATTTTAGACAACAAACGGAACTTATTCGCGATATAATTTGATATTTCTTTTCTTCCAACGTTTCGACCGAGTTGCAACGACCGTGGTCACGGGTGGACTATATCGAATTATATCGCGAATAAGTCCCGTTTGTCGTCTAAAATATCAGCTACATACTGATATGTGTACAACTCGCGAAAGTTTAAAATCCTTAAATGTAGCTGATAGATAAGCTATTTACCGAGCAGCAGTTAATTTACAGACCTTTATTTCGACTTTTAACTCCCTATTCCAAAAATCTATATAAAGTCAATCTAAAAATACCAGAAAAAAATGGATACGGGTACATGTTACCGCACCAAATCAAATATAAGTAACACAAGTCATTAAAATGGAAACATCGGTAATAACTGCTTGAAATCACATGTTTCCGCTGTACCGGCTAAAAAGGGTAGGCGCGGTTAATTGGGGCCAATCACGAGATTGTGCAATTTTCTACACACTGCTTTAATACGTGAGGGATGTTTGAGCTCTGAAAGTATAACCGAAATCCGAATCGCAAAAGATTTTTTTTAGAACTGTAAGAAAAATGTCGGATAATTTCGGAGGGGCGAGTTTTCCTAAAAAACGTTATAATTTTCTTAATATTATAAAAAAAAAAATATTGTCTAATTTTTTAAAATATAATGCTATTACTTGTAATACATTTTACATCGCCAAAAATCCCTAACCGAAAATATCCGAAACAAAAAGAAAATCCGAAACTATTTTATATCCGCGACCGTAACCGAACCTGACAATGTGTCACATCTCTAAAACACTGAACACATAACAATTTCGGTGCCACGAATATGCAATACAACAATACTTCATGTAAATTCATACGGAATGATTACTATTGTTATATTTTCTGCAATGGTTATGCAAATAACTTCAAAATTTTTGACTGCAGTGCTTATTAATCAGACTGCATAAATTGTTTTTATTATACTTTTGTTACACGTCATGTTTGACCCGGTTCTGCTTTTTTATTTCATGTTTTATTTAGAATAGTATGTAGTTTAGATTTTAATTGATTGTTTTTTAATGTTTGGTGTATTATTTTTATGTAAGAGCTCGGTAGTTAAAACCATTTGTTTGCAACAAACATTACTTTAAAATCATAATTATAATATCGCAACAGAATTCGCAGAATTATTTGGATGATATAATTGGCGTAAAACCTCAATAATCATTATTTCATTAAAAAGGAAAAACAGAGACGTTCTTTTTTTTAATAAAATCAAAATAGTAATATTATGTTCTTTTTTGCTACGTACAAGTTTGTAGTCGTATATTATTATGTAATCGTAAAGTCAAATATACCCAGAAATGGTTGACAAGTTCCGACCAATTTTAAGGTTCTATAAGCAAAGGGGACCTTTTTGAAGAATTCTAGGAAAGGATTTCCAACGCTTTCGATCTGATATTTACTAGCAAACAGTACGAGTATTCATATGGTAGTAGTAATTTTAAAGTAGGTTCTTAAATTATTTTAATAATTATATTTGAAATAATCGGTTACCTTACCGTGATTTATCACAAAAAAAAAAGAAAAAAGTAAATTCCAAAATGGCCACTAATATTTACAACACACAGATCACAAACTATAAAAAAACACAAAATAAAAATAAAACAACTGCATGACACTTAGAACATACGAATTCACGAAATTCTAAATTTGAAATTACGAATCGTGGCGCGAAACAATTCGCGGTAAGTCGCGCTAGGGCCGTACGTACACTGCGTTAGCGATAACTGATTGCAAGCTAGTGACGCGAAATGTGCCTTATCGATGTCGTGATGCAATTTAATGATGTAGTTAAATCGCTTTGAGGATAAATATTAGCTTCGTGGTATGCGGATTTTCAAGTTGAAATTCCAAGTTGTTGACCTTTTCTTGTTGATGAGATAATTATTTTTTGCAACTTAAAATAAATACTAGAAAGTGAATAGGACAATGAAGAAGTTTTTTTTTATGTATTTTTTTTTGTAAATTAACCAAAAACAGTTTGAAGTTTTAGTGCAACTTAAAAGTAGAGTTAAACAAAAAAAAATGCAGAAACAGTTATATAAAGCCAAAGTTAAATTCAAAAGAAAATTTCAAAACATGCAACAACAGTGCAGACGAAATAAAATGTAATTCTACTTCAGAAAGTATTTCGCAAGATAAAACTATTCTTGGCATCAAAAGCGGTTGCTCTGTGTAAAAGAGCAGCAAGTGTGAAATCGCGAGTCACACGCATATTGGGTTTGCGATAACAGACTGCAGTATTAGTGACGCGAATCAATTCTTATCGATATCGATGATGTAATAATAACGTCATTATTACACGTGTGTATTATATGCGTAATTTATAGCATGTTCTTTTTTAAACTCATTACTTTAGTGAAGTTTTGACGCATGTTCCGATTTTTATGTTGTGGACATTATTTTAATGTATAGTTACGTCGCGTTGTACTTTTTAATCGACTGTAATTATTTGACGTAAAAAAATGCACACTAAGGCGATGACTGTCTTATCCTGATGACATAACGAGATTATTATGAAACGGCTTAATTTTGCACGGCATACAATTTGCATAACATAAATTATGTATTCATATGGAATTTTATTTGTAATGCAATTTTATACGACGTTCTACTTAATTATGGTAATTAATTCCGGTAAATTATTTAAATTGGCAGCGTGGAGAGTGAATTATATTTTCAATTTTCAAATATTTATATTTGATGAGGGAGTTATGATGATATGTTTTTGAGAGTCACATATGTTACATAATTTATAAAATGCGATGTCAATGCAAATAAAGATTGTGCAGATAATTGTAATGTCGGTTCATATTTGTTCAACTGCTGGGAGAAACTATTGGTCTTCTTATAGTAACATAATTTCAGTAGGTGTGAGTTGGTAAAGTCAAATAAGTAATCGGATATCTTTAAGAACTTTCCTTTCCGCAGGTATGATGAAAAATCTGTTTGAATATTGCCATCAAATTGTTGTTTCCCCCTTTTTCGAAGAATGAAGAAAAAAAATACATTCGACCACAGATGATTTTTTGGACAGATTTATGCTTTTAGCCTGAGAAAGACTTTCCTGGATGCTTCACCAGACTACATGTTAATGAAGTCCATTTATATTAAAACTCGTCGTGACCTTCAAATATCTTCTATAGTAATTACAGGCAGTTTTAACTAGACAGATATTTTTGATATACTCCCAAATATACTAGACTTTTAGTCCTTAACATAAACAAAATAATATAAATACTCTCCAATACAAGTTACATGACCTATCTCCACTCGAAGTTTATGAACACATAATTTATTAATAAGTGCAAGTACATAAATTATATATTATCTCAGTGTCAGACGGTTATCATTCAAGTTCAAGTTTTATTACAAACACATCAGTTTGACATAAATCAAATGTCAAGTAAATAAAGATATAATTATAATTAAGTGCGATTGTGTCTGAGAGTAAATGTGTTAGTTATTACGTTTCAGATGTTATTTGAGCTTGTATTTTGTAAGTTAGAAATTTAATTTTGGGCAATTCAATTAGGTGAGACTGAAGTTGGAACATGTTTATATATTTTTAGATAATTGAGCCTCCTTTTTAGTAAGGTGGAGAAATCTTCCTCCTAAGACCTACCTCCTCGGAGGAGGAAGTGGATAGTATCAGACTCTTACTGACTAAACCTTAACCGCCGTGAAACATCTGCCGTATTTGGTTGGTGCGTAGCAATGTATAGCAATTAATCACGCACTAGCTTTACTCACTGAAAGAGAGGTTTAGTAATAAACTGAACTTTTTAACACGTATAAGAGAGAGCTGCTCTACTCAAATAATTATGATTTTTGGAGATGGTTTTCAAGAAAGAACAAACTTACATGAATAAAGACTAAAGAAATAATTATGCGAGTAATTAAAACATTATATAATCTACATAATTAGTCCCATTCAAGTGATAAAAAAATGACTAAAAAAGTAGCGCATTTCAGCTCCAAATATTGATAAGTGATAAAAATCAATATTTCAATTAAGACTATGTAAATAAAGCCACGTGCTAAACTGATATAATCACGTATCGGAGTCAACAGCCTAACAACAAATTTATTCAATTTATTGACAATCTTATCTCAATAATAATGTCATGTTTACTTTCGATAAATAATTATCACGCTAAGTGGGTGATTGACCTTAAACCAGAGCAGCAGCCAGTTCGCGTAGGTCTTTATGTTTTGTTAATTAATGGTTTGATAAAATGTTTTAGTAAAACATCGTACAAAAAGAAATAACGTAAAGAAATAAACATTTTTTAAACTAAAAGTTTTTTTTTTAAAGAGCATGGTGACAGCAATATTGTCAAATAAAAAAAATATATATCAAATAGCATTTTGATATTTTGTTGTTTCCCTATGTCGTGTCAGACAGCCAGGTTTAGTAATATAAGAAATTCAGCGTTCAATAAAAATATTTACTATATAATAGTACAATATCGATAAATTCTATTATTTCTAACGTAAAGTCTCATCACTACGGCAGAACATTTGTCGTTGTTACACTCTTGTATAACACAATATTGTATTTGAATATTAGGTACAAACGGTTTGGTAAAATGCAGTTATTAGGATAGAGTGAAACCTATGAATTTAGTAAAGTGTATTTAAACTACATGTAATGTAAAAATGTTTCAAAAACTTAAACATCGCAGCTTGAACGTGGTGGCTTTCAATTTGTACCATCTATTTCAAAACATTTTCTCGCTAGCTCTAAGAAACAACACCTAAATTGTTTTAAACTATCACATTTCATAATGCACCACGAAAGTAGAACATCGATACGTCCCGAGTAATATCGATATACTTACTCAACAATCGGTAAAGCGATCGAGTACTCGCTATTTCACAACTCGGTATGTCCACATACTGTAATATTTCTGACGTTGCACGTCCGAAGCGTACCCTGGTGTGCACAAAATGTATTCTTAATGATCTTCAATGCACGTCGACGTTATAAAAGTCGGCATCCGAGTTTCTCAGGTACGATACGGAACAGTAATCCATTTTTAAATTTTTGAGTTCGTAACTTTTTAAAATTCCAATTCGAATCAGCAAACACGGTTGGAAGTTTTAAAAGTGTAACGTAAATACTCTTTTAGAGTTGGAAATGTTTTAATAATGTATAGTTGGTATCTGAAAGTTGGCACTTCTTACAAGTTTGGTTATTTAAATTTTTCGCTTGCGTTCCCCGCGGTGTAGCAAAGGTGTGTTGTTTTACAGCCTTATTTCGCCCACGTTTGAATAAGTCCCGCGTATTAAGTGAATTGAAGTATACTGTCTACAATTTTAAACTAAAAGGATTTCTTCTTTCATTTACTGCATTGCTGACCAATATGTGACAGCTGTGCTTTTATACACATTTTAACCAATGTTTTTTAAAATGCCCAGGTGTAAGATAAAAACTGCATGACAGGCATTTTTTTAAATTTCGTATTTACAGATCTTACGCAATTTGTCTCGAGAAATACTAACTGTTTCATCTGACTAAACGAAACACCTCGTCTAGTGTTTTTATTCATTCAAAATATGACTAGAGTATATTCCAGTTACTTAACACATTCAGTGCGTAAGAGCAATATCTTAACTTACTCCCAGTGCGTTACGAACAAATACTGTTCGTACGTACTTTGCCTGCAGTGCGTTACGACCAGTATTTTGACGTACCAGGACCTGACTTCCAGGGTCTATAAAGACGTGGAAACTCATCCTACTAACTTTTTTTTTTTTTTAATTACTAGGTTATATTCCTACTTATACTCGGCTGCGGTAGCCTGGGGTTCTGATTGTTATTTTTTAAAATATATGACTTTTTCCAAAACATTGATTTACGACCATATATTGGACGTTTAGCATAGGAACAAAAAAATCATAGTGATGGGATTAATCAATGATACTTCAAATATTTTTTATCAATATATTATTTATTAGAATCACACCACACAAATTTAACTTAATTATTTAGGAACATTTAAGTAAGGAATGTTATAAAAACTGTGACAATATTATGTAATAAACAAAATAAAATTTCTTGGTATATAGCAAACAATGAGCAAAAATATTTTTACCTTATATGTTACTTTACAATCTATGGCACTTCTTAATTTTAACAGAGATCACAAATTACTTCGGAACATTAATTCGAAAAATTAAATGTTTACTTAACTGCCATTACTTACTTAAATGTTCCTTATTAATTTTAACATAATTAATAAGGAAAAAAAAAAATTATCGATACGCGAGTTGTCTGCAGGCAGAACTAGTGCGAACTGAATCTCGGCGCGGGCGCAGGGGAAGAGTTGCGGGGTTGGGGGGGTACGTCAAAATACTGGTCGTATAGCACTAGACGATAGTAATTTCCTTTCTATGCGTTACGACCATTATTTTGCCGTACGTTTTTACTTCAGATTATTGTTCTACTAGAAACAAAAACAATGGGAATATCACTATCTCTTTCCTAAGTGTTCTAGAACATAGAAATATCACCCCCGCACAGAGCGTAAAACAAGGACAGAGGGCTGCCGCACAGTCAGAAAGTCAAATACGACCAATATGTGGTCGTAACGCACTGAATGTGTTAAAACACATAAAACAAAACAGAACATCTAAGTTTTGTTCAAAACTTTGCCTCAAACATCATTCGATATCTACATCAAACTCAAGCAAAATTCCCAAAGAAGTTACAAAAGTTCATCGAATGCGTCACAAAAATACATTTTTCTATGTAACTCTATAAATAGTTGTGGCAGTGTTTATGGTGAGTTAATCCAATATCGAAGCTCACACGTCGCCACGCTTGTTGCATTATTTATGATAGCGAAGTTATTGGGCACAGTAAGTTCACACTGACGTACACTATGTTGGCTATTGTGTAGACCATGTAGACAGTCTTGTAATGTTGGTCGATTTTTATTTTTTAACGTTCTTTTTTTTGTTTTCGTTGAATTTAGAGAAGTAAACGTCATGTAAGTAAAAAACAACAGCCTGTATAAGTCTTACTGCTGGACACAGGCCTCTTGGCAGATAGAATAGGTTTGAACATTGATTACCATGCTAGCTCACTGCAGATTGGCGATAACAAATTCCAATGTTTAGAATCTAGAACTAAGAAAATATAATTATGTAACTTTGAAAAAGTGACACTGGTACTTGTCTGAGCTGGGGATCGAACCTGCACTTCGTGAATTCAAATCCTTTCATCCAATTAATCTTAACACTCATATTCTGTGTTTAGTTTTAAGTTTTACGGTCAACCAAACACGGCAGTGATAAGTTGATTCGTCAACAGAATCAATGGATCAAACTTTCAGAAACCGGGTGGTGAGTCGTTTCAAACGCTAGCTTACTCGTATCATATTATCTTACGCACTTTAAGTATACCTATAAGTAATATATTTTTAAGCCATACCATATAATAAGTACAAGTACAAGCATGTGCTGCGAAGCTTACATAATCCCCGTTCCGGTTTCATGCGTTTTCTTCGTGAACATCTTTTCCGCATGACCAGAGCGCAAACCTTTTTCAACCCTCGTCACATCTCTTAGCGATCATGTTTAAATGTTGAAGATATAATACTTTTAAAATTTGACAATGTTTTTTTTTGGTACTTTCTTGAGGAAAGTGTTACGGTAAAATTTATTTAGTCATTTGCGGAGTATTTCTGAAAATATTGCATAAAAAAGCACTATATTAAGTGCTGTTTTTGAACTCATATTTAATTATTATTGTACGTAAGAAATGAAAAAAAAAAATCCAACGCTAAAATGTTTCTGTTTTTCCTTGAGTCCTTGTTCTTGTAACTTTATCAAGCCAGCCATACTCACAATAAGAACGACACTCCTAAGTGAAGTTCTAAAATGTATATTTGTAAATGTTTGTCTTCAGATTTCCTGACACCTAAGGGCGGAAATACCCGACTGCGTAAAGGAAGGTGACTGTTATGCAGCTGTAGCCGAAAACCACGCTAGCGAAACCGCAAGAAAAAGCTAGTTAAACCTAACAGTATACTTAACAAAATCTACACCAAAAATTGCACTAAAAACTTAATACTTCTAACCCCAAAAACCGTTACACAAACTCATTACCGAACCTCGAACCTCAAGCCCCAGAGGAAATCTTTATCAAAACACAATAATCTGTTTACGAACGCTCATTGGAGCACTTACAACATGGCTGTTCCTAACATAATAACAACAGGGAAAACTAGTCAGTTTAAAACTTAATAAAAGCTTAGTTTAGAGTCCCTGTTAACTGTTACTCTAGTCTACATACACAGGGGTTAGGTAGCGGTTATATTGGTTAGGGATAGCGGGGTTAGGTCACAAGCTTATAATAATATGGCTAAACTTTAAGTTTAGAAAGACTATTCTACTATTATACTAATAATATAAATGCGCAAGTTTTTACAATTGGATGGAGATTGTACCTAAGTATGGATGATTGTATGGATTTTTTTTTAGAGGTAAACGGATCTTAATCGTTATGTCATTCTTTTCTCCCGAAGTTTCGGCCGAATTGCACCGACCGTGGTCCCGGGTAGATTTTTGTTACCTTTTAACGCTCTCACGGCTGGAGCAATTTTGATAAAATTTGATTTGGAGTTATTTGACTTACATATAGCACATAGGCTAAATAGATAACATCAGAATGGGGTAATTTTTTGCAGCTATAGTCAACAATCGCGCGAGAGAAGTCGTGGGCAACAGCTGGTTAAATATTTTATAACGACAAAATGTATAAACAATTTTACTGGGGCTGCAGAGAATTGTATCATAAATATCCGTATATCGAACAAGTATCACATTCATGTAACAAAACAACATAATATCACCAGATCCAATAAAATACGAAACCAAAATTATGCACCAGTAATTGACTCTAGAATTTCCGCTTGTAATCAATTAATTACGCTTAATTTAAAAGAGCTTAATTATTGGGAATGACACGGTACGCGTATGTAAGGCAATTAGTGTAATCTATTGATAACATAATTGTCATAATTAATGTATTGTTCGACAGTTTGATGGTGTTGGCGTTTAAGTGTATTTCGGTATTAATTTATATATTAAAAATCAAAATCAAGTCATTTATTGAAATTAGGCTACAATGTAGCACTTTTCGAACGTCAAATTAATAGATAGCAGCCCATTGCCCACCCTTTACCGCTTCCTGTGCTTTCGCTACGGGAGAAGAAACAGCGCAACAAACTCCCCTATAGTAAGTACACTATAGTATGTTCCGCGTAGCTGGCTGGTGTCATAGTAACACAGCCGTTGTGGCCGAAATTGGTCGGTACATTACTATTATAACGTTAGCAACGAATACTTAAAAATCTAATTTGACGTTCTCACAGCGAATCGCTTCAGCGCCCGCTCCGTTCAATACAAACTCCGCATTCCTATCCCCACAACAATTGCATTTAGAATCCCATTTTGTGTAATACAGCTCTCTGCTATTTGCATAGAAATTTTTAGCAAAGCACAGATTGTAATATTGTTTGGTTCGCCATTTTTAATATACGGAATATACTTTGAGATTTTTAATATGACTTCTGTATGCCTTTGTAGTTGAGATTGTGTTCTACGAAGTACTATCTAATATTATGCACGTAACAAAGATATGAAAATTGTATTTGTTTGTGGTCAAAGGAAGTAATTTTAGCTATGTCTCTGGCCTGTTGGTCTAGTGGTTAGTGGTCCTGACTGCTATACTAGAGGTCGTGGGTTCGATTCCCACCCAGGACAAATGTTTGTGTGATGAGTACGGTCATTTGTTCTGTGCCTGGGTGTAATTTGTCTATAGTATGTATAAAATTAGAAGTAGGTACATAAGTATGTTTATCAGTTATCTAGTAAACATAATACAAGCTCTGCTTAGTTAAAGACTAGATGGCATAAGAAATGAAATTTTATTTTTGGAAAAATGAGCTTTTTTACCTTCTTTACCTCAGAGCTAAGTTCCAATAAATAGTTAATGAATAAAATTATTAACAAAGAAAATTACCTTTTACCAGCATAAAATTAAAACATAAACCTTATTTAGTACTTGAGTAAAAAGTCAAAGGATCTAGGTAAAAGATAAGAGGGGATTTTTTGCAAAATTTACCTTTTATATTTAAATTTTCTTTGCTATTAGTAAAGTATGTTCGAAGTTAGTTTTCTTACAAAGATTTTCTTTAAGCAAAAGTTATATCAGAGCAATAACTAGATAAGTGAGGAAAAATGTAAAAGAAATGCACATTCAATGAAAAAAGCGTTTGCTTTGGACTAAAGACTTTTTAAAGAAAAAGAGCGACGATTTTAAGGGTAGAATATTAATTAAGTTACTGGAATGTAAAGAATGAACGAAAATGCTCACCTAACCAAGTATTTTCGTTCATAAAACTGTTGTGTTCGTATTTTTTAGGGTTTCGTACCCAAAGGGTAAAACGGAACCCTATTACTAAGCCTCCGCTGTCTGTCTGTCTCCAGGCTGTATCTCATAAACCGTGATAGCTAGAAAGCTGCAATTTTCACAAATGATGTATTTGTGTTGCCGCTATAACAACAATTATTAAAAACGGTAACAGGTAGACGTTTCAATTTTTCGCTGTGTATAGATGATAGTCGGGAAACCTTCGTGCGCGAGTCCAACTCGCGCTTGGCCGTTTTGGCCTTTGTTGTCTGTTTCAAATCTACAAAAATAGCGACACTATTAATATTATTAAAATGAGGATGAGTAAAAACTTTTTGATAAACAGCATATTTGCTACTACATTATACATATATCATATTATTATATCGATATGACAAAGATCTGTGTCATTCCATACCTACCGAAAAGAAAAACAAACAGTTACCTATCCCTATATTTATCTTATATACCTTTACACCTGTTAGCCGAAGGGAAGTCGATCCATAGAATGTTTTCATTAAACTTTCTTAATTTGCGCTCGCCTGCCGCCCCGTACTTAAAACATGCCATTCTCAAATTATTTTGTCCTTAATGAAATAAAAGGGACCTTAAAGATCTATTCAATTGGCCCTTTCATCGTTAGGGGCTTATTTCAAAAGATTTGACTGATTGGTGATTTTAAAAGGTGTATTAATGATTTGTTTATTTTGATGGTAAGACTTTTTTTCCATTAAAAGCTGCTGTTTCTTAACGTGCTTATTTTTTGTAATACCATACTTTTAAAGGATTTCACAAGGAGGTCTTATACGTAAGCTACAAAATATTGAGATAATAATAAATTTATCATTCATTGTTAAGTTTGAACATTCTTGTAGATACCTTGTGCCGTCCATGTCTGTTCTGCCATAGAGCAGGGGTGGATGGCCCTCGGTAGGTGACCCATCATGACATTTTTTATTAAAATTCTCAACAAGGCATGGGTAAACTTGAAGTTATCCCGTGATATAAGACTGATAATTGTAACCCAGTTTTCCATTGTTAAAAAAAATATAACATTGAACTTCGTTTCCCTTAAAATTGAAAGGCGAAACAAACTAATATTTGTATCAAATAGTAACAATGTAGGTTAGATGTTACATACTCTTGTTTTCTCTAAAAAGTTACCCAAAATTACGTGTTATGAAGTTTATATTTTACAACAAGACCTAATATCGTGTCTGGAAACAATTTGAAAACCTACAAACATTTTAGGAAGTGCTAAATGGGGATTAGAATACCTAGTGGTGTGGTTTCAAACAGGCTACTTTTCATACATACTTACATACATAACTGACATTCACGGCGAAGTCGCGGGCAACAGCTAGTTCATTGTTAAATCGACATCCATCACAAAAATTACAATTCTCCATTATTTAATACATTAGTTACAATGCAAGCTTTATCCTAGCAACTCATTACTTGCATTTTTCAAGAAAATCCAGGATTACAGGACTGAATTTTAGAGAAAAATTATAAAATAATAAATTGAGAACCAAGCATTACGTTGGCTTTGCGTCGCACTAAGAGTCTATCAGACAAGCTGGAAGCTAGTGGCGGGATTATAAAAGCTAGCTTAAGCTTTTTGAAGTACATTTATTATAGTTTTTTTAAATATTTTTAGGTTAATATTATTTTACACTTGATTGTTTTATTGTAGGAGATAGATCAGCATAAAAAAATCATCATCTACATTAAAAAAAAAATTACACTACGTGTACATTACAAAGCTGTCTGGTTACCATACCACAAGCTCTGCTTAGCTTGGGATCAGATGGCCATGTCCCAAGATATTTATTTATTTATTATTTAAAGCCATTTTAAGGACAGATTTTATCACAAATTTTGCAAATATTTCAAATATGATGTTCTTATCAAATAAAAAGTACATCTCATTCTTCATGCTCGTTTTCAAAATGGAAGATAATGTAAGGCCTTAAAGCTCAGAAGACCTACCATCACCTCTTAAAGTAATAGATATTACCTAGTTGTATATGAGAGACGCTGCTCTTCACCGTATAGTACGCTGTCAAGCATTAGATCAACAGTGGGCCACGACAGACTGAGCCTATTGATATAACATAAGCTTTTATAAGAGAAAATCTGTTAAAGTAGGTATATCAGAAAACAAGTGATTTCATCCCTAAAATCTGTCCCAAAAATAACGCAATCGTACAGATCATCCTTCCAAATTCGAAACACAATACACTGCCATTAAGGACCGGCAGCGCAGCTAATGGCAGCCATTTTGCCAAAAGTACAGTCAGCAAAAGAATCTGATAACACAGTTAGATTAAAAAAGTGCCAGTATTTTTCTGTGATGCAGGAATTGGTGTTTAGTGTGTTTTAAATATACTAGGTGTCAAGCCCATTTAGTTGTCTAAATACGGCAGTAACGCATCGAATTTGATTGTGTACAGTACAGTACAGTTAACCTATCTATTCTAATTATAAATCTACCTTTACACTACGACACTTATTGCTGCGCAAAAGTTTGAAATAATTTTCATATTTTGAAAATCTGGTTGTGTTTTCTAACTGCTATTGCTGACCGTACCATGCAACATTACCGTTTATTTAGATTTGAAAACACCTGTTGATCTGACTTTTCGGACGTACAGATAATTTGTTTATTTAATGTAAATTGCATCTTCCGTTTACAAGTTTGCAGAGGACGGCTTCCTAATGAAGCGCTTTGTTCGGTGACATTTTTAACACCTGTTTGTACTGGACATAAATATTTATGGGGTCAAACGTTTGAATGGTTTAATGAGGGTCTAAAGTCTTATGGAATTGAAATATTGCGTCGTTTAGCGGAGATTGAAACATTTGGCTTTTACGAGTAAGCATAATGTTTGGATGTAAATTAAGTAGATGCATTAATAAATATTGATTGATAATTTTATCATTCCTCCTTGTTGTGAAATTTAACGACATTAAATTTATTTGGAAATTACTTAGGATTAGGTACCTCTTGCAACATGTCGTAATAAATAAATTATCCAATAATATATAGGTGTGGTCAGTGTGCAACTAGAATAATGACAGTACAAAGTGACTACCTCTCAGACCAATTTATTAGAATGTAACACTTTTATTTGGCCTGTATTCATCAGACAGCAAATCTAAGCCTTTGAACAAAATTAGGTCACACAAACAGTTACCCTCCAGCATTATCATCATCAAAAAACGTAAAATGATTTCGTACAACCGCCGTAACAAATGTGAATTTTCTTTATGAATAAAATCATTTGCGCGTAACAAATTGTCTACAATTTCTATTACAGAGATGACAAATGAAATCACAACAATTACACTTCCTTTGCGATGTTGCAGATCAAAAGAAATTGCTTCACCCGACGGCAAACATTGTGCCGTTTTAAAATCTACGGAAAATAAGGGCAAAAAGCCTGGTAGTCCAGTCATTTGGTAGTTTTACCTGGAAAGTTTTCCGGGAGTTTTGAAAATTGGGTATTTTATAGATTTCTATATGCTCTTTTCGAATTTTAACTTTGCCACCTCGTACGACCGCCGCTCGCGCCGCCATTTTGAAAAAATGGCGCCCAAAAACGTTTTTTTTGGGAATATCTCCTTTCCGACGCATTTTACGAAAAAAATGTTTTCTACAAAATTAAACTAGAAAAAAATTCCTACACTTTATGTCTTATTCACTTTTTCATAAAATCAATAGTTTTGGACGTACGAGCGCCGCAAAGTATTGTTCATTTGAACCACTACGAGTGTTTCGTATATTTTTCTTAAGTGTTCTATTACTGCCGCCGATTTTTAAGAAGTAGGTGTCAGGGTAATATGTCACTTTTGAATCGGGCCCTTTCTCTCGCCTATGAACGAAACTTCAACGAAAAATTTGTTGGTAGAAGCTATATTAAGAGAAATATTTAGTTTAGACTGAATCATCAATGTACGTTTATTGACGTACAGTGTTGATTATGTTCTTAGATCTATGGCTTTTTATACGGAAAATTGTTTTATTTGTGACAATTCACTTGAAAACCGGCGGCAGTAATGGAACATTTTTAGAAAAATATACAAAAAACACGTGGTGGTGCAGATGAATAAGTAATACTTTGCGGTGCTCGTACATCCAAAACTATTGATTTTATGAAAAAGTGAATAAGACATAAAGTGTAGGAAATTTTTTCTAGTTTAATTTTGTAGAAATTGTTTTTTTCGTAAAATGCCTCAGAAAGGAGATATTCCCAAAAAACCGTTTTTGGGCGCCATTTTTTCAAAATGGCGGCGCGAGCGGCGGTCGTACGAGGTGGCAAAGTTAAAATTCGAAAAGAGCATATCCAAATCTATAAAATACCCAATTTTCAAAACTCCCGGAAAACTTTCCAGGTAACCCCCTTATTTTCTACCAAATGACTGGACTATGGAGACATTACAGAAGAAATAAAATATCATAATTTTGAATTTGGACCCAAAAGGTATTAGGTATAAGGTATTATTTGGAACACTTTGCCGAATTTATTTTAGCAATAGCTGATGAAGGGTAAGAAGACTTTGATGTGGTGCATTTATTTGAAGTTCCTAACTTTCAAAAGAATAAGTTCGGAAATATAAATAAATTGGGCGAGAAAGTTCGGGAACATTCTACCTTTTATATTGGAGAAACTTATCACTAAACAAGCGAAAAGTGCCTTTATGTTGTTGTAGTAAGATCTATTTTTGTTTTGTTATTACCAGGTACTAAATAAATTTTAAATTTATGAACTAATATTACAACACGAATAAGGCAATAAGAGGATGCAGCGTTTAAATTTCTATGGTAATTGAATTTCCACACGAAGATGTTTCTGCTAAAATATATTTGACAATTCATATGGAAATTGAACGAACAACGTCTTAAAGTAACATTTTATTCCAATAGACAAATACTGTACAACCTACACATGAGTTTAAAATGTTTACTGGAGCTGTAAACACCAAGAATTTAGTATTACTACTCAATTCAGGCACTATTATCTCTTCTGTCTCTCTATAAATGTATTTTATGTATTCCCTATGGGCTATTTTTCTAGTGTTGTAAGTATACTTGCTTTTTCGCGTGGCATGGCTCGCGTTGTTTAATATTCATTTCCTTTTATTGCAATTTATTGAAAGAAAGTAGTTAGCTTATGTTTTAATCCAGGGTGTCAGCTAACTCCATACCAAATGTCGTGCTTATCCATCTATCCATTCATACTTCTAAACTTTCGCGATTCTAATATTTGGATTAATCGCATCACCATTTATTGCTCAGAAACTTGAAAAATAAAACCTTCTTATATTTCTATAATTTCTGAGCAATCACTATACTCTCATCAATCTTGAAGCAGAACTATTTAACAGTGTACTGCGCCATCTCGCTTTCACACGTTGTCTGCCCTGTTCTAAGAGCTCATAACATAGACATTATAGTTTGACATTAGTATGTGTCTTTAAGCCTCACTAGGAACAATGTCAATGACACTTTAGTCTAGACGAAATGTTGAAAAAATTATCTCTGCCCGTCCATCAATACGTGACCAAATGAATTTAATTCTTTAAAATTAATTTTAAAGTTTTACGTATAATAGAAGCCCAAGAATAGACTAGTTAAACCAAAGAGATGATTGAAGATGTGAATTTTGAAACTGCTATTTTTGAAGCTATTGATAAGGGGGTGGCTAAAGAAAAGATGGATAAGGAATATTATATAAGGAATGATATGAATGAAGAAAGAGTAAATGATACTGTGATGTCTGATAGGGTAACGTAAGAAAAAAAAATGTTGCACCGACCCTAAGTAAATTGCAATAAGGGCAGGTGATGATATAAAAAAAAAACTTTTCAATCAAACAAACCGCAAAATCAAAAGAGCTTAAAGCCGAAACAAATGCACCTAATATCGAATTCGAGAACCAATTTCGGAATAATCACAAACCAATAAAGGCGGTCGGCCGACAAAATGTCATTTCAATTCATCGTTCGAATGCAATGACATTAACGGGGATGATTCCGATTGGCCACGACTTGGAGAAAGGATTCTTTCGAGAAGATATTTTTAGGGATTATTTTCAGTTGAAAGATGAGTGTCATTTATTTATTTCGTAATTTATAACACCATTACAGACATTCCAAAGCGATGCTATAAAAACCTTAAAAATAATAGTCACAACAATATAAACTAATAAAACAAGAAAAATAAAATTATCAGCCTTATGTTACTGAATTTTATTCATGTACGTATTTATAATTTTCGACGCTTTGGCAGTATTTTTGAGAATTCCCTGTTTGTCTTTTAAGTGAATAGCTAGCGATTTAACATTGAGGACACCATATTATTATTGAAATTATAATAGTACCGACTTGAATTCCTGTTTCCTATCTTGCTATAGTCGGGGTGTAATATTCAGTAAGGCTTCAACAAATGATTTCCTTGATTCCATAATCCAAAACTTTCAGTAAACGTCATTTATCTAGAATAATTTATTACAGGTACCATTACAAACATCTATCACATCTAATACTACAAAACATAACTCCATATGAAATATATCGAGCAAAAACCAACCATCTCAAAGAAAACTTATTTATACCTCATCAATGTCACTATCGATCACAATAAAAGAGAAATCAGTGACGTAATCGGTAAATTGGCTCTAAAAGTCTCTTAATCCTAATATCGGGGACATTGTGACCGAGATGGGAAGCCAGACAAAATGGCCGAGATGAAAAGACCCGGAGTAAATGGGAATATTCGATTGACATGCGATAGTGTGAGGCGACGAAAAATTGCTACTGACGTCATGTCGCTGAGGGGGATTTTGACTTTTCTGGTAGACCATGGGTATTAAAATTTGTTGGATGAATTCGTTGTTCAGATAAATAATTACAATCTATTCACATACTTTAAGGATACGTGATATATTTAGCATCAAGATAAGATAGAATAGGAAAAGAAGGAATAGTTTTTAACTTAATACAAGTTAATACTATAATAATTTTAATGGTTTCTTGTGAAAGTGCCTTGGTGCCTTGCTTACCAAGTGCGATAACATAATTGTTCTCATCACTACCAAGTTCCTTAAAATAATTGTGTGTATTACTATTAATCTCAAAACTTCAATGGAACACTACTACTTTGATTAGAATCAATGATTTTGTATTTTATAGTTCAATTCCCAAGCTAGATTAACCAGTAAAGATTGTTTTAAATCAGGTCAAAGACAAATCCAGTATAAATGGAACCGTGACCCCTAGGTATTTTCTATATTAAAAATATCTTGATTTAATCAGATATTCTCGAGATCGATATCGTTTTACCCGGTAAAGTGCAAGAAGGAATATCTGATACGTGCAACGAATATTTCAAGAATCTTCGATCAGCCAAAGCTGTACTCACAGGATGAAATTCTAATAAATAATAGACTGTAGACTGTATCAGTTCTTAAAAGCATTAATTTTAATACAGAATGGTTGAGCGGATTGAGAATTTTCAGTCGCATTTTTTCAAGAAGCAGTGATGATAACATTATTTATTATTACTAGCCTAAAATGACTCAATGCTGGGTTAAAGCCTCCCCACTCTTCTTCCCCTTTTCAAATCGTTACATACAAAAAAAGAAGAGACGATATTTTTAGAAAACAAAACCTAATTCAAAATTATTTAATTGCGTGTTTCCAAAACGTCATTTTCAAGAGGAAGAAAAACGAATAACGCTTCTTCAAAAGTATTCACAATTTTTGTGGAAAATAGTCGGTTTCTATGTTAGATTTTTTGTTTTACTCACGGGTCTTCTTAACATATTATCAGCCAACTCACCTTAAAACCGTCGAAATGTGATCTGTAACAAAAAAAAACATTATAAACAAGACTTCTTTGACCGCAAAAACTGTACTTAATAACGTAAAACGTTTAATACTTATTTTGTAGCGAGTTAGTGACATAAAGCCACTTGATAAGTTAGGGCAGAAGTTTTATAATATTAAAAGTGACGGGAGCAAAATTCCTAAAAAGGATAGGTAAAATCTGAAAAGTTTAGTTACAGTTAGGATAATGTTATTTTCTGTGTCGTCACATATTTTTTTTAACATGCGCAAGTTAAAGCTTAATGACTGCAAATATTTTTGCTTAGATACCATAAAGTTTTGAAGTATTATAATCGAATTTTAGGATAATTGGCATTGGACAATTTAGGCAATATTTAATTTATTTTGTACCCTACTAAATTCATTTCAGTATGACTTCACAGACAAAACTCAAAAAAAAAGTAGTCTCACAAAATAACTTCAAAACCAAAATCAGATCGGTTTATTCAAAGACTCTTCCACTTTGACCTTTTACATTCCCCTGTCGTACGTCTAAACGCATCAGAGTCGGTCGTTTATCAACGTGACAGATCATCCCCTAGCTCTCACAGATCCGGAATGACAAATGTTACGGTCAGGTAAAAAGGTTCCATGTTTCTTAAATTTCACTTAACTGTTTCCTGATGACTGGAGTCTTCAAGTCTTATTACTTAGTTCGAGATCGTTTAGGCGTATGATTAATGAGCCTGTTATATTTATTGAAGTTATGTATTTGAGTCTCACAAATGAGTATGAAAGCCCATTTTAGGGCGGAAGCTATTGGGAAAAAAATTATAATATTAAAGCGTCGTGATTTGTGAGCAGAACTTTAAATATAGCATCTTCATACTTAATATTCGTTTATTTTACGTGCGATTATCGCAGATTCCTACAGGGTCTGTACTAGATTCTCTGGGTGTTTTTTAATAGTATCTTTAACTTAAGTAAACACCTTTACTGTTGGGCTAGATTTAAATTTAATAGCAAAGTAAAATTGAATAATTTGACAATTAGTTTTTAATGATTATCTGTCATCATTGTCTCACTTTCAAAACATTCCATGCCAATTCATTTAAATTTCTTATATGTTTTTGACTTTTACCTAACCTAGTCTAGGAAATAGATCGGTCCATTTTGCAGGCTACAGAGTCAATTGGAGACGATGCATCACGTTACGTTGCGGCGCCACTATAACTTGGTATACAGCAAACAACTTCAGATGTAACAAGACCTATCTCACCATTTATATCTTCAACATTGATCTTTATCACCTAGAGACAAGGTCTATTTTCCAAATTGAAAACTGTCTTATAGTTGTTCCGTCTGACATGTAATGTTATACAGTGACGTCAGCGGTTCACACCCTTTGACTACTTAAACAGTCGCCTTTCACTTGTTAGATCCATTTTAGGTATCTTTTTGTGAGGCAAGCAGATGCTAGTGTATGCGATTATAATCGGTGATTGCATTATCTTCTTATATAAAGGTCTACCTAGCTTTTACTTGGATTCTAATACGAATTAAGCCAGAACAATATTTAGCTAAAATAAATTTTGGAAATTTCATATAATTGCGATTCGAATTACCGCAATAGTGTGACTAGTTCTACTTTTGCAAACAAATTAATGAGTTTGTATGAGTTTTTAGTTCATGAAAATCTATTTATTTATTTAGAAAATTTATTAAAAGCTAGCATATGTACATTTTCATAGACAGATTACGAAATATCAGCAATTGGTGTCCTACAGGGCAATGACTTTGGCCCTTTATTTTCTGCCTAACTTATAACCTAGAACTACGTTTAATATTTACTCACTAGGTAGAAGACAACAAAGTTACTCCTTACCTAACGTACCTTCAGTCTTCAAAACAATATGTACTTACAATGTCATCCCCAATCCAGAAT
This sequence comes from Chrysodeixis includens, assembly GCA_941860345.1. NCBI lineage: Eukaryota > Metazoa > Arthropoda > Insecta > Lepidoptera > Noctuidae > Chrysodeixis > Chrysodeixis includens. The sequence continues at coordinate 454,856 of CALNXA010000001.1, forward strand.
CCATCAATTTCTGACCGAGAGATATCAAAGCATAGCAAGATTAAACCTCAGTTCCTATTCACGTTTTGATCGACATTCGGCCACAGATAACCTGGGTCCCGTCCTGCATATAAATCACGTCCTCAAGTCTTACTTTGTCCGATTCCGATGATATGTTATCCACATTCAAATTTTGGGATTCCCATGTTGGTTTGATCGAAAATTCTTGAGGTCAGGCCTATTTTAATAGCTATTGAGATGTAAAGATTACACATAGGTATTTAAAGATGTTCATTTCCTTATTTAGGAGGCAACATGAGACATCAGCATGGCATCTTTCTGATACCTAAAAATTTTAATATCTAAGTAAATGACTACAGCAATTCGGATTCATAGGCACATCGGCTGTGTCATTTAAGATCAAATATCGTAATTTATCATGAATCTGTGTTACGCCATCTCTAGCAGTGTGCAAAAATTTTATGACACACAGATTTTCTAATTTCTTTCTCACAATTTCAAATAAATGTGAAAAAGTATTAATTTGGCACGTAAACAAACAAAACAAGAAATTAAATTAAAACCACAAAAAAAAATCACAAGGACGAAATTCAAACCATAACAAGTACGTATTCAATTGTATCTTTCCAAAAGATATAGCACAATACAAAGGGCCCAGGAAACAAACATTATAAACGCGAAACGGTATTAATATACGCGTTATTTCCTCAACTCACTAAACCATAATAATTCCCAATTCGCAGTACAAAGGGAATATTATCTAAGGGCCATTTAAAAAGCCCACCACCCTACTAAATTCACTTTTCTTCGCAATAAGGGAAAGTCCTTGTGTTGTAGCTCGGAACACTGTATCTTGGTACTCGTTGGATTACCTTGAATTTATTACGGCTTTTTAGGAATCGTCTTTACACTTGCATTGTTTTTAAGATGCAAAGAAGGAAAGTTAAAAGGTGTTAAGGTGTGTCTTTTGGTTTTCTTCTGCTCCGGTTTATAATTTATGGATACTTCTCGCTGTAGTTGAAAGAAAAATAGATTTATCCTGTATTTTTAATTCCACATGTTGTCTTTCATGTTAGTGATAAAAGAAGGCCGATGCATTTGCCCAGCAGTGGGGCTTTTTACACTATTGATAATAATAATATTGGGTAACACTAACATACTACCAAAAACTATTCCTATACTTTTGTACCCAGTCAAAAATGCAGCACCCGAAAAGCTGTCCATTGTAACGAAACCAATCACGCGCAAAACAAAAAAGTTCCAAACTCGTCAGATACCGGGTCACGGCGTACAAGAGGCGATCATTCAATTTTTGCCCCTCCAAAGCTTTCAATACCTTAATAGCTAACAAAAGAAAGTAAATAGTAAGCTTGAACACTTCACATCTAATTTTGGACGCCGTTCCTTTCAATTTTCTATTTTTTTACTAGAATTTGAAGAATTTTTTCATTGTTGTAACAATAGCTTTTGCTTTTAAAATACATTTTACTGCAGGCTATAAAATTGCTGCGAGGTATATTTTAATAGTAGTATGATTTGTTACCGGTAACCAAGGCTTAGGTAAATTACATGGAATTTTAATAGGCTAAGGCAGAATTTCAAATCCTGGGGAAATCAATCAACTTTAGCTTTCTTAGAAATTAGAAACAGTAGCTTTTATTATTTTCAACACAAATACGAGTATATGCAATTATCTCACTAAGAGGAAACCTACACAAAAATCAAAACATTTCAGATGGTAGATCTGGTATAAACCATTTATAAGTCAAATATTGTTGTCAAGCAAGATCGTTGACCAAAAATGGGATATCAGCTAAAACCAAAAAAATCTACTCAAAGTGACATCCCTAAAACACCTACGTACATAAAATAAATGCTAACAAATACAAGTAAACGCTAATTACAGGGTTGATAGTATCATTACAACATAGCTTGCAATTGTAGCGTCATCCTTGAGGCCCGTTCACTCGATCTTAGAGACTAAGATTGCCGCTGTTTCGAAACACTCAAGTGGGCCAAGTACGCTTCCTTTCGACCACTCTATTCATAGACATGTTCACGTAAATATACCAATAATTATAGTTGTGGCTGTTGAAAGTGATGTGGATGAGAGTTAAGAGTATTCAAATGTAGTTTTTGAGGTAGTATGAGTAACAATCAAATGTATAAAGGCCATTTTAGATTCCGATTTTTTTAAGTACATCAGTCGCTACTGCACAGTTTCAAATGATAAACGCAGCAAAAGGGCTTAATGGCTGCTTGAAATTGAAGTATTCAAGAAATCTTATTTGATTATAACGCTCTCCTAGCTAAATCATGTAACAGATTTGATAAAATCAGTCTAAAATCTCTCTATTGTTGTGAGTGACACGGGCTGTTTTTATGTTGTAAAATGCATGAAGATATTTTTTTTTTGAGCTTGTAGTGTCCTATCGCTGGGCAAAGGTTTCCCCCAAGTCCTTCCACAATTCTCTATTCTGCGCCGCTTCGAACCAGTCCTTCCGGTGTGCGTTGAAATCATCCCGCCACCTCTTTCTGGATAAAATAAAGATGTCACTAGAAGATATTTTCCTATCGTATCATAATCGCTTAGAGGTTAGTACGTTTCTTGGTTAGACTTATAAAAGGGTAAAAGTTAGTCCTAAAAAAAGAAATCTGTTTTACGTCGTAGTACGTATTAAGTCACCTTTCTTAGAATGACTTGATATTTGAATATCATGAATATATCGATGATCCAATACTACAAGGTTATATAATATACCTGAATAACTGTTATTTGAAGACGACTGATAGATCTAAACTAAGAGATCGCAAAGCGATTGGAAGGTCACAAACAAACGCATGAATTTGTTAAGGTGCAACAAAAAGGGATAGGGTTAATCTTGTTTTATCTACTAGTTATTGTATGTATGTTCATTTTGTTTAGAGCAACGGTGTAATTGTAAATTAAGATCAGTCTACATACAAGACAAATTTTGCGACTAGCAATGATGATAGAAATTGTTCAAATGTATATCGATGGCATTTTTTTGAACAGGCTGACTTTCTACTTTCATATATCTATTCAATTGTTTAGGTTTATCTTGTGCAAGATCATTTAGCTGAGCCAGTTGATAACGGAGATTAAGGTTAACATTTATTTTTAGCTTTATTAAGAACATTGCATTTGTAGCTACAATTATTTTAATCTCAACATACATTTCTAGCTCTATTTCCAAATCTTATTTTACAATTACATACATCCGTTGCATCTCCACCTATTTCGTCTAAAACAAAAGATTACAAAACAATTACCAGCTAAACTTTCATATCAGTAACCGTATCACTAATTGTTCGAGTCGAATCATTTAAGGTCATTTTCGATTTGTACATTTTGTATGCACCTTTGATTGATGCATAATGTCAAGTATACAATCACAATGCAATTTAGACTTTAATGGGTTAAGGTAACTATAAAATGCCGTTCACCTAATGTTGTTAATACAATGTTTTAGAAATAAGAATTTAACGTACTTAAATGTTTGTTGGTAGTGAGTCAAGATTTAGCTATGTTTAGTATTGAACAATGGTTTGTGTTCGTCTCTTTGACTGTATACATGACATTTGTTGGTGTAAACAGATACCTGGTTCTCCTGGCTTTACCCAATACTAAGTTTTATTGCCATCAATTTTGTCTTGAATGCTTATCAGAAAACAGAACATAACTTTCACGTTTAAAGTTTAAAGATTTGTTGATATCCGTTTTCTCGTAGTTTTTAGCTTCTTGTATGTTTATTATCTAAGGGTTAAAGGGTCTCCTTATCACGAGGTTACTTTGAAAATGACTATTTTTAAACAAAAAAAAGATATTAAAATCGGTTCAGAAAAAGAATATGTACGGTCGAATTGACAATCCTCCTTTTTGAAGTGCATTAAAGAGAGGAAAATAACCCTCGAAACGATTAACAAAATTGTTTTACATATACTAATCGCCAAAAACATTTACAGACACGTAAAACCAATCCGATAAAAGCTTCCACAAAGCACTATCCCAATAGTGAAGCATTTTATTGTATTATTTACATATTCGATTCACGCCGTGCAATCGAAACGCTATAATTCATCGATTTCAATTTTCATTCGCAAAGAGATTTCGTTCACTGATACCGATGATTGATTTAGCTCCCGTCTCCATTCCTATTAGTAGTTTTATCGTTCATTCGTTCAATTCGAAATTTGAATGCGCCAAATAGGATTCCCGTTTGAATTGATTCGTAGTTTGGATACATGTAATCATTATACATTTCTAGTTCACGGTTTAAAAACTTTTTTTCCTGCTAAGGAGATTTGATATAGTTTGTTAATTACACATGAGTTTACTATGATTTATTTGACTCGGAAACATTAGTACCGACTTCTTCTGTCTAGATTGGAAGAAAGGGAATTGCAGACTCTTACCAGATCAAACCAGAAATCTATTACCAAGTTTCTTACTGGAGTTTTTTTTAAAGAGGGTCCTGAACCAGCAACCATATTGAACTATGAAATATGGTGTATTTAAAAATAAGGCTCGTCTTAGTTTAATCATTGCGCGTTTTTTCAATATTAACCCTTAAATGGACAATAAAGTTGTACAATTTCTCATATCGTGCAATGTTATTGATCGTCTAGTGGCATTATTTTTTTACGATTTGCAAAAAAAAGTTTTAGGGATATACCTGCATCGGAGTGTCCTTTTTTACATGTTAAAACTTCTATCTTTAAATGTTAAAACCTATAGATTGCTTTTCCAGTTTATCTAAGACTAAGAGATTAATACAAGTTGATTAGTTAATTATACCATACTGTTTCGGTTGAATGAACTTACAAACGTGTGAACTTTAAAGACCTTGACCACAATTTGGCATTTATTTTTAAAGGTATCGTATTGCTAAACATGTATAGGATTAAAAATAACATGTTTCTTTCAAATGATATCAGTAGTAAGGAATCAAAGTATTTTAGGAAGACAAATAAAATCCAGAAACTGTACATTTTTTTATGGATACCAGAAATGATTATCCCTTGCAACGGTCACCTGAAAATACTTCCCATTGGATTTTTAGTGCCCCTCTAACCAAGTGAAGTTCTTCCTCAAATGTATGGAAATTACATTTCTATAGACATGTCACGTGACTGACCTGTCATCTCCATACATTTGAGCGTTTTCTGTCAACGTTCAGGATTGTCGAAATGCCACTTGCTTAGAGAGGCAGTTTAAATGTTATTGTAAATTATCAGTGTCCTACTGCAAGGGACCTCAAAAGACAAAAAAGAGAGCCGTTTTGTGAGTAACAATCGAGTTCGACAAATCAGTGATCTGAAAAATTAAATTGCAATTTTCTACAAAGTGCTCTTAACAAGACCAATAAAAGTCATAAAATTTGGCTATACAAGCAAATTTTTTCCCCCTAAGGACCTTTAAATAACTGCCTGTAATTGTCTTATAGGCCAAAGGAAGGCAGACAAGAGAAGACCACGCGGGAAAGAACTTATACTCCTTCAAATATTTTAATTTGAAAGATACTACAGCAGTATCACGTCTCACAAAATACATGTACTGATGAAAATGCTCCACAAATTAACTAAAGCTCGACAAAAACCAGTTCGCTACATTATCGAGAAGCATCAAACGAGTCTTAAGAATGTGGTATTCCCTTTCGGTTTCTATGGCATCCCCGCCCTTTCCCTTTTGTTCAAAACCGGTCGACGCGTGCGCATATCATCGGGCATACCGCCACGTTTTAAAGTAATACTATTTTTGTAAAAGATAGACGGCGCTCTACACTACTGTCCGCTATCTCTTTCACACAACTGCAATAATGTTACTTGTAGAGGTGGTGTTACGTCCTCAGAAGTATCGACGACGTGCAATTTGGCAGATTCGTTTTTTGAATTTGAAGTTTGGTGCGGTTGTAATTTAATGACTATTTGTTTTGAATTTGGAATGTTAAGTGGGTGTTTTGTTTGGTTTCGCAAATTAATAAAAGCTTTTTCTGACATAATTTTAAGATATTGATTTTTTATGAATTGTAAGCGAAATATGGTATCTAGGGCGACTCAACACTAGGAGAAGACTAAATTGTGAAAACTGTATTTAAATATCTTACAGAAATTATCCAAGCCATTTAAAGAACTGTTACATGATTAAGTACGATTTCATATTACTGGTTTATAATAGGATGACATAATTGTGTAGTAAATTACTTTAAAATTTTATTTAAAGAAGCCATTAACATCAAATTATGGTTAACACGGTCACATGACAAATAAAACGGCAGTAAAAATCTATAAATACTTTATGCACCAATAACCTAATTTACCCCCATTTATTACGACCAACGTCTTGTCATACAATCGACTCTTGCGCATGTACGAGTATATGCGGAATGAAGGAATGCGCCCAATCCCGTCAGACCTGTGAGACGAGGTATAGAAGCCTTGGGACCTACTACCAACTTCTAAAGTAAGGCTGTTGCAGATGTGGAAGCGAGATAACGCTCTATACGACATAGAGCGGCGTCTCTCTTTTACAACTGTGTTAGTACTGCTTTAAAGGGTGGTGGTAGGTGGTGTCTGATGCAAATATTCAGATTTTAACGTCAGAGCTACTTACCATTACTTCATTTGCAGTATTTTTATGTTAAGCTTCTTTTAATTGAAAGGAAAGAGGTGTTTTGTAATCGTTGTGTATGTTCTTCAGGATGTTTTTTTTTTTGTTTTAGGTCACTGTAAAGAGAAAGAGAGAGGTCTGGTTCGAAGCGGTGCAAGATTGAAAATCATGTAGGAACTTGGTTGCGGCCTTTGCCAAGCAGTGGGACACTACAGGCTAAGAAAAAAAGAGACCAGTGTAACATTAGGCGCTGTTAAATATCAGTAAAGCTACATACCTAACTTTTAATAAGTATTAATTTTTTGGACCAAATTGATGAAAATGGACATTTTACGTAAGACCAGAAAAAATATTACCAGAAAATTCGCAACAAAAAACACTAAGGTAGAAATATTTCCAAAAATAGTTCTAAGTAGGTACATTTATTCTACATAATATTCTGACCCGAGGTCTGTATTATCAGGGTCCGTTTGACCCAATAAACCGGGTTCTTTTCTTTGCAAACTGGAAGATTAATGCTAAGATTTCACGGGATTTTACCTCGAATAATACAGAGTGATTTTTTTTCTCCCCTGTCGGCTTTTTAGCCGATTTAGCAACAGTTTGAACACAGTATTGTGTGTTTTGACGTGAGATGTTGAATTTTTAAGGTAAAATTGAAGCTGGGTTTTGTAATGGAAGCTGTGTTGTGTTGTGTGCTGTGTTTTTTTTTGTAGAAGACTGTTTTTTGACAAGCGTGCTGGTCTAGTGGTTAGTTAGGCTTTGACTGCTGTACCAAAGGTTGAGAGTTTTATTCCTCCTCAGACCAAATGCTTGCATGATGAGCACGATCATTTGTTCTGTGTCTGGATGTGATTTATCTATAATACGTATAGATTTAGAAGTATATAAGTATTTTTTGTTTATAATAAAATATTTTTCAGTAAAACTAAGGCTAGGCGCAAACAGGCCACCAACCACCGCCACCGGAGGCCAGCGACAGCCACTTAACACGCTTTTTCATATATTTTGTATAGACACGCCGCACACGTGTAGCCGGTGGCGGCCACTTGCTACTAAAGTGTCCGCGACTCGCTACTTGTGGTCGCTACGGGCCACACAAGACGCCGACACTCACCACTGTCGCATTGCTCCACCCCCCGCGCAGTTAAATGTAAGACTTCGCAGCAGAGAGCGGGTTATAAAATGTGGCGGCTTCCGAACACCAGTGGCTGTCGCTCGCTTCTGACACTGTTACAAAAGTGGCGGAAGCGCGCGACAGCTGACGGTGGTCGTGGTCGGTGGCCCGTTTGCGCCAAGCCTTACTTATAATCCGCTATACATATAACTTACATACAAGTATGTGATAGGTATACAATACCATACATCCGTAAGTACAACACACAATCGAATGATTACAAGTGAACGAACTGTCCGGAGTATGGGACGGTAATTACGTTAATAATGCTGGCTGAATGAACTAATGTCGTTGAACCGAGCATTCAGCCGCAAACAATGGCATTCAGTGTGAATACCTGATGCGGACGTACTAATATTCGTTAAGTTTTAAAGAACACCATGTTTGAAAACAAGTATCTATCTATTTTCCTCCTTTTTTTTTGGTTTCTCAGTGGAAGTTTTCATGGACTATCAGCTGTCTGGTCGCCGCCGTCCGGAAGTCCAGCCTATAATAATATAATAATGTGTCAGGACCGATTTCGGCCACGGCGGCCAGTGTTACTATGACCCCAGCCAGCTACGCGGGACATATAGTGCACAAGCGCGTGCGCAAACACAGGTGCATTCTCTGTTCTTTCAGCTTCATAAAGATGTCAGCATATAATAAGAACCTATAATCGTCCCACTGCTGGCCACAGGCTTCTTCCCATATAGGGAAGGTTTGAGCATTAGTCACCACGCTAACTCACTACGAGTTGGCGATTTCAGATCCCAATGTTTGGAATCCAGGTTTCCTCACGATGTTTTCCTTCACCGTTTGCCAGTAGTGTCTTTGTATGATTAAAAAAGTTCTTGTAACTTTGAAAAATACACATTGGATGCCTGCGATGGGGATCGAATGCATACTGATCCATATTAAGAACCGCAAGGCTTATCATTTTAGCTACAAATAAATTAGTTCATACTTGTATATAATATGAGACTCATACCTAAATACAATGTACTCAAAGCACCCATTCCTCCAACCCTTATAAAAATAATAATACATATTACGTTTGTTACACAGAATACTCATTTGCGTGAACATCATACAATTTCTATGTCTCCGCGAGAAAAAAATATAAAGAATTGTTTTCAGTACATTTTCTTGTAATATAACGCATAATATCGCGATTAAATGGCGTATATCTAGAAGGTTGTTGTGTGGTGTGACAAAATATGGTTTCTTGTGCATTACAATAAAAAGTTAGTATCGAAAAATATATTTAATATTTTTGATGAAAGGGTTTCGAGGTGTGGTTGGAGTTGGATCAATTCTTAGATATTTGCGTATACTACAGACGAGTGAATTTTTCCATAAATAATAAAGAAAACAATAAATTGTATTAAAGTGTAACTTGTAGTGTCCAATGAAGAAGTCAATGAATCAGCTCTCGTAGTCAAAAGTCAGCCAGGCTTTTGATACTGTTTTGAATATATACAAATCCAATGGTTTCAGGCCAATATAAAATTATTCCATACAACTTGTTAAAGAAGTAAGATTAATTATCATTTTCATATAAAGCAAATAATTTTACACAAAAACTTGAATACCTGGAACATTTTAAAAACTTTACCAAATAACTCATTCAATTCATTCACTCACGAACCCTTTACAATCAGCCAGAGACTTGCAACGCATTAATTCAATTCATAAATTGACCGAATGATTTCTGTACACGTTAATTGAATAAAATCCGTTTATTTTTCAATTAAATTGAATTGAAATAATTCATCTGATGATTTGATTAAGGGTTGTTTGTTTTATTGACGTTTAAAATTTATTTTTGGTGTTTTCACCTTTATTTGCGACTGTACTTTATGTTTTTTTCTTTGATGTGTAATTGGATAATGTGTTGCAGTGTAGTCGTGACGAAAATATGTCAAAATCAATTATATTATTTTTGAGCGATACCTTTTGCTTGGTTCGCTTTTGTTTTAATTAAGCATAATTATTAAATTAAGAAGCTGAGATAGCCCAGTGGTGGTCATACCACTGGGTGGGACAGCCAAGTCAAAGGTCTCGAGTTCAATCCCCACAGCGCCGAATTCTCACCGAATTCTCGATATCATGCATTTATACATTTTTATAATGTCCGATATTATTATAATAGCTTAATGTTTAAAAATCCATCGGAGAAAGTCTAAAAAAAATAGAGTATCATTTTAAAGCGAAACACAATTTTAATACCCATTAAACTTCTCTTACACAATAATTTAATTAATTACACCCAAAACATTCTAAAACCAACCAAGCACTTAAACTAGAAAACCTAAATTAAGTACACAAAAGGAGAATACTAAAAGGCTACAAAGCTATTGGCTGCGGTTTAGCCGGCCGGCTATAATAATCACTTTGATCACTCACTCGGCAATTTGCGGCTAAACGCTTTTCAACTATTTTGTTAAAGTTTGTTTGACTATCTGCATATTCTGCAATTTTCATAATTAAACAATTGAATTGGATTTTTCCTTCGATTTGAATATTCAATTCGGAAAATTATTAGTGTGTGTTTCGTTGTGAAACAAATAATATTAAAAATCTAAAAATCCTATCGAACTGCGTTCCAGAGATACCAAGCATTCATTCGTTCACTCACCATTGGTTTTCTGACATATTACATACCTTGCCAATGCAGTAAATTGATAGCAAAAATGCAGAAATATTGCTATTAATCCATTGGCACGATACTATACACATACTTTGCAAAAGCCAAAAATTACCGCGGTAAACTTGTTTCAGGACATCGCAACACCCAATATTGACTTAATGCAACTAAGCAATTAGATAGCAAAAATTGCGCAAATTTTGTCTCCTTTTGCTAAAGCAAGATACAAAATACCCTCGTCATAGCAATAATTGTGCAAATTTTGCATTCTATTTGCAATCACATGATACCTTATACCACTGCCGGTACTCAAAAGGTTCATTCCGTTCAGTATAGCCATTCAATACAGCAGTAGGGTAGTTTCAATGGCAGCCATTGTAGTGACTTCTTGTTCAATAAAACGATTTTCAACCTATTTAAAGTTATAAGGGATCATCCGTTTTCATGTGTGCGACGTTTAAAATGGGTCAACTTTGAAAGAGAAATGATAGAGGTAAAAATTCTGTAGGTTTTATAAAGGGGACATTTAGATGAAGTTTGGTTTTATATTGGGCCTATTTAAAAATGTATATTTTACGTATGATTTTAATTTTATACTGATCCAATTGCTGCCTTTAAGTTAACTGACAACTTTTCTAGGCTCAAAAACTCTAAGAACGATATTAAGTACCATCGTTAAGCACTATTCCATCACGTATAGTGTCATCGGCTCAAAAATTAAAAGAATTTTGTAAATGAAGAGTAATTTTGAGACAATATACAAAGCATTTCTTGAAACTATTTTGGGTTCTGTACAAAAAGTTTTCTATACTCAATACAGATATCTAAAAGGGTAAAAAACTCTAATTCCATTTTATTATCATAGGTTCACAATCCGATAACCGAAATAACGATTATTAAAAGTAATTGTTTTAATAGGCGACCTTTTTACTAATTCTTTTGACCTTTAGTTTTAGACTTACGTGTATTATTATTAGGAGGCTTTAGTTGTAAAGGTCTTTCTTCCCTTCTTAATTATGTCTCAATTTTTGGCTATTTAAAGACTAGATCTATACAAAAAATTATGTCTCGTAACGAAAATAACACAATATTAAAATCTAAAGAAACTAAAAACCAAAATCCAAGAATTCCTTCAATTAACCAGATTTAGTATTTACATTAAGCGACTATCTTACGGCCTATCGTCCTACTCATATTATAACCGTAAACTAATGTTGTTGACGCTTCAACAGCTAGACTTATTTTAATGCTATTTAGTATGGAGAAAGCTTGCACCCTAAATTGACTCATAGGCTACCCGGCTGTGTAAAAGGGGGTTAATGCTTCGCAGCTATAACCAACATACACGTGGGCGAAGCCGCGGGATAAATCTAGACCAAACTGTATTTCACTTAATTTAAAATGAAAAAATATGATGCCAAACTTAAACAATCAATCGTTTAAAAAAAATCATCAAGTACTTAGTCAAGCGATTAATCAATAATATTAAATAGACAGTGACTATTTGTTTAATATCGCGTTTCAGAATATACTTCTAAAGTGATTTACTAATTATTACGCAATATAAATTAAATTTTGCATTTAATTTCATCACCTGTCGTAATTTTTAATTTAATTACGCGAGATGGAGAATCAACAGTATCTGCAATAGCCGATACTAATTAATTAATTAATACAATCTCTTTCGGATTGTTCATCAAGCAAAATTTCAAATAGCAAGAAGGACCCATTGTGTTCGCTGCGTATCGAATAATTTTATTTGTTTTAACCATTTTTTCCTGAATAACTACCGAATTATTAAGACCGATGTGATTGGCCAATAGTCTAGCATAACTAACCTTAAGAAAGGGAATTCAACCAGAACTTCTTTTGATAAGAATAGACTATCTTGAAGTAGTCCAAAATTTGGAATAACTTACGCTATGGTATGACTTATCGCAGTATCAAGTCCAGTTCTTATCCACTGTAAACATTGTCTTTTTGTAAATTTACAGCTTCACAAAAAGGTAAAAAAAAGTACTAAACTAACTCACGTAAAACAAAAAACAAATAATATCTTCATTAGTATCTCCAAAGTTCAAACCTAAAAAAACTAATAATAAAAACTCCAAGGTTATAAAAAGAGGTCAAACTCAAGAGGTTATTACCTCTAAGCGCGGTCACTAAGGTATCTATTATTTGAACCCTTTCGAGGTCATTCAAGTTCAAGGACAATTTTAATGGGGTCTAAGAACGACCTTTGCCGATACAGCGACATCTGTTGGTGATTGGGGCAACTACGCATGTAGTTTCGTAAATGAGCTGCGAATTTGTGTATGGTATCGCCATCTGGTGTGGAAAGTTGGAAGTGTTAGTGTATTGTGCTATGGTTTAATTTCGATTCATACAATGCGGTTAATATTTGTAGAGGCTTCGTTTATAGTTGTGTTTATCTTGTTATTAATTTTGTGTAGGTACCTATGATTATTAGCATAAAACGATAAAATTTTAAATTAAAATGGATATATTTTTACTAGCTATTGCCTGCGACTTTAGGAGGAATTACTCTCGCAAAAAAGATCAAGATAGATGGCCAATTCTCAGAACAACCCGATATCCACACAAAATTTCATAAAAATAGGTCAAGCTATTTTGGAGGAGTACGGGCACAAACATTGTCACACGAGAATATAAAGATATATTCAAAGTTATTAAATCCAGGTCAACACTGGTTTCAAACTGTAATGCCAAAAGGGGTACTTTTAGGTAATTGCCAGAATAATAGCATGAATAACAAAGGAACAATGCTAATCTAATGACACAGTACTAAAACACTTCCATCTATCTAATCTAGAAGCACAAAAATCAATACCGACCACTGATAGAATCAGATACCATGACTATTAAGCGCTTATCGGTGTGATAACAGTCTATCAGATTACTGCCTACTTTGATCAGTGAAAGCACATCCATAAATGTGTGGAAAATAAACTTTTTGAAAATGGCCCTAGGATTGTACCTTGAGGGATACCGAAAGGTAACATTATGTTATTGGCCTGAGTAGGCCTCCTTGGAAAACACAATCAAACATAAATAACTGATTTTGCTAATTTAATTTAATATTAACTCATAGTGGATAAATAAGTAGTACTAACAGAAGGTTTACTTCCAACGGGTAAGTTACTTTAAAAAACAATGTTTTGTGCCGATTTATGTTACAGTCAAACTGTTTTAAATGGCTAACCTAGAGTAACTAAACCCTAAAGGCTTAATTAAAAGAGTTCGAATTAGGATTCTACGTCAGTTAATGTACTAACAAAACAATTTGCAATACCTGATACAGTATAAAACAAAAATGAACTATACACCAAGTAGAACAGAGCTCATTTTGCAATAACCCAATCGAATGCTTGAGCTAGTACTGACCAAGCTAGCTCCAACAGAGTCAGGACTTTACGTCACAAGTACTACTTACGATTCTGCTAACACCACAAGTTATAATTAATCACACGTGCGACAATGTAACGGCTGTCATTGTGTCGCAACAGCGCTTGCGCAGTCCGCGAACAATAGTTGTCGGCTTGCCGGTAACGCTGACATATGATTTAGAGATTTGCAAATTTGGTTTTGTATGGCTCTTTAGGTTATGTGACATTTATAATGTATCTGATGATCTTACTTGTCTGTTAAGTGGAGATCGAACCCGAAATCCTTACGCACTGTCATCATCATCTTTGGCGAAACCTGGTCCTATTTGCACGACGTATTTATCTGGCGTTTCTTCTAATATTTTACCTTGCAGTGCTGGAATGTTAGGTCCAACTGTATAAATAAGACGTTTACCTGAAACAAAAAAAAACTATCAGCACAAACGTCATAAGTCATGAAAGAAATACAATACCTACAATAGTTTTAGACAGCACGAAAAAAGAAAAAATCTTTTTATGGAGTAAATAGCAGATACCTATTCTTATAAAGGAAACCTAGTTATTTACAACATTAATATCATATAAAATGCATGTATGTGGCTCTTACGAAGCACCTCGTCGTTGCGGTCCTATTTTTACAGCAAACCATAAAAATAAATAGGTCTATGAAGTAATCGTGTAACACCTTCAGTGGCTATTTTAGGATTACCAACCCTATTCTTTGGTCATAAGAGTCTATTTTCATTGGACTTGGCACTAAAGAAAATTGTTTTCTAAGATGGTTGCAGGAGAAAATTGGTGCAGCATTTTATTTTGTCAAGACTATTAGGTAAATTGAATGGATCATTGATCGGTAATATCTGCTAATATTTACAAAATATTTTACCACCCATGTAAATTAAATTCAACTTCATGTAATATTATTATTATTCTTCAATTTAAAACGCCAACAACTATGTATTCAGTTTTAATTACCTATGCGTATAGGAGTTTAATTATAATTACAGGAAAACATTGGGTAACCAATGTTTATGTACCTGTAATAATTATTTTTATACCAGGTAAAATCTTTGTTGTTGAACTAGCTTAGCTCTCCAGATTCTCACGCCTTAACCCATTCCCAAAAGACAGAATGCTATCAAAATCTGGAGGTCTGGCGGTGACCCGCCAAGTGCAGCCCTCACATTTTAACAAGAAACTAAAAAAATTTAGAAACTGGTTTGTCTACCAAATTTGAAAAATCAACAGATCAAAAAACGATCAGATCAATACGTTTGGCGAGGTCACTAGTCATAAGATAAACTGTAAGATATACATACATAATAAATAAATAATAAAAAAGACTTAAAATATGTATATTCTTTTCTTTTAAATTATCTCGGCTATTCCATTTCTAACAGAACGAGGATACTTTTGATTAGATTTGTTCGTGTGCGCTATAAAAGTAGACCGCCAAAGAATGCCCAATTTAGGAAATAAGTTTATTCTTTCGTAGAACTTCAGTAAATCACATTATATGCCGGACATTCGGCCAATACGGAACATAGGCAAGAATGGTAGGATCACGACTGGTCATAGGTCAATGTAGAAGGCACGATGTCGTCTAACATACACGCTATACAAAACTGAACCTTATTGTAAAGGGATAGACTCGCTTTTCCAAGTACAAAATATTATAATCATATTTAATTTTGTAGAATAAGCGATTTTGAACTTTATCCCTTTATGTTATGGTTGATTGTTGTGTATATAGGTAGTACATATGAAAGTCAAGAAAGTAGCGTGATTTAATATATTAGCGGGTAATATTTAGATTAATAGGTTGTTGTATAAAATATAAACAGATTATGATCTCGGTAATTAATTGTTACTATAATTATTTCGTTCACGAAGACCTTTGTTGGAAAAATGGCATAGTAGATAAAGGAAATTTTAACGTTTCCTTACAAAAATATACTAACTAGATTTTGTTGCTTAAATACACAATAGTGTGTTATGTTTTTCTAATATTGACCTGGTAGTTAGTTAGTTCAAAAATTTCTATTAAATTGAAATTTATGATAACCAATATTTTGCTACTTATATACTTTGTACTTTTGTTTCTGCAATATTTTTTTGTCTCATAAAACAATTGACAATCGTGGTGTCCGTACTCCGTGTGGTGTCCGGATATAAAGAATAGCACCACCCCATATCCTCCACTGGGTGTCGTAAAAGGCGACTAATGGACCTTAAGACCCAGTGCACTGTACCAAGCACCTTGGGTCACCCGAATGGTGGCGGGTAAACAACCAACAATCGCATTCCCAAAGAGGGTTAGTGTCAGGCAGGCGGCCGACTATAAAACCATAGCCAAAACTGTAAGCAACACGTCTAGAAGACGTGTTGCGCCGACCCCAAATAATAATTGGGATAAGGGCAGGGGAATGATGAAAACAATTGACAATCGTAGAAGAATTTGAGGGAGCCCTCTGCGTAGTAGTGGAATACTACAGGCTTGAAACAGAAAATCAGTGGTATTGTCAAAAAAATCAAAAAATCTCGGAAAATATCAAATCTACTGTACATGCAACAAGCATACAAAGGCAATTTGGATTTCAGTACGATATATCAGTAAAGATTAAAAAATTGTCTTAGGTTTAGATTAAAAATAGTATCCATATAGGTCAAACAGCAGAATAGCCAAAGTCCTATTAGCGGGACGGTAGAGGGTTCTCTAGGCACTCGGTATAATGAGGCTATGTGGCATCTTGTTATGTTAGCCTGGTACCTAGGCCAGGCCTTTGCTATGGTAGTTTAATGGTCAAACGTGTTGTTGGTTTTTGGATGGAGACCATTTGTAAAGAAAGCATTAAAAATATTTTAAGTATTTATATAGAGGCTGGTTTACGTAGACCATTAAAATAAAGAAACCTTTGTTAATCATTTTTTTTTCGGATTTAATTACAGACGTTCAATCATCATCATCTTCCTGCCCTTGCTGCCCTTATCCCATTTTACTTGGAAAGACGTCCAATATTTATTTTATCGTAAATATTTTTTTTAACAATGTATCACACATTGTGAGAAACTGTACTGAGCAAGAAATATTTTTGGTTTAATTATTAAACTAAACCACTTATTTATTCGGTTATATTATCAGCAAGTAATATAGCCAGTTAAGTAAAGATATTTGCAATAAAAAGCATAGAGTCAAAACGAAAATCTTCTTTTGAAGTTTCTAAAAAGCACGTCATTGTGTATCTGTTACAATAACTGACAAATATTTTAAGTCTCATAAAAAAATATTACTAAATTAAATGTTTTTTTTATTTTTCGTTAAATAAGATGTTCAAATAAAGTCACTTTGTTAAGAAAATTCCTAATATCAAATGCATGCTGGCCAAGAATTAAAAACCCTATCCAAAATTGATAAAAATATATTTTTCCACATTCCTGGCAATTGTAGCATTCAGGGGCATAAACTCCGGGTAATCCCAATGAGTATATTTTTAAAACCCAATTACATTTTATAGCGCCTGATTAAAATGGGTTAAAATTGCAATTATCCGCTTAATTCTGTTTTTACAGCATGTACCATCGTAAATTTAAAAGATTGTAGGTATCCTCGAATTTATATTAACTAAAACATAAACATTATCAAACGTAAATTGACAAAAATACAAGCATAATAATGTAATGATGCCTTTACCAGAGGCGATATAGAATCTACTAAAAAAAACCATCAGAAGTACTTACATAAGAAAAATAGATAAATTCTAATTTATTACTAAACAAAAAGAACAATATATACAAGGAAAATAGGAAGGAATTATTATCTCCTTCAATTCAAGTGCCTACCTACTTTTCAATTGCAAAATAAACATATTACATTATTAAAACGGGAATTACGCGTAACATGTATTTTACCTGTAATAGCTTAACGTTTCGACCAAGAAGGACTAGCCGAAACTTACAAACAGTCTGGTCACAACCACGAATAGTCGCATACTAAAAACATGCAACGCATTGATCTAAAATATTCACCAAAATTATTACCCAAACAATTGAACTCCTACCATTCTATATACAAAAGCAAACAGCACAAAACTTCACAAAAACAAAAGTTAGTCAAATTATTCTAGTAGTAACCCTTGGCTATCGTGATGGTTACGTTTAAAGTATAAAATGGTCGGACCTGCCTCAACACAGTACTGATAGGGCAAGGGCATCGGACGGGC
Organism: Chrysodeixis includens; assembly: GCA_941860345.1. Classification (NCBI taxonomy): domain Eukaryota; kingdom Metazoa; phylum Arthropoda; class Insecta; order Lepidoptera; family Noctuidae; genus Chrysodeixis; species Chrysodeixis includens. Next base: position 472,920 of record CALNXA010000001.1, read on the forward strand.
ACGGCGCGAGTGCAATAGTGGACATAGAGTAAGTGTGTGTGTGAGTAGCTTTTGTGTGAGAGTTTTATGCCTATTTTTATTAAGCTTCTGGAAGCAATTTTAACTATTTCAAAAGTTTGGTTAAAAGCAGAGGTATCCTGACTGATAGTTGTTAAATGTTTATTGAATGTTGGACTAACTGATCTGGAATACCGATTCAAATGATCAGTATTTTTTAACAGTTATGAAACCTTTTTATTTAAGAAAATTATGCGCAAAATGATACATGACCTGCATTTTAAAAGACACTCAAAAAGATGGTGGGTGATGAGCACGATCATTTGACCTGTGTCTGGGTGTAATTTATCTAAGTGTATTTATATGTATTTAGAAGTAGTAGGAAGTGTAAGTATGTTTATCAATAATCTAGTACTCACAGTACAAAGCTCTGCTTAGTTTGATACTAGATGGCGTTGTAAAACTCGTGGCATATTAAAAAAAACTTCACCTCACTATTTATACATATACAAATACCTTCCAATCTGACTCCAACTTCACAAAAATCAACATCATCTCACCATTCAACTTAGCGGTTTATTTTAATAAATACAATACATACAAAATCATTAAACCTAGTCACAGTCGCTTCTGCGCACCTACTCTTTGAGTTACTTGACCCCGCTCGTGGCCAGAGAGCGTTGCACCGCACTCAATTGGACGATGCGTATAGGTATGTATTGCTGTTCCGTGTGTAGGTGTGCTAGTATATGTATAGTAGTAATTTGTAACGATTATGTTGGCAGATAAGGATAGCAGGAGGGGGGATTGATTGGCGTTTGTTTTTTTTGTTATTTAAGCAGTTTTGCTGACGTCATCTCTTGTAAATTTATTGCGTGGTATATAGTTTGGTGAATTATAATAATAGTAAGCCTATATTGTTGCGAAAAAAAGGAAATATGCTTTGAAAAAAGACCCCACAAACAGATTTTTATGAAGATTCTTTAATCGCTTAGTTTTTTTTCAAGATCCAGGCTCGGCCTAGTTTAGATATTGGTATACAAAGATTTGTATTAATCTTTTTACATCTAAGTTAAGTACTCAAAGTAGTGTATTATTTTTGGTTACAATAATTACTTTTTTGTTTATTTATAGTTTTCAACAAGACCCACCGCTAAAAGCAATTTACAGGGCCAAAATTCAATATAAAGTGATTTCTTCTTCGTCTTTAAACTTTTAAGCTACAAAGATAAAACACAAGCTTTTTAGTCACAGAATACTTACTACAGTAACCAAAACTCAACAACAACTAATCATCTAACGTCATTTAAATCACCCTATTCAATTTCAACACCACTTTCGCCACCATCCTGCTCCGATACAAATCTTAGCAGGTTCAACAAAAACTAGCCAAGTGTGAGTCGGACTTGCGCACGAAGGGTTCCGTACTATCATCTCTAATGAAAAATCACGTTTATTGTAGATATACTAATCAAATATTCAAGTTTCTTCCCATTAATTAAGATCGAGTAAATAATTACGTTTATTGTAATGGATACCCCTTAATGTTTCACTTTTTTTTTATTTTGTGAAAAATTCAGCTTCCTAGCCATCACGGTTTATAAGATACAACCTGAAGACAGACAGGCAGACAGCGGAGGCTTAGTAATAGAGTTCCATTTTACTCTTTGAGTACGAAACTCTAAAAACTAGCCAACATAAACAACAATTTCTAGTTTTATTTACCTCCACAAGATTGTACAACCAAGTTGCTACCAATTGGACTGGTGAAATTTCCTGGAGTACACTCGAATAAAGTTTAACTATTTGTTTTTGTTCTGTCTGGGCTTTCGTCTGCCTCTATTGGGTTGTGGGCGGTTATATAACGAACTTTGAGCTAGTGTGGAGAGAAATTTGATGATGGTTAGTGTATTTATTTTTGGAGTATTAGATCATCATTCCCCTGCCCTTCTCCCAATTATTATTTGGGGTCGGCGCAGCATGTCTTTACTCATGCTGCTTAAGTTTTGGCTGTATTTTACGGCCGGCCGCCTGCCTGACGCCAACCCTCCTTGGGAATGCTGTTGCTGGTGGTTTACTCCCCACCAGAAGGTTGACCCGAGGTGCTAGGTGGTATGCACCGGGTCGTAGTTTCCCTTAGTCGCCTCTTACGACACCCATTGGTCGATATGGGTCAGCCCTATTCGCACCGGGACCTGCACGGTAATGTAGATGGTGTAAAAATTATAGAATGTGTCAGTTAAAAATAGTTTAGATTTGGAACAAAATTTGGTCATGTTGGGTATTGCTTGCTTGCTTGCTGCCGTCACCATCATCATCAGCCTATCGCAGTCTATTGACATAGGCCATAGGCCTCTCCAAGAGCACGCTACCGAGATCTGTTTTCAATCACTCGCATCCAGCTCATTGCTTGTTGACGCACTTACTTGTTGTTATGTCCTTTCTACCTGTCAATCAGCCATTCCATTTTCTTTTCTTAATCCTTTCACATAACCCAGAAACCATTCTTCACATCTTCATCCTAGGATCCTAATTTAGTAAGAAAATGGGTAACCATCCTCGCACCAATATGTCATAGCACCACAATATCACCATTTGAATACGATATGCTTGAAATTATTATTAAACCTTACACAATACTTCACAGGATTACCCAACAAGGTCCAAAACGAAAACAACAACATCTCCAATCGGATCAGCAAACACATCAGTCTTAACCAGAAGAAAACAATACTAAATCTACAGCCAAACCGAACTAAAACTTCCTTAAAAATAAACAGCGAACGTCGAACCGACTGTACTTTAACTTCCTACCGATATTGGACAACAAAATTTTCTCCCGTCGACAAAGCATAAAGCTTGGGGGGATTTTATTTTCATTCACTACAACCCTTAAATTCTTGGCTAGTTTGCTTTGTTCGGTCACAATTTCTTGTATTTCTGTAAGTTTCTTGATTATTAAGCCTTTGTCGGCTTGTTTAGCTTTGTGGGTTACGCATCGGGATGGTTCATTCTTTTGTTTTTAGTCTGTAGTTGTTTTGTGGATTTTTTTTTGGAAATATGTCTCTGGATGTCACGAGATAAGAAGTTAAAAAACAAAACATGCTTTTTTTCCTTACTTCTAGAATTTTTCCCTTTTTTGATCCTTCCGTACGTTAAAATCCAATTTCGTTCGAAATTGTATATACCTACTATTCAAATATAAGATGGTGCTAAATAAGCAAAACTTGTCTTAGCAATTTAAGCTCAGAATAATTTTATAGCCAACACCTATTCACTTTAAGTACTTCAAATAAATATACAGCACAAATCAAGAACGTATTGTGATAGAAATAAGTTACAGTGAGCAATAATTGCACAGCTGTGATTTAGTTAAGTTGCAGACAAGCTAGTACCGCGGTACCAGCCCACGTGGTGGATTTCCTCACCGACCGGTTTACCCACACAGGTTATGGGTACAGTGATAGCGGAGACTTTTATGTACCACGGTATAGTATAATAAAAAAAAATCATAATCTAATAAAGAAGAAATTGCAGAAAAGAGTTTATGGTAACTTGATGTGATCCATATGCGACAGAAACCATATTGATCTTAACTTGTTTTATTTTTTACCATCTCTGTACAGGAATGCAATTAATAATTGTGTATTGAATACCTAGTGAAAGCTAAGTTAAAAAAAAAATTAGTCAGAACAGTCAGAACAGAAGAGCAGCTGGATAAAATACTATAAGAACACAGCCTGAAGATTGAATTGCATAATTCTCTTGAAGATAAATATTTATTTTAAGAAACATGACTATTAGAGGATTAAAAAGTCATAACAGCTAATTGAGGATTTAATTGTTATTGTGTGATTAAAAATCTGTTTAGGATAAAACAAAAGCCTCGTTATAATAAAACAAATTGTTTGTGATGTAACTTCACTCGATTTATCCAAACTCCGCTAACACAAGTACCACACCGGCATTGCATAACGCTTACCGTTTGAACTCGCCATAATTATTTATATAGTTACAGTCATTACACAAGGTTTAGACTAACTTTACCCTCCATTTATAGTTACCATGAGGCGGTAACATGGTGTTTTTGACCCAGTTCAGCAAAACTACTAATGGGAACAGTTCCACGAACAAAATATGGTGTGATTTATAATTTTCTAAGAAACAATTTTCTTTTTAACCTAGTTCTGAAGAAAAATTTGAGCCTTGTTTAATATTTGAAAGTAAAGCACTTAAAGAATCTATTTATATGCTTGATACAGTTTTAGGCTTTTACAGCCTTCCAGAAACCGGGGTTAATACGGCAAATACTAAGAAATGAAGACCATAGCAAAGCATTGTGAAAATGGATACCCGATACTTATTAGGAGTAGTAGTTAGAAGGAACTATTCATATCACCAAACATATAAAGTTAGAACATTTTGCCGAAAAATTTGAAATAAATGACGTGAGACTGTTTTTAAACTTTCACGACTTGTACACGTCATATTTATGACAACAAACGGGTCTTATTCGCGTTTACATAGTCCACTAGTGAAAAGAAGTAGGTATCTATTGAATAAGACCCGTTTGCTGTCTAAAATAAAAGACGTGCGACACTTCCAGACATAATTGACCCTTACAACCAATAATGCGCAGCTTGTTTAATATAAACACTTTGATACAAAAACAAACATGTTATGATACGGTCTGCAGGCATTATTAGTATAAACCACTGATGTTGTTTGTTCCGCGAGATCACAGCCAGTTTCGACCAGGCAGCCGACCAAACAATGGTTGAATCACAACCCAGCTGCTTCGTTGCGCAGTATGATTTACTACTGACGGGTTAGCTAAGAATAGAGGAGAGGAACAGATGTGTCAAAGTAATAGGTTAAGATATTTTTTTAAGCTTGGAATATACATAGACCCACAATTTTGGACAGATGGGTCAATGTGATAAGTTAGGTAAAGTCAAGATTTTTTGAAACTTGGAGTATACGTAGACCAATATAGGGAGAAAAGAAATGTCCTTTATTTTTTGAATAAGTCAGATCACATTCTGTCCTTCTTCATCATCATTACTCTTAGTGTAAACGTAAATAAATATATCTAATTCAAAATTTGACACATTTCAAGAGAAAAATTACCTACTTTAAATTTAATCTCGACGTGATGAAAAGATTGCCGAATTCATTAATTTAATACATACCTAGGACTAAGAAAAGTGTTCTTTAGGTAACAACAGTATAGCGTTTGTAGTTTGACCATTTCAAAATAAGCAAATGATTCGAACTGTTTAGAACTTTCAGAGGTTCAACTTCAGGCCTTGAATAGGTTAATTAAAGCTCAACAATTTGACGTATCTGTCCTGTTTCCATAATCTATGAGCAATGCAACATTAACCAGTTTCAAACGTATTTTGCACTAACGCGGCCGATTGATACGACAATTTCGCAATGTTAGGCAAATTAGAATGTGCCGTTTGAAATTGTGCCTACCTTGTGTTTGGTATTTGTTATGCTTTCCAGTTTGAGGTCAGCCTTTGGGCCGTACGTTGAAATGCTTGGACATCAAATTTGGTCTATCCTATTTTTAACATGATCAAATCCAGTGGCGAAATTTCAACAAGGATTTTTTTGGCATTTGATTCACTTAAGATTACGAAACTTGAATGCAATTAATAAATTCATTATTTGGTTTTGAAAATATGAACTGTAGTGATATTTAATGGGAGAAAAATATCTTCTTGAACATGATAATTATGTAGGTTTGAAAAAAAATCAAGGTAAAATTTAAGTTTGTGCATCTATCGTAAGCTCCTAACTCAATTTTCCTTGTTTTTTTTTTATTTCTTGAATTTTCTATAAAATTTCCTTCGAAAAAATTTTAAGAACTTATTTGTGCATCAAATTCTTATGATACCTTTCAAAATTAGATATTAGTTGGCAGTATCATAAATAAAAGTAATATAAAAAGATGATGTAAAACTGTCTTTTAAATATGATGTTAATGAAATCGAGCATGTTTGTATATTATCATTACGATGGTCGTTAAAACAGCCATTTTGTTTTAATAGTCACAGTGCATCTTTTGGAGCAGTAGACCAAGCAAGATATAAGGATATATTCAAGATAATTTTACTTTTGCATTTTCCAAGCAAAATTGGGACCAGTTCCTCTTCTTTGCCTATTTTTAATTATTATGATTCTGGGCAATGTGTATTATACATCCATTCATCCTTTCTACTCATCATCTCAGTATTCAGCCACACTATCTAATCCATTATCTCCACACACAATTACACACAGATCATCATCATCATCATCATATTCCTGCCCTTATCCCATTTTACTTCGGGTCGGCGCAACACGTTTTTTCCTTCCATTTTCCTCTATCAGACGTCACACTTTCATTACTATCACTATCACAATTACACAAACATTTTATAAAATAGCAGCATCAGAACTTGTAGCTACTGTTTCAATTCTACTATCTTTATCGTAGCAGAAAATGTTTACGACATCAAATATATCCGGTGACGGGCAGATGTCATAAATAAGCTCGTAAAACATTTTATACATTTCAAGTGCTATTGGATCGGTAGCTGTGTCATGGTGCTGAATTTTCTATCGATTTATTAGTTTAACCTATTTCGTTTTATGAATATTTTTTGTCTGGAAGTTAGTGGATGACATTCTTTTAGGCAAAAGGAAAAAGTGCAAAAATGAAGAACGGATTTCGATCATTGCACATCTTGAAATATCTGATAAACTGTATTTCATTAAATTGCTGTCTTACACTAGTATCTTTAACTGTTGAAGTATCGATAAGTTAAGATTTATGATACAGTCAAACTATACACAAAATTCTCGTGTCACAATGTTCGTTATCGTACTCCTCCGAAACGGCTTGACCGATTCTCTTGAAATTCGGTGAGCATATTGATTCGGCCAACATCTAGTTTTTCTCCAGGAATTCGTTTTTTTTTTTAACTTTCGCGGGAGTTACTAAGGCGTACAAAGTAGCGGGCAATAACTAGTAATTCTATATATGCACGAGTATATCTGTCATCGTAATACTAAGACAGGATCAGTCAATGACCGTTGACGGATGTATCGTAATCACGTCTTTAATAATATTATTACTTTATAGAAATTATGTGCTTTCCTGTTTGTAAACTACTGACGAGTATTGAGATCGAAGATTTGAATACTATGATGTAATAGTCGTCTGGGCAAAGGTCTGAATGTTAAACAGTTGCTGGATGAGTCTTGGTGTTTTATAATACCATAATATAACACCATAAACTAAGCAGAGCTTGTATAATGAATACTAGACAACAGCTGATAAACATACTTATAATATACTTCAGAAAGAGACGGCATTATAAGAAGAATACATAAAATTACCTATCAATCCATGATTAGGTCAAAAGTTGGAAGACAAAAATTGCACGTGCCTTGGTAGAGATCTAATTTCAACATAAAGCGAAAGGCTGAGTTAATTCAAGAGAAGAAATCGATTTTGTATAGGTTACTCATATTGGTAATTAATGCTTGAACCATCCAGCAAAACCTTAGGACACCCTAAGTCCGAAGAGAATACCTTAGTTTCACTTGAATCATAAAGTCTATGATCATATTGTATTATAATGTGTGTACAGTCACGAGCAAAAACAAATACTCGATTAAACAATTTAAGATTAAGTTCTAATCAAATAATTTATGAAACCGTGAAACTTTCGTTGAATATCAAGAACATTCCATAACAGCTTAAGATATTTCGCAGAAGAAATCTACTGCAGCTGCTTGGTCGTGTATACATGTTTTTGCTCGTGACTGTACCTCACACAAGAGGTCATCACCCTTAATAACTATAATTCTAATTATATCCCGCGAATGATGTCACTTCCTATTGCATTGTATACAAGTTACGTCATCGGACAGCGCTGGGAAAATGGCTATTACCTAGAATGCTATAGGATATACTATGAACATTGATTAATATGTAGATTGTTAGTACATAACATGTATAATTATGTATAATAATAGATATCTGAATTTGCAAATAAAAAGCTAAATGACTAGCATGTTGGTCTATTGGTGAGTGGTCCTGACTACTGTACTGGAGGTTGTGGGTTCGATTTCCACCCAGGACAAATGTTTGTGTGATGAGCACGATCATTTGTTTCGTGTCTGGGTGTATTAATTAATATACATGTTTTTAGAAGTGTATGTGCAGCTTGTATTATGAGTAATACGAGGTCCGCTTATTTTAAGACTAGTAGGCGTTCTGTGAGAGTCGTGGAATATTCGAAGCACGTGGTGGCTGGACCTACTACCAAATCTAAAAGTAATATTATTGCCAGTTTATAAGAGAGACGCCCGTATACGCCGTGTGCTCTCACGTTTTAACAACCACACAATCATATTACTTTAAGTTACCCGCAACTAACATCAGTAATTAGTAGTATTTAACATTTCGAAAGTGCCTAAATTGGCCTTTTTAAAGCCGAATTTGAAGTTAAATATGATAATTTTGTAGTCAAGATGTTACTGTAGGGAAACAGAAATTTCCCGTTGATTTTTCGTAAAAAGATTTAGTGATCGTAAGAGTTAAATTTACATTTATAACAAACACGAATCAAATAATAGCGCCAACATTTTATAATTTACGTGTGAAACTAAATTTAGCCTTGACAAAGAAACTCATAGGACACAATAATAAAACAATACAAAAGTTTCACTTTGAGAAACCATAATAATAAGAATATCCACTTGAATATTTTTTTGTAAATAAAAAATAGATTTAAAATATCCATAAAAACGATGAACGATATTCAAAACACAAAGTATTTCACTCAAATACCATACTATATAAAATACAGTATTCAACTGAATACAGGTAATAAAAGCTTGGAAAAATACTAAAAAAATGGCTCGCAATGTTATAAACGTTTCCAGTAACGAAATCTAAAAATACTGTGCATAACAGAAAACGCACTAAATCCAAGTATGTTAACAGTTATAGGCACTGCAATAAATAGTTTCAAAGATGAACTTCTGCAATATATTTGTACCATGGTTAGCAATTTGCCGGCCATTAACACGAACTAACAAGTTTCGTCGGCTTGATTACGTAAAGACAAAGTTATTTTTAACACATTTTAATTAAAATCTCAGATCTGACATCTAACACCGATCGGAACGCATAAACTTAACTATGATATACCTACAGACATAATGACTTACGTAATTTATAAATTTTAAGACTAGCCCTAGGTTTTTGATTGAATCTGCTGTCAAATCAACTGATCACGATTGTGATTGGTCACTTCGGTCATTGAAACTTACAACCGATCAAAGAGTTTAACATAAGACTTGACTGATGATTAACATTTTTTTGTGTTAATCAGCGTTTGAGAAACCAGGGATTAAAGAAACGCAGTATTCATAGGTTACATTTTCTTCCAAAAGTCTAAGATTTTTTAACATGTTTAATTTTAGCTGGAGTGACGAACTGTTACCGAAATATTGTACTGACAAGCAATTAGATATCGCCTTTACATTTTACTGCATGAAATCTTCTCTAATTACATTTAGAATTATCTGAAGGACTATGTAATTCAACAATACTAAACCTAAACGCACTTACAAGGCATCGTTACCAACCAATCACCTTACTACTAATAGCACTCAAACATTCTCAAATCAATTCACACTCGAACTAGATTCCGGATTCCGAATCTACAATAGGATCTTAACACATCCGGATCCGTACGTAACGGTATTCAGAATTGGGATTGCATCTCTATCCCAAGAGAGTCTCTTCACTCGCAAGCAGCTGCATTCTGGTTAATTCCAGATTGAACTGGATCCGATCAGGGATTTGATTTGTTAAAAGTACGGGTTATAGATTTTATAGAGTTCTTTGGGATTCGTAATGGTATTAAGGATTGGGAGTATGAAGGAAAATGGGATTTTTATGCTTTCATTTATCTTGAAATATGTTTATGTTCAGATGAAATATTTCAAGCTGAATAAGAACACCAGGCACTTGGTCGACTTCGCCCGTGATTAGAGCGCTGGCCTGTACTTTGCACAAATAATTAGGATGGCTATTAAAAGTGGTAATGCCGCCGGTCTCCTGAGCAGGTTTCTCCCCATTGACGGAGACGACGACATATTTTTTGACGGTTCGTAAATACGTTATTTCATAACTTCAGTTTTAATTGTAGATACTCTTTGTTTAGTATCGTTCATAGTTTCTATCACAGTTTCTATATTGATCAAATTAGTTTTACCTATCAGCATAAAAAGAAAAAGCTTAAAGAACTTCTTGGTAAACGATTAAGATGGAATTTTCATTATCTGCTTTTATACGATATCTATAGGTGAGAGTTCCTCTTCGTGCTATTTTCCACCCGGTCTGATAATAGAGGTATAGGATGAAGTGACCGTCGTGCTTAAGTTTGTTTGATTTAATTTTGTCTTTGCTGATCTTGTAAAGCTGTAGGTCTCTGATCTTCTTTGAAAAGGCGAGCCCTAAGGTGATGCTTCAAATTTGCATTTTTAACATCTTACACGAAACGTTAAATGGTAAAGAAAGGTTCTAAATTTACGAAATACCTTTCAGTGTATAAGCTAATAGTACAAAATAGGATTATAAAAAAGCAAAAACACATAATGATGATAATAATAGAAATTAAGACATACTTACACAGTTCAAATTAGAGAAATTAAAAATAAATGGAAATCAAAAATTGCCATGAGAAACAAAAATCAAAGCGCATGCTATCCAGTTTTATAAATAAAAAATCTTAAGGAACAAAGCATTTCTCAAAAGTCTTTGCAATATTTCTACAATTTTCAAGTATTATATAAGTTAAGAAATCCCAGTTGTAAGCTAGATCAATATTAAGAACAATTATATTATTTGAGTTCTATGAACGGAAACCGGACGAAGTTTAATGAAACTGAAATGGATGGTGGATCCATTATTTGTTCTTAGTAGATGGGTTTAGATTCGTTCGAATAGTATTAGACTTCCGTATTTATGTGTTATAGGTTGTGAAAAATATCAGTATATCGTAAAAGGCACTTAACTTTAACGTAAAGAGAAATGAAAAAAAAAACTGGATAAGGTACGTACTCAATCTGAAAATTATTGTCAAAAATTTGATCTGGGAGATCGCCAAAAAGGCTGGCGACTTTGCCACATTGAATTTGAATGCCTTTGTTTATCTTCTTTCTAAGTCAAAAAGCTTTTACCAAAGATTTTTTTTAAAATATGTTGGCACTCGAATCCTGTACTCATCCCATTTGTAACCTATTTTTTTCAACTAATTTATGCAGTTAGTCAAGTGTGTGCTTTCACGACTTTACTAGACTATGTTGAGTTTCGCAAATACTTCGAATTTCTGTTATTTTTAATTTTAGCAATGGCTGTGTTGTAACCTCATTCAACGTTTCATTTATCATCAATCAGATTTTTGCTTTGTAACGTTTCTCAGAATAATTAATGCTGCATCGAGCAATTCATTTGATATAATCCAATTACTAATACACATTTTATTTCACATTATTCACACAATCTTATAAATTTCCAATACATTTCCATATCAACATGTTTTATAACCCAAAAAAAAAGAAAGCAAAATCTTACAAAAGACACCTCCAAAAAAACAAGCATGTTCGATCCCAATCCACCCAGATTGATACATAAGACGGCTGTAAATAAAACTGCTTTCACAAATAAACTCCACAGTTGTACTATAAACTAGATAGCGCGTACAAATGTCATCTACCACCTGGCAATCCAATTTCATCTTGAGCGTCTCTCAAGGGATTTACTTGGATGACATCTACAGGTCGGTTCAATACTTCACTTATTCTGTACCTAACGCATTGAAGGCATTTGCGAACCTTATTTTGGTATAGATTGCTTTCTATACCGTTTGGAGTGTCGGAGTATTTTTGGGAAGTTAGGTCAGCGCCATCTAGGGGACGATAGGCGAGTTTGAAGTTAAATTGGTTTTGTAACTTTATATTTACTAACATTTTTTAGTGAAGGTGTTATTGATTTTATGAACTAGAAAAAAATCTAATAATTTTATTTTATTTTAAAAAGTAGGAGATAATACTCAAGTTACTCGATTATTTGAAATGCTAGCGACATCTAGTAACGATTAATAGAACAAAATAAACTATTACTGAAAAGAAAACTATTATTTGATTAAGATTGAATTAAATAACTCATATTTGCGTCATGTTAACTGATTAATAATATAATTCATAAAACAAAAAGTAGCTGCACGAATAACTGACTGTTTATTTTATTTTTTCTAAGCCTGTAGTATTGATATTACCAAGACAAAAACTACGAATTTCGGTCCCCAAACAAAATACTCACAATAAATTTTGTAGTGATTCTAAAAAAGCAAAATCTACTAACATACGCTATAACATTATAAACATAAAACATTAAACAAACGTTCAACTCGCATAAAATCTTCTTTGAAACGAAACTTACTTTGATTAAAAATAAAACGTTTTGTAAGGCTTTGCACATGTCCTCGGTAAGTACATTTTATCAGTGAGCAATCCCAAGAGAGGTACACTGAGCAGATCGAATACGTACTAACAGTAGATATATAACAGTAGATATATAGGGTACAGTAGATAGATATGTGAAGGTACAGCAGATTTGTAGTATAATAGATTTATGCTTTTGTTTATTTCTCTTTGCCTTGTTTAGTTTATTTTCTTTATGCTCTGAGGTAGCTTTAGGATTTTGGTTTAGATTTTTAATTCTTGTGTCTGTTGGGATTCATTTTTAATATTGTTTTTTTCAGGTTTACACTTACAGTGGCTTTCAGTGACAGTTTGGAAAGAATTCTATAGCTATCAATTTTTAAACTAGTTTTCAGTAGTTAGTTAGTCAGTAGTTTTCAGTTTGAAGTCATAGTAGAGCACAAAATAGGTCAAAAAAAAGTTTTTATCGTTTCGTCGACCTTTTGCACCTGTGATGGTACCGGATAAACTGTGAGATATTTTTTATTTTCTCAACTAATCGACATTCTCTCGTAATTTGTGATGGGTGGGACATCGAAGCCAAACTTTTCGGTATAGCAGTCAGGGCCACTGATCACTAGACCAACAGGCTAGTCCAAAATCATGTATTTGAAGTCTATCATCATCTTCCTGCCCTTATCCCATTTCACTTGGGGTCGGCGCAACACGTCTTCTAGACGTGTTGCTTAAAGTTTTGGCTATGGTTTTATAGTCGGCCGCCTGCCTGACACTAACCCTCTTTGGGAATGCGATTGTTGGTTGTTTACCCGCCACCATTCGGGTGACCCAAGGTGCTTGGTACAGTGCACTGGGTCTTAAGGTCTATTAGTCGCCTTTTACGACACGCAGTGGAGGATATGGGGTGGTGCTATTCTTTATATCCGGACACCACACGAAATATCTGAAGTCTATGTAAAATATAAAATAACATTAATTGTTCAGTCAAGTCAACACTAGATAAATCATTTTGTATAAAAAGACAAATTAGCATTATTACACGTAAATGCCTGTTCATGTCTGTTTGATAGCTAATCTTGTTAGACAATGTTCAGATCAATTATATTATTGTTTGCAAATTATTTCAATAGTATTACTGTGTGTCGTAGATTCAAAGATAGTTTAGTCTAAGACATGTTGAATAGTAGTTTAGGTATTAATTTGATTATTTAGGGAACCAAGGTTGTGTTACTTGTTATAACTAATTAGACTACGATATTGCTGTGGAGATTATTTTCTTTTGGCAAATTTATCATTTTTGGGTTTTGAAAGCCCGATAAACCTAATTTATAGTAATATCTTCTTTCTCTCAATAAAATCTCCAAAAACACCTTCATCATACCCTTGCACTTATCCCAGTTACCTATTATTTGGGGTCGGCGCAGCATGTCTTCTACTTCCACATGTTCCTATCTGACGTCATCTCGCAAGCAACACTCTTTGTAGCCATATAATCTATCACACAATATATCCATCGTTACTTTCGTCATCCTCTTCCTCTATATCCATTCATCTTATATCTGATTTCCTATAACCCCTTCTTCTTCCTAAAAAGGCAAACCTTTAAAAGTCTACCTAGACTCCAAAAACCTAACTAAAATATATCCCAAGCTTTACCTTCACAAAGCAACGTAAAATACAACTTGATACAGTAGACACATTTTATCTTAAATTTATTAGTCATTAAATTAACTAAGGATAGCTTCAGGAACATTCTTTTGCCTCCATAGCGTTTAATTGTTTACGGAAACTCCTAAAGTATTTATAGTTTGGTAAAGTTTACGGTTTATTTTGGTTCCGGGTTTATACTGTCCTGGGTAGTAAAAGAGGGTTTTTTTTAAGTTTCCGTGCTAGCTGAAAGACTAGCTGAAGTACTAGCTGTTCCCGTGATTTTGTAAGTGTGGAACTCAATTACAAAGATAGGTAGATTATTTTTTGGAATAAAAAAAAAACAAAAAAACTGTAATAAAGTAGCCGAAGTTACTTCTTATTACTTACTAATCGGCTACCTGGGAAAAAAATCACGCCAAAATCAGTCCAGCCTTTTCAGAGATTAGGACAAACAGACAGACAAAAAAATCGGTGCCCATACCGTATATATTCATAAGCATGTAGCAAAAATAAAACATAAACAAACTCGCAAAGTGCTTAGTTGACTCCACCCGTGATCAGAAGACTGGGCTGTATTTTGCACAGGGAATTGGCATTGCCATTCAACGTGGTAATGCCGCCAGTCTCCTGGGCACATTTTCCGCCCTTGTCGGAGATGACGAGATATTTTTTGATGCTTTGTAAATATGTTATTTTCAGTTTAAAATATATTTTTTTTTGTTTTCGAACTATTACATTAGATTTATTACTTAGAATTTTTATTGAACAGAAACAAAATTAATTAATTATTATTAAATTTTTTGTTTAGTATAATTATTGTCACACATTATGCTGTATTGTTAACTACAAACATAATATAATAGCTTGACTTATGACATCACATATGGATCTAATGTAGCGCCGTTCGCCGCGTGTAATGCCCGCGGTCTACATAGTGACCAGTTGCGCACACGCAACTCCTTGTGTATTGCGTAACACGCTGATTGGTCAGTACGCCGTCAATGTTCGTGACACACGGCTTTGAAAGTTGGGTAGCTAAATAGGTGGAGATATTTGTAAATGATTTATGAAGTAGATGATGTATTTGATAATTAATGAATTAGCTTACTGAAGTCCTCTGCTGGGCCTCTCCCAATGTGCGCTATTTGTAAATATGTATTTTTCTTGTCGGAGTTTTTGTTGTCATTTTGTCCTAATAAGAATTATAGTATTTCTTCTGAAGTGAAAAAAAAAATTTGGCATAGAAACAAAAAAAAAGAAAACAGTACTTTGCTTTTTACATATTTTTTCCCCTGAATTGGATTTCAATGTAAAAAGTTTGTCCAGGCTAGTAAGTCATTTTATAAGTACCTACGTCAAAGGAATAAAAAACGTATATTCTTTATTCCTTTGATATTTTGATTTGATCCAGGAAGAAAAGTAAGATGCACTATACTAACAACCAGTTTATTTTTCATTTTCATAATTAACAAAAGCTACACTAAAAACCTCAAATACAAGAAACAGCTAAATTTTCACAAAGCAAAGCACTCTTAATATTAAAATCTACACGTAACATCAAAAGTTAATGTAAGCATGAACACAGACACAAAGACATGCAGGGGAGGACTCATGCGTAAGTTATTGCATAACAAGCTGTTAATTGGCTAGCATTACCTTAGGCACACACTGACGGACAAACTGCGAAGATAAATAAGATAAAGATATGAAAAGTTAGGCGATATTAAATAAAGTTCAAGTGTTTTTTTGAACCTTTGTAAAAATAATGTTTCGCGACTTGTACACATACTTTAGACAACAAACGGGTGTTATTCGCGATATAATTCGATATTTCTTTTCTCCCGACGTCTAGGCCTAGTTGCACCGACCGTGGTCCGATGTCTCGAAATCGGCCGAAACGTCGGGAGAAAATAAATATCGAACCTTGTATAATTACAAGAAAGACTACTTTCAAATATTCAAAATCCAATCCATCCAACTTGCATACCAACAAATCTTGTTAACCATTTTTACCGTCCGTATGTTGTAGATCATTGTCGCGTGCGCCCGCGCACGTGTGTCGTGCCGTGACAACCGATAACTCGCTCCAACACTTTCTTTGTTTTAGCGTAAGCGCGACGCGAATACATGATATTTAGTTCGTATGCCCAAAACATCGATAAGAGTTTCCGATTTCTATCCAAATCTAGTTGTATTGACGAAATTTTTGATCGAAAGTTAGATTAGCTTGTTATGTAAGATTGTATGTGAATGCACTAGCACTACTAAATAGTTAGGACTAATACTGAGGAGACATTTTTTTTCGGTATCATATAAATCTGTGTTTAAAAATCTTTACAGTAGTCTTAAGTGGAGTCAAATAATATTCAAAAACCATTTAATAAAATTTGTTAGTACATCTATGAAACACAAACACAGAACAATTGATTGATCGTACTCATCACACAAACGTTTGTCCTGGATAGGAATCAAATCCATGAGCTCCGGTATTGTAGCCAGTGCTATTAACCACTGAACGAAGTCGTGACCAAGAGACCAACGCAGGGTATTGAAGTACCAGTAGGTATATGCTTCATATATCTGATTACGTTTTAATAATTTAATTATTACACGAATTAGTTAATCAAGCGTTATATTTAATTAAAGTTTCGACCCACAATTAACGCACGAGCGTCTAAATGGGTGAACGCAACGATTTATCGAAGCAATTTCATTACTTAATTAATTAAGACTTGACGCATATTAATATGTAATTATAATTTTCTTCAATCTTTTTGTGATATTCAAGGGTAAATGGAATTGTTATTGAGCGATCTCTTTCAAATTATAGCTCGATTCAAATGTACGTGTATTGGAAATTTTAATGTTGGGTGTTTTTTTCTCGGATTTCGGGCTCGATTTCCACCAGAACAAAAGTTTGTGTGATATGAACGATCAATTGTTCTGTGTCTGGGTGTAATTTATCTGTAGTATGTATGTATTTAAAAATAATTAAGTTTGTTTATCCGTTATCTAGTACTTATAACACAAGTTACTCTCGTATACCTACTTAATTTGAGACTAGATGGCGTTGTGGGAATGTTAAGGAATATTTGAAACTAGTCCATATGACTCAATAGTATTACCTAAGAGAGTTGCTACCTCCAACATATGCCTCTAATCTAGTACTTACATTAAGTCAACATACTTATGTTCCAGTTATCGTGAACTAGTTTACCGTTTCCGATCGACGACTAGTTTATGTGAGATTCATTCGATTGCAATTTGTTATTTTAGTGTTTTAAAAGAAATTGTGAGGTTCTATCGAGTACTTATATTGGTCTTAAAAGATGATATTGTGAGTTAATGATTTACACGATTGAATAGTCTTTTATTAGATGAGCTGACATAAATAAAACAAAAAATATGTTCATTTTATTACTAAAGATAAATACATAATTTATCTTTAGTAATAAAATGAATATATTTTTTGTTTTGTGTGTCTAATGTTGTCAAAAGATGGACTGATTTGTATAAAACTTACAGGCAGTTCGTTTATAAATTACTTGTTTTATAAATAACTAAAGATAAGGTACTTTATAAAAAACTAAAAGAAAATTCATGGTGCATATTATGGGCTCCTTTTGACACTTTTCGGCGAATAATAATTCGAAAATTAAAGACGATATTACAAATTGCATCAACTTTTAGTTCCTACTATGCAATTCCATTTATGTTATAAACGTAAATTTTATACGTGAATCTTCTAGATACATTAAAATCTTCCCAACTCGACTATAAAGCATTCAAGTTAGGTTAAGTGCTGGGAATAAGTTAAAGTGACAATAATACAATGCTAGCCAGAATTCCTTTTAGTGGGATAGGTATATTGTTTTTTTTAGTTGTCACTATGATTGGTTTTTGGCAACCGTTTCGAAGTCGACTGAAACAGATACTCTTTGCTAAAAATGTGTTAGATACTCTTTGTTAAAAAAAAATAGATACTCTTTGCTAAAAATGTGTTTATTTGTCTGCATACAACTTCTGAGATCGATTCTTGATTTTAATATCTTAATAAAAAAAAAAAGAAAAATAGAACATTTTATTATTTTCTCTAACAGACTTGATTTTCAAAATCTTCTAAAGAAAAACTGTGTTACTACCAACTAGGCAATAAGTAGGTACTTACATTATATTTATAAGCTCATTGGACCGCCTCAAAAACTAAATATTGCATTTAGTACTGACCTGAAACAACAAAAATAAAATAATTGAGTAAAAAATAAACTAAAAATGTTATTTTTGGTTCAATTGACATTATCTGAAAACCTACCATCATTTTCTTATTATTGCAGTTGTGGAAACGTGACAACGCACTAAACTACGCAGTATCTCTCTATCTCTATATCTGTCTTATAACTGAAGTAAAGTAGGCGTCTCTTTCCCACAAATATAAGTAATCCTAAGACCTAAATAATGACCTCAAGAACAACCACTTAACCTTTAAAATCGACCCCAAACAGCATGACATATGACGTCACACGTAGGGTGAAGGTACCTGTTGACTGTCGCGTGCCACGAAATTATTACCCTAATTCCGCCATTTTGAATGTAAGTGTGTGTTACCGTTTCATTTGTCACCTAGCTAGTGATTGGTTGAGGCAATCGGTTCGTGTTTTTAGGCGACTTTTGTTATTGAGTTTATTAGGCATTTAGGCGTGTGACAACGGATATACCAATGTAATTATTTAAAAATAGAGAACAGGATAATTTTTAGAATCTCGCATCAATTGATTCTGTAACTGTTAAATTAAACCGGTAGTCATTGGAGATACGCTTAGATAGCTATTTCTGAAAATTGTCAGTTATATTTCAATTTGAAAACTGTTTTCAGTGCCTAGCACTAGCAGCAAGCTCTAGTATGTCAAGGTCATCATCATCATTCCCCTGCCCTTATCCTACTTATTTGGGGTCGCCGCAGCATGACTACTTCCACACGTTCCTATTTGACGTCTCTGATGTTTAAAGGTATCCAGTGATTATTAATATGTAGGTGTTTGATATGAAAATGTAACTATTAAGGACTACTGCACTTTGATAACTATATTCCAAAGGCAATTTTTATTTCGTATCAAGAAATTTATAGTTATAACTAGTATAGTAATGTTAGTGATGTTTTAAACTCGTTTCACACGCGAACTAGGGTTCGGTTTTAATTGGATGAGTGGTATACATTAGTTCACAGTGTTTTTGATTGGATTAACTTTAGAAGAGAATTAATTCTGAGTGTTATTTCACTGACATTGTTACTTGTGGTGTAATCCATTCTAATGTGAAAGAATGGTTTAATTTATTGTTTGTAATATGATTAGTGTTATGTTAGCAAAGTTTTTATGTAGATACAGTTATGCAAATAATTAAATGAATAGTGTTCAATTTCGATGAATAATATTGAAATAGTTAAACCAAAAAAAATATACAATACAAACGGGTTATACTTATCAAAGTATTCATCTTTTAGGGAAAAACTTCTAATATTACTTTTAAAGGAGGATTTAGGTACCTACTGGGTTCTTATTAGCTTAATATCGAATTGAATAGAAGAGAACATAGCCTAGAAAGAATAAATTGGAAACCCAAAGGTAAAGAAAACGAATGCTGGTCCAAAAAAAGGTGGAATTTGTCAAAATATCTAGGTTACTTTTGGAAGATTAACACATATGAGCTGGCAAGACAGTTTTACTCAGAGAAACACATACGTATTAATTTAAAAACGAGCAAATTAATCCGTACTTTTGAACAAAACAACTACCTAATTACTGTTCGCAACATTTCTTTAATTATAATTAGTTATCAATCCTATTTAAAACGTAAATCCTTTTACCCTTTATAAACTTTGCTTTTCAAATAAATATTTACTTTGGAGCTTACTAAGTACTGTTTATTTATTAATTCTAAACAAGGAATAATGACGTGCATTAGTTAAACAAAATTAATAGCGTTTATGGAACGCCTGATCACTTTTACAAATTAATTATGGATATTTATCAGAACTTATCTGTATATTGTTTAAGAATTATTCATAAAATGTATATTTTGTACATAAAATACTCGTACATGGTACGTTTTAGATATGAAAAGCGGGCGGAGATTAACATTATTCTGTATTGTTTGCTTCATAGGTACTCATCACATAGCCGTGCTTGCTGACGTCCCTGTACGGACCACGCCAAGTAGGTATACATATCTTGGTCTAGTAGATATAATCGAAAGAATAGGAGTATCGTTTGCTTTTTAATATAAACACTTATAATTATACATATTATATTCATACAGCTCACTATGTAGTTAATATTAGCAAAATTAATATCGTAAGAAAAAAGTTCACATGCCAGCTATATTATAAATTAAAATGAAAAAATCGTATCAAAACCTAATCAGGCAGCTCATTTGCTGAGGAGGCAGGAAAATAAAGCGGAATAGAAAAAAAATGCGATACAGATATATTTTCCTCAATAATAAAAATTACGAACTTAATAATAGTTACGTATTCAAAAATACTTGATTTATTGGTATGAATGGTTCAAATTAGGCGCCAGTTAGCCTATTAAGCCCACTTGTGGCCTTGTTGCACAAACAAGCAGACAATATTGGACGGAAATAATATTGATTTTGTTTCCTCTATTTGTAATTTTTAAGATGGTTGTTATTTTTTTATAATTCTATGTTTATTAATGAAATTGGACATATGCCATTTTAATTAACCATAAATAAACAAATAAATATAGTATACTAGCGACCCGCCCCAGCTTCGCACGGGTGCAATATTAAGGTTTATGTACACATAAATCATCCTCTTGGAACATTCTATCTATTTATAAAAACCGTATCAAAATCCATTGCGTAGTTTTCAAGATTTAACCATACATAGTACTTCCTCATGAAAGTTATAAATTAACAAATCGATTTCAATTAATATTTTATAAAACTAGTTTCGCCAAAAAACCCCATTGCAATATTTTTAACCATCATCTACTGCTAATGCAATATTTTTCCTCATTTAAGTCATAATATATACGTACCTAACTTGATATTGTGTTCTTAATTCTCTTTCGTACGTTCTTTTTTCAGAGCAATTTAGCTTTATAGACATAAATTCAAATTATCTAAGAAAGAAATATTTTGACAGCCAGGTGGACAACCGACTTCAACGAAATAACCTCACAAGTAATTTTTTACCTTTTGATGTAGTACAAAGTCCTAAAAATAAAAATCTTTGATTTCACGACCTCGTATAAAATGTGATAGCCTGGATAGTCCTTTTATCGTCGACAATGAGGCCGACGTAGGTCGACGTGAGTTTATCGTGCGACGGCCGCCAACATACCCCTTCACCCTATTAACTTCGAGTGATAAATTCAATTCTGCGAATATTTCGCTTTTGAATGACCGACATGTTGTGAAATAAATGCGGTTTTAAATTGAAGTTAAAGATAAATAGGGGTAAAGGTGTAGTGGATGAGGGATCGGTTTTTTGTTGTATGCGGGTTCGATCCGGACGTAAAAATGTTTTGTTAAGAATCTTTTTACTTATATTAAAGTAATATTTTTAGTAGGCAGTTTTCTATTTTATTTATCATGAACAGTTCATTCACGCATATGTATCCGGATTGTCCCGAAAAGTTTCTCTGTTGAATAATATTTTTTTGTTTACGTGAACGTCCTGTTGTATGTCATATGTTACTAAGTTGATGACTGTTGAGATGTATTTTATTAGCATTTTAAACCGTTGGTCTTGGCTGTTATTCGCAAGTATTTCTTCGATATACGAAAATACCGACAACACGTACCACATTGCAGTACTTATCAGTAGCTTATATATGTGGAACATTTTTAACACTGGGAATACGTAAAAAAATACTAAGACCTAAAATACAATAAATCTTAACACTACCCAACTAGAAGCGATCTCAAAGAACTGCTCAAATAATTGCGGTTCCATCGCCGCACGAGTTCAACGGAATTCCATTACAAATGGTTTGGAAAAGGCAATGTATTGTAAATGCAGAATTTAGATCGTTAAACGCTTGACCGCAGTGGTAGATTTCAGCAAGCATTGCTGGCGCTTGGCAGTTACCGCAATCGCTATTTGCATTTGATCAAAGGAATTAAAAAGGTGCAAAGTGGGAACGGAATTTAAAGTATGCTCTGTTTCAGTTTTATTTATTTGAAACTGAACGATATTTTTATTTTTTTGTTACCTTAAACTGAACTATATATATTTTATGGCCTAATAAACAATTCTTAACCAAAAGGTTCCATCAGCGTAAGCAACAAAGAAACACCAGCTTACCAAAAGAACTTCAATTTGACTGGTAAAGGGTGGGTGATACAGGGTGCTGTCTATGTGTTTTAACGTTTAAAAAGTGCTACTTAGTGGCCTATCTTAAATTAATAGGTTATGATTTTGATCTTGACTGTAGTGAAACCACCGTCGTGCCAGCTTATATTATGCGTTTGGTGCTTCTTTCTGTTGGGTTCAAATTAAGTCGAGCAATCCTAAGACATACGCGTGAGTTGCTGTAGCGATTATTATTATGAACTAGCTGACACGGCAGACTTCGTACTGCCCTAATCGATAAAAGAAAAGACCTAAAATTGTCTTTAAATATTATTTAGAAAATCTTTATATGGGAAAAAGAAGGGCTGTTTTTACGGTTTGCCCGGCAATTATTCGATTTTTTCTCACCTTCTAAATCTTTTCTAGGCCTCCACGAACAATTCAAGACCAAGATAAGGTAAATCCGTTCTGCCGTTCTCGAGTTTAATCAAGACTAACGAACAGCAATTGATTTTTATTTACATAGTTTGCCACTATTAAAAAGACCAAAATAACAAGAGCTCTCGTTATATCTTTGACATAGCTCAATCACAAAAGGTTTATGTACAGGTGTTCGGTATATAAATAATACAATGTTTGATAATACATTGCTAATTGTTTTTATTTCTCTGCTGGTCCGCTATTGTTTTACATTGTCACCTTTGATCCGTTGTGTTTTGTTATGATATTGTCAACTCATTGTTAGACTTCCTGTCTGAAAATATAAGATCATAGTTCAGTTACATCTGAAGATTTATCGTCACTTGCTAAAGTAAGACTTACAATTGTGTGAGCGAGATAGCATGACTTGGTGTAGAGTGGTGTCTCTTTTGCAGAACTGCATCAGTCTTGATATCTCTGACTGGCATATAATAATGAAACCATGAACTGTCGAATGTATAAAAATATTTTGGCAAATATTTTTGTTATTGTTTCTCATGTTTCGATATCCGGTATACTCACTAAATAAAACAATTATGATATGAGATGAGAATATTGTAATTTGCATTTTGACTGCACTGATAGCCGAGTGGTAGGCATAGGCCACCACGTCAATTACCACTGCACGCGACGTGTCGCGGGTTCGATCTCCGCGTAGGACAAGAATTTGTACGTTCCACTGAAACGCTTGTTCTGAGTCTGGGTCTCTATGCGTGTGAATTATATGTCTGTGAGACCCCCCACGATACAAAGCTTGAAATTAAAATTTGATTTTAAAATGAATTGGTAAAATATTAAACCATGTTTTTTTCCGATCACCATTTTAAGCTACATATCAAATAGAGGAAAATAAGCACAAAATTCAATTTACTCCAACCAAAATTCGTAAGAATTACTAATACTATTCCCAGAAAAATCTACGATTTTTGTTCTATCTAACAGCTGTTGTCATCGCAACGCAAAACAAATTGGATTACTCATGACGATCGGCGCTTGCGCATCTGTCATTGTTTAAAGTTGTTACGGAGCAGAGGTTAATCATGTCTTTCCTGTTCACAATACTTTGTATTGAGTGTTGAGTTAATAATACTTTTAGTACTTTTAGTGATAGTGTTATTTTAGTTGAGGAAATTACTAGATTTTTTGCTTTGGTTGTTTGAGCAATTTTCAATGAACGCCTTATTTTGTGACATATTCTGAGGGACGATGTTTATTATTAAATATTTTAGTTTCTTCCCCTGCTGAGCAAAGGCTAACAATGTCATATTATTAAAGAATGCTTTAGTGTAGATTTCTCCCAACTGAGCAAAAGACTCTCTTATAAAAAAATATGTAAGTATGTTTATTGAATTGAATGCTTGCTAACTTCTCATACATAGACGATTTTTTTCACGTGCTTTTTTTCATAATCGTCATAATTATTGTTTTCTCTGTTACTTCTATTTTTGGGAGAATTAGTTTAAGTATAGAGAAATGCATATTTTGTCTCTAAGTTAAGGCCATCTTTTACAGAAATAAAATTAACCAATATTAAAGTGTTATTAATAAATATTTATCACCATACCAATCCAAAACCGATTTAAACTTATAAATCATTTAACAATAAACCGAGAATCATGAAATCCGAACTTACTGTACATAATTTATTCAATTACCTTTCATCTTAAAGTATAGAACATTCAAATTATGCTGTGCGAAAATAGACTCTGAATCTCAATTGGAATTAACATATAAATCACTTGAGAGAAATACCGAATTTATCACGTAAATGTGACAAGCTCGTGAATTTTATGCTCCTTGGTTTTGTATCCAAGACTTTACATAATATAATGTAAGTGAGAATAATCACTATTAAAGCTACTGGTGAATATGTATGATAAAAGTAACTTTTTAAAGTTCAGGAGAGAACAAACCGAATTGGAAAGCGAAAAGTAAAATAGTGTTATTTTTATTGATTAATTTTAGAGAGCATCTAGATTAGAAAGTGGCCCTGACTGCTATTCCAGAGGTCGTTCGTTTCGGGTTCGATTCCCACCCAGGACAAATATTTGTGTGATGAGCACGATCATTTGTCCTGTGTTTGGATGTAACTTATCTATAATGTGTATGTATTTAGAAGTATATAAGTATGTTTATCAGTTGTCTAGTAATCATAATACAAGCTTTACTTAGTTGGAAACTAGATGGCGTTGTTTGAAAGTCGTAAAATATATTATACTTTTTATTTCAATCTTCTCATTTTAAAAGCCTTTCATCTTCGTTTCACAGGGAGTGAAAACAGATATAAGTAGTTAATACAAAAAGTTGTAAAAAAGTCAAACAACTCCCGGCCAGTACTGGCTATTATGCATCAATTACCTGCAACAAAATAGATTTAGCAACTGTATAGCACTGAATATGTAGATATACTAGACGGGAGTCCGACAAAGGACACGAGGTCACTGAGGTCAGTATAAGGTCACGGGGTCATGTTAGTATGAGTAAGCCTCTTATCAGTTACGCGTCTATCGCAAGCATTAACATACGCGTACATTGTAGTTAAATGTATTCACTTATTTGAATACTGATGAATACATCGGTTTTAGTTGAGATAAATTATTGTTTAGTTATAATTTAGTATTGACTAAAATGCTGGAACTTCGATATATTATCAGAATGACACTTACAAAGTGAATATTCATAACTAGCTGTGCCCGTGAAATCATCCACATACCACGCGGACGATTTCGCGTGAAAAAGTCAAATATTTTTTTTCTGAAATAAAACATTTTTGCTAAATTAAATTTGGTTACGTTACTCCTTATTACATCAGCTACCTGCCAACAAAATCGGTCTAGCCATTTCAGAGATTAATGGGAACAAACAGATAGAGAGACAAAAAATTAAAAACGGTTATTTTAATATTACAAACATACATCCAAATTTTATTTATATGTATAGGTGTAAAGTTTTGATATATGTACTTATCCAATAAATTAGATGAATATTGTAATTCAATAATCAATTTGTTACAAATTCAAAAACAGTAAAAAACACGATTTTTTGTAAAGATTTAATCTTTTTTACTATGAGATATCTTTTTGTTATTGTGAGATATTGCTAATAAATCAATTAATTAACTAACATAACGACATTAATTAACATTTACTTGTGAATCACAATCCTTCGAACACACCCAATACCTAGCTATAAATTATAAACAGACAAATTCCTTTGTTCAAGTACAATATAAAACAAACTGAGAATCGTCGGTTGACATAATTATTTATGAAACAAGGCGAAGGACTCACAAGGTCGGCCCGAGGACTCGAGGTCAAATCGGGCAGAGTTCCGTACGCAACCAACGTAACCTTGTTTATACTTTATATTATTAGATGTGCCCGTGACTTCGTTCGTGTGGTATTAACAACAAAAAAGTTAATTTGTTAATTAATTTTCTGTTTTTTTTTTTCAGAAAATAATGGATTTGGGGAGGACTTTGCTCAGCAGTGAGACACTACAGGCTAGGGAATATATTATTTCTCAAATAATAGTAGACTTAGAAACTCCTAATTAAATCAGCTACCTGTCAATATAAGTCCCGTCAAAATAGGTCCAGTCATTTCAGAGATTAGCAGGAACAAACAGCAGACAAATATGGCAAAAAATATTATTCCAGTGTATAAAAAATGGTAATTTCAAATATTACCAAAAGACACTCCAATTTTATTTAGGTATATGTATAGATTTAAATGACCGTACTACCACCAATTTAAATAGAACTATTGTTATTAGAGCGAGAGGTCGCTCTACAGCGTGTAGAAAACTATCTCGCTTCCACAACTGCAAGATACGTGTTTTGTTTCTTGATATTGTTTTTAGTAGAGCCTTTGGTTCCTGCTAAATGTAATGTTGTTAATGTACGTGAACTGATGTTACTTATTTTTAATGGATTCGTTTTCAATTACAAATGTATAATTTTTATTTTCTTTAGTGTTGTTTGGAAGTAATGTATTTTCAATTTTGTTTTTAACAATACTATTGCAATTAATAACATCTGTAGCCTTTTTGGGTTGATTTTCTTTATTAGGTCGGGCAAATTTCTGATAATGAGTGTTCATTAAGCATAAAAAATGACTAGTTTGTCGGTCTAGTGGTTAGTCTTGAAGGCTATGAAGAAGGTTGTGACACACAAACATTTGTCCTGGGTGGGAATCGAAACCACGACCTCCGGTATAGCAATCAGAGCCACTAACCACTAGACCAACAGACCAGTCTATTTTGTCAACTAGCCTTATTCTTCTTTGTATAAGAAAAACAATTTTCCCTACAGCTTCTTAACCTTAAGGTTTTATTTAAACATATACTTTGTGGACTAATTAACAAACATACATATGTTGTAACGCGATTGATACATATTACAATTACATTGTGTGACAATTTTTGAGTGACGCATAGACGGACAGATTGTGATAATGAATTAGGGCTTCCGTTGAGGAACGAATGATAATTATACTCGTATCTATTGTTTGAATTAAACATTATATGTATTGTGTACGATGTATGAGATTTTGATAGGCATTTATTAGAAATGAAGTGATTGCGGACTGTTTCAAAAAAATCAGGAACATTGAATAGCGTAACCAACGGTTCTGCAGTTGTCCAATTTCTGAAACAGTCAGGTAAAAAACGACATCCATACTGTGGAATTTAATCCTTGTATCGTAAAAGAATTAAAAACATTTTAAATCACATACTTAATGAACAACTAAACTTAAGACGAGAGAAATCGGACAAACTTTTGAGATTATACGCACGAGGATTGAGTCCCTAGCATGTCGGATACTGTGGTCTTTTTTGTATTAACTTGTACTTATTCCTATCCTTCCGATCGTTTTTCAACCCCCTGCTAATTGAAGACGAATGACTTTAAAAAGTGACGATTTAAATAAAAATAATAATATAAAATATATTGCACGCGCCATCTAGTCTCAAACTAAGCAGATCTCGTATTATAAATACTAGACAACTAATAACTATACTTATTTACTACTAAATACATACAAATTATAGATGAATTACATCCAAACACACAACAAATGATCGTGCTCATCACACAAGCATTTGTCCTGGGTAGAGATCGAACCCACGACCTTTGGTTTACTAGTATAGCAGTCAGGTTTACTTACCACTAGACCAACAGGCCCGTAATAATTGTTGTCCTTAAAACAATTGAGCGAGTTCTATAGTTTACAAAACTTTAAAAGTTTTTCCCAAGATTTTGGTTCCAAGAAAACTCCTACAGGATAAATTAATTACGTTCTTCCATCAAGTGTTGGGTGGACACATTTTAATGGTGTTTAATATAGAGTGAACAATGGTTGCGAACATTACGCCGCGCACTCACCAGTCGAACAATAGTCGAGATTCGTTAGTGATACGTAAGCGAGATCCCTTACTATTGGAACTCGAAAGAATATGCAAATTTGGGATTATGTAAACTTGTCTTATTATAAGGTAACCTAAACAGAATTTAATAATATTAGAGCGCATCTTTTTGTGCGAATTTAAATACAAAACTGCCTAGTTGTTATCGCTTAAAAAAATGTTAAGCATTAAATGACTGCTATTTCAGCCGTTGGTTGTAATGATGGTTTTCCGAAATAATCTGTACAAACATTACATGATGTAAACATCATTTCAGTAAATGAAAGAGTTTTTAAGGGACTATTGCACAAACGTATTCAATCTATTTGCTTTTTTTATTTCAATAGAATTACGGACTCGATAAACTATCAAAACTTGACTTGAAACAATCTACCCAATCACCCAAAACTCACATTTTCTAAAAACATTCGACAAACTGTAGTAAGGGTTCATGTGCATACCAATGCCGTGGAACAATACTCTATGGGGCTTTGTTCACTCCTATAGACAAGTCATGTGTACCATATATGTAGCTAGCCTAAAGGCGAAATATGTTGCAAGTTAGCCCGCAAATGGTTCGCAGAACTTACCTACTTGGACAGTACATGAATATACTGAGGTGCTTAAATGGGTACAGAAAAGAGTTTTTAGTTAAATAAGGTAGTTTGGGTCTTTCTAGGTAGCTATGGTAATAAATTTTTCCGCGGCCGATGCTTTGGTTCAAACCTGCAATAACTTTTTTAAACGTAAACAATCCTCTTTTTGGTTTTTGCTGTAGTCGAGATAAAAATAATAAATTTATTTATTTATGCTTCTTATAGAAGTAATGTACAATGGCGGACTTAATGCCTGAGACATTCTCTACCAGTCAATCATAGGGTGGTGCGGTACCAACAAATTTTGTGTAGATAATTGTTTATTTTCGTCAGAGAGATAATAGATCTGTGTGTCATAGTTATACAACGACTTTAAATAGACTACGATTAAATTTATTGTCACTTGTGCACACTTGTGTATCACCGTCGCCTCTCTCCTATGCATAAACATATTTTTTTCTTTATTAAAACCAGAAAATTCTCTCATTCTGATTTTATATTTGTTTATTTCCTGGTATACAAGCGGGGTTCAAAATACAACCAAGGTCCATGATGTAAGCATGTTGTAGCGCAAACAACTTACAAACTACACAGTTATCACAAATCAACTTTTAACAAAGAATTTCTGTAATCGTAGAATTGCATACGAACTACCAACTATAGCAACCATTCTGCCTACCCTTTCATCAAAAACACTATAACAAAAGGCAGAACAGACAAGCTCGATTCTGTACAAAAACCCAGACGAAATAATTCGGAACTGGTTCAAACCAGTTGTGAGCGAAATCTTTTTTTTTAAACGTACACGGCTCATGGTTAACATTTCAAGGACATTAAAACGAGTATTTTTATATCATCACGCTTGTGTAAATAGGTCATCTGTAGCAGGGATCGATGATTTTTGTTTTAATTTTTAATATGATTTATGTAATTTTAAAGGGAAATTACATGTTGCAAAATAATACCCGCTTGTATACATCTCACTGCTTGGCGCAGGCCTCCTTCCATGTAGAAAATGCAGTCTTGCAAAGTTACTTTATTGTGAATTTAAAAGGTCTTCCTTAGGTCATAAATACAATATATGTATGTAGACTGTAAGACCCCTTAAAACATTTTTTTTTTCAAAGATTATTCAGATTATTGAAGGTTAATTAATGAATTGTTGATTCATGCCATTACAACTTATTATTATGTTTATTTATGATCCAATCTATTAAAAAAATGTTACTAAATAACATTGACAATAGTATATTTAGACTGTGATAACATATCACTTTATAAGCGCTCACTTTGTTCGCGGAATTTAAAAACTATTTACAAATTTCGTTTTAATTATAAAAAGGTCATAAAAGTAGGTCCCTGTATCAATCGATATTATATTGTCAATGTTATTATCCTATTATACTCGTAGCTAAGAATATTTTTTACAATTCAAAAAATAGTAAGAAATGAAGAGTTGAGAATGATTACACTGCACTGTTAACAATAAACAAAAATACACAGAAATCAAAAAGAAAATCCAAAAAGAAAGCCAAAAGAGGAAGTCAAATCTTCTACAACAGTGGGGTCTAGGATCAATTTCCTACTTGATACCAACTGGCCCCCATTACGGGAAACCGTTCATTATCGGTCCGGAGACCTTCTCAATACGTGAACATCCTTTCCAACCTGGATAGTTCAACGTCACGAAATAGCCGCACCGGTGTCCCTGCCCGGCGCAGCTTCCTCTTCGACGGTATTCAAACCGCGACTGTGGACGTCAAAGCGTCACTCAATTTCCACAATGGCCTTAACCTCTGAGCGCATTGCTTCACAAACAGGGGTGGAATTAGAGTAGATCCACCCCCAAGACTACCTTACTGTGTAGAAACGGACTCCCCGATGTACTCGTTCAAATCTTGCGATATATGCCAAACGCCGTGCAAACTTCGATAGCGCGATTCAGGATTTTCATCAATAACTCCGAAATTATAACCCATACATTACATATATATTTTTTCTTAGCCACAAAACTACTAACAGAACACGAATAAATGATTTTCTGAATTTTAAAGTTATAAATAAAAGAGTTTCAGTAATATTTTTTTGTGCGACAAGGACGGATAAATACGTACCGCTTTAGTAGTAAGAAGGATAGCAATAATGACAGCTAAACGGCTCGCGATAGTCCCGCCATCTATTATCAGGTATCGGAAGTTTTACGCCTTATATAGTATTTAATTATTAAAATATAGAGTAGTTGTTGCTATTATGAATTGAATAATTGTTTGTATTATTTTTTACTCGATTTTTGTCAAGGTAAATTTGATTTTAAATTATGAACTATTTTATTTTAATGAGATTTTTTGTACCTTTATATAATAATTGTATATACAATGATCTACATATATTTTGAACATCTATATTAAGATTCCTCTCTTATCTGAATAGGAATGTGATAAGTTTAAGCCTTAGTCATGATACTAATATTGTTTTATAAACAAACGCCGTACAATTCGCTTGTATCATGTGTTTCCTTTATAAATATTTATAGCAAGTATATCTTAGAACTATTACTTTAGATATATATTATTCCTATATAAATTACACAACATATTATTTTAATACGTGTTTTTTAAATTAATAAAACACAATTTAATTCATATACATATTAATATTAAATAAAGAATTAGCTATTTGAATTACTTAATAAATATAATTAAAACAACATAAATCTGTCCCAAAACCTGCGCAGTGCCATTTTTAGATAATCTTTACAACTTTATAGAGAGCTAAATAACGTAGCACCTTTGCTATAATTGTTAGTTAAAAATCGATATTGTTAATAAGCAATACATTCGTAATAAAATACAATAACGTATAGAAAAAAGCTAAACAACACGGAACACGGAATCGAACCTGAGACACCTTGTTAAACGGATTAATTCGCTTTACTAAACTTTGCAGGTTCGACTCTTTTCTGAGGTTCAATTTTTTCTTTGATAATGTATGTATTTAATTACAAATCGCCGATTCACTTGTGATCATGTATCATAAATAATAAGATATGTTATTTGTCACGGATTTTTTAATGAGTGTTATATTTTTTCACGGATTTTCTAAATGTTATCTGCAAATGGTTTGACTGCGATCGGCAAGACTTCAGGAGCCTCCAGTCAGAGTAAAGATTAAAACGTACTACATTTGCAACAATTACTAAGGACACCCCTTCAGGATTTGGGGCTCTTAGTACCTATATTGTTAACAATCGACTATAATTTTTATACCAAGGTACTTTAAGTTGAAAGTTATTCGTAGCATCAACTGCGTTTGGACACTTTGCACTTGGCAACTTGGACCACTAAAATTAAATGCACCTATAGCAAAGCCCTGTATAGGGAGAGACCTGTGCCCAGCAGTGGGATGTATATAGGCTGATTTATATTACAGCAAAGCCCAAGTCACAATCAGTACATTTTATTACTTTTCTGATACATTGTTTTTGTAAATTCTAGATCTAACGAAGTGTAGAGTTTAGAAATCGAACCTCGACACGTCATAGTCTTTAAAACTATGCATTGGATTTTGATTCTGCTTTTTTTATCGAAATAATGTTTCAAGATTCATCTTTGTGCGGAATTGAGTTATTTATCGGACGTTATTTTGATGTATTTTGCACCCGTATGAATCTGGGACGGGTCGCACGGTCTGGATGTGTGTGCTTAAGATTCTTTTTCTAACAGAATTTAAAAAATAATTCTCGCTTTTAAGATTTTTTTTTTAATCTTGACTTTTGCTGTAGATATTATTATATTGCAGAATAAAAACGACACGTGTTAGTAACTAAGGTAGGATCATTTTTAATACGATTTACATTTTCAAAATAAGTTTAAGGATTAAAAACGACAAATACAACAAGATAAAACTTGTTCTTTAGAAACTTACCTTTATGCAAACACCTTAAATCAAATATAAGTAAACTGTTACCAATAAACTTGAAAATAATTGTTTAAACAATAATCCAAAATCGGCTAAACTTGCAACAATTCTTAATAGCATAAATTTATAATAATAATCCCTCAACATGTTTTACAAAGGATCGAACTCGAGTCACCCTATCCGCCGTCCGACTTCTAAACAGGTTGTCGCACATAAAGGGAATCCTGAATCGCGCAAGCAAAGTTTTCGCGGTACGATCAACGAGTAGCAGAATTTTCGTAGAGCATTCGGGAGGTCCGTTTCTACACAGTAAAGCAGTAGTGGGATAGGGCTGCTCAAAACCTATCTCAAACGTAAATAATTCAGCAAATGGATACATGAAATAATGATAAATGTAAAATGATGAGTATAATCTCAAGAGTTAGATAAACGACAAGTAAAGTCAATGAAACAATTGTAAGAGTCGCTAGTACGTCGGCGAACTATGTGTAAACTGAGGAATATGTTCCTCTACACCACTGAAGTAGAACATTTGACTTCCTTTTTGCATCTTTGTGTATTTTACTCAAAGAATATAATAATAAAATTAACCAGTCAACTGAGTTATATTTTTTTTTGGGTATACGGGAGTATCGCAGATCTTATGTCTGGTCGATCTCTTAACACTTATATCGTTAATAAATGTCATTTATTGGGTATCATTTTTCGTTCTTGTAATGAGTGACAAAACTGCTCAATTGAACATTTATGTGAAGTTTGCCTCTGTATTGATTCCCGATTGTGGAATGGACGTACATTACTTATTGTTCTATTTGTGAATACATATTTACAATAATGTTAAGTATTTTTTACCCGTATAATTAATAATACCCGTTTTACATTATATCTCTATTTGCAAGTTCTTAACACACACAAAATATTTTTGGGAAAATTTAAAAATAAATCATTGTAATCCACAAAACGAACGTTTACGACTATTCCAATACATTTAACATATTTTTACATAAACAGCACATACCTTGTTTCCTTATCAAATACCCTTGAACAAAATTATATTTGCCGTCAACAACCCATGGGTATTACGTAACACAAGAGAATTTAGACTCTATTGGGTTTAGAATAAGGGTTATAGGGATTGGATTTTGTTGTTATGGGATGTTTGTTTAAGATTGTTGAATTATTATGTTATTTTCCTGCATGTTGTGTTTTGCATGAACACATGTTTGATATATATTAATGGCTTGATATTACACATTTCGGTTTACTTGTATGCCGGTCACGCATATTGTGACTGATGAAACAGTCTATAATGTTCGGTTATATGGCAGATGGCAATAAGAGGTCGTGGTCTTGAGTTCGATACCATATTGAAGTAACTTTGTGATTTTGACCTAATTGTTTTTTTGTGTTTCGGATTTGACTAAAGCATTTTAGAAGAGGAAATTCTTAAATTTTTATAATAAAAAGCCGTAAACCACATTATAGTTTAGATATTTGTCTCATAACAACATGCTTAACCCACTGAAGATTTTTTTACGATTTCTAATATTTTAAAAGTTACATTAAATTACTTTCAAATTATAATTTAAAGAAATACATGTAATCATAATTCATCATCATGGAGTTAACTACAAAGATCTGTTAAACAAACGCTCCAAAGTTCAAAAAAAACCCATTGTTAGGACACCTCAACCCCACCGGGTCCCTTCGGGATATCTGTCATAATTGCACGCAAGCATACAAACAGGTTTTTAATAAAACCTTTTTTTTATACACGCTTGGCACGGGCTGTTTACAAAGGCGAAAGAATTGGGCAGATGCCATTAGGGTAACTGCAAAGGTGTGTTCCAAAAAAAAGCAGATGCCATTTAGGCCAGTACTCGAGAGTAAAGAAAAAAAAGTGATTACGCGTTAGGTTTAGCGCATAAAAAGAGAGGTAATTCAAACTAAATGTCGAAATATATGTGATAATAGAAATGGCCTTTCAAATTTAAGTAATATCTTATTACGTAAACTCATGAATTAAAATACTGTAATTTTTATAGATTTTAACAAATAAATGTCTATTCATATACTCGTACTCCCACAAATAATATTTAGTCTTGGAAGAATATAAATATCATAGCTTCATACGGGAATCGAGCCCATAGTCCGTCACACACAATGGTAGTTAGTGTGGCAACTTATACCACTCAGTTATTCATTAATAAATCCATAGGTCGTTCTATAGCTTAGTTCACTCCGCAAACCAGTAGTAAAATAAATTCCACAGTAGTTGAAAAGCTCTTGTAGTTAATTCAAGTAAAAATGCAAGCACAATCCTTGAATCTCCAACTAAGGACTGGAAACCGAATGGAATCCAGTTCAATTGTTGTGATATATATTTGTAGTTATATACATACACTTATCCTGGCTTGGTTTATTGGCTATAAATGCACAAGCCCACTTAAACAGGAGGTCAGAGTTGGGACGATGTGGGGTGCAAAGTATAAGCAGGAAGAAATAAAAGTGGAAAAAGTTTAGAAAACAAAACTAACAAAATGAAATGGTTTATTCTGCAAATTGGATAAATGTTATCTCTTTTACATGTCATTTTTAAATATATTAATACTAGCTTCGACATTTTTTAACTGACTACCCTTAGAACTAACTAATAGGTAGGCTAACTTAGAATTGGTAAGTAATTCGTTAAAACAAATAATTATACTTAGTAATAATTGTACAAAATTTCCAACGATATAGCACTAAAACAAGGCAGATCTTTTTAAATAAACATAAGTTAAATTGTGGCTTCAGACTTTTTTGAATTTAATTTGTTCAAAATACTGACTAAAAAACTGGAGTTAATAATATGTCAGATAGTTACAATAACAAAAACATTGATCCCTAACGCGGTCGGGTACATAGGCATTCTATGATTCAGTTTTCCGCTACATCTCGTATTTTACGTCTAGTACTTCTAATAAATTAGTGCAGCACCCCTGACCGGCACTTAAAGGCGTACTACAGTTATATTACACTTCCCAAACTACCCGACTTCTTATACATTTTTAGTTTAAACCCAAGTACTTTAGATTTCAAATTACTATTTTTAATTAAGTAGGTACTTTGTTTTATAGCTGATACAGCCAAGTACTAATAGAGTAAGTATCTTCATTTTTCTGTGGTACACTTACGCGTGTTTTTCGATCAAATTCGAAATTTACTTTCTACCAGTCGCTATCGCATCAAAACAAAAGAACTCCTTCCTGGTCGCAATGACTCCGAAAATCATTGGGCAATCTTAAAAATACGCGTGAGTAATCGGTAGTGATAGATTCGAAACTAGTCAAGAAAACTCGAAAAATATGCGTGTGGAAACATAAGTGGTACATTATTATGAATCTGCCCGAGAGTTACTTCAAGCACTTGTAATCAAGGTTCTGTTACCAAAATTTTACACTAATACAAGTACTCACTCATTCTTTTTAAGTCCGACTTTTTTACACTTTTGTGTGATATCTACAATTCCCTACCTGACGCTTTTCCCGACTTAAATTATATTTTCTTTTGCTTTGCATTTCACAGGAAAAAATAGCAAGCCAAAACGCGAGGCCTACGAACACGGCAATTGAAAGGAGACAATTGGTAGCAGGAAATGAGCGGATGGCTGCGAGCGAATAAAAAAAGTAGCGCCAGAGTACTGACTGGATGGAGAGCCTTTAGGGTTGGTAGACAAAGAAAATAATGTTAACTTCCACGTGAAATGGCGACAAAGGTGTTGAATATTTCGTTCGTCCAAATAATGTTTTAAGAGACTTCATTTGGGAATGAACTGATTTTTTTTGGGATATTCCAGATTGTATCGATCATGACCGAAATGCTAAAAATGAACCCAGTATGAGACTATACTTAATAGATTTCGAAGACAAAATGGCGGTTAAAAAAATAATAGCTGACACCCCTAAAGTCAAGCAAAGGGGTAGCAAACAAGACAAAATATTGCACGACGCATTCGCACTGCCAATGATTGGTTTCGGGCTTTTAACGGTTCGAGACGAAAAATCCTGTTTCTATTTGTCCGAACGCGTAATCCTGGTGAAGTGGATACTATACATACCAGTTTCATTTGAGGCTACGGATTAATTGAATAAGAGCTTTTGAATTCTGTGTTGCAGTGAACTGGGACCAGTAAATAAAAAATAACGGCTGTTATTTCAATGGGATCAATCAATGGTAAGAGGGCTTTTTCAATGTTTTGATTTCTGTGCGTATTTGAAGTGCCTAAGTTAGTTAGTAAAAAATTGAATGTTGGAATTATTATTCTACTTCCTACGCGATGACTGAAGGTATTGATGACTTTTATTTAGTCTTTAATGACGGATTCCTAGATACTTATTAATTTTTACACGTTTGTGTGGCGGTAAGCGCTTGGTGACTAAAATTGTGAGACATAAAACTATTGTGTTAAGACACCTCTTTGACGAATGTACAAAGGACAAGTTTTATTCATAAATCAGCAAAAATAAAGTGTCCCTAAAGTGTTTCACAAGACTTGAGTAAATACTAAAACATAAAAAGATTCGCGGCTCTTCTAAGAAAAATTGTAGTTAAAAAATAGAAGTCCATTAATCGTGAGAAAGATGAAGCTGAAAAATAATGGTGTTTCATTCTAATTTTAGCAATCAAATGCCGAGATTTAAAGACAAAAACGTGCTGAAACTTTTTTCAGGAAAGATAAGGTCGGTTGGGTCTC
The DNA here is from genome assembly GCA_941860345.1 of Chrysodeixis includens. Classification (NCBI taxonomy): domain Eukaryota; kingdom Metazoa; phylum Arthropoda; class Insecta; order Lepidoptera; family Noctuidae; genus Chrysodeixis; species Chrysodeixis includens. The sequence continues at coordinate 510,535 of CALNXA010000001.1, forward strand.
TCACCATTAATTATGTTAAATCTATTACGAACACTCAGAGATTTATCGAAAATTTTATAGACGAATTCTTGGAAAAATCTGTTTGTGCTTTTAAATTTTTGTCTGAGGTTATACTGTTAGTAGGTAAGTGTTGTATTTTAAGTAACTGGCAATTCGTTTATTTGTGTTGATTTTGCAATATATTAAGAACAAAAAATAAATATTGTGATGTTAGGAGATAATTATGGGCAATGGAATATATTTACAATACCTTTGGCTTCTCAGGACATTATTCAGATGATGATGCTTACCTGCAAACAAAACAAAACTTGTTGATAAAAATGAATATTTTTTAACACAAACAAACTACACTGAAAGTAGATAAAAATAATGAACACCTGATAAAAATACACCAAAAATAAGGCAAGAAAGAAATCACAACAAAACCAAAACTTAATTAAAAGCGAAATAAAGCACAAGACATTTCAGCAAAAGAGGTCCAAACGCGAAAAGCCGCTGAAAGTTTCTAGTTAAACGGAACGACAACAGAAAAAAGTACGAACGTATTACACGGTGCAGACAAAAGGAAAGTTAAAAAAAACAACTTGAATGGCGAAAAGGAAGAAATTGAAACCGAATATCCCGTGAAGACTGAAAGAATAAAAACATCAGATACGGCCACGACGGTAAAGAGTGTTCAGGCGACGTCCGCGTCTGAAGCTGTCTGAAACAATTTGGAATTGGAAAAACCGTTTGCAGTTCTAAATGGAAATAGCGTTTAGGAGTTCCGACTTCACGATTTCGTCTAGCACGCTACGGTGGATCGATGGAGCTTGGTACATTAAATTATTGTGGGGTCGCTTTAAGATCTTTGGTTTTAAGTTTTTGTAACATAGACCGAAGATATCTAAAGAATAGTGTCATTTTATTTTCATATTAAACATTTTTATACAAATGAAGATAATTAGAAATTTATGTAAGCATTCGAAACCGTAGGTATGGTTTCGAATATAAAAACAATGGGTATTTCCTTTGCTGAAAGTTATATTATTACCCACGAGACATACTAATCTCTTTACAAAAAATAGAGTTTCTTTGTGTATATTTTAAAACACCATATCCTTAACGATCTGTTCCACAATTTGGGCAATGAAATTTATGAAAAGTATTATATCTGAACTAAGCAACTACTGCAGAAATCTCCGTTACAAAATTTTATTCTACGACTTCAATATTAACATTTTCAAACAAATTGAAATTACCTAAATGAATTCGGGACTTTATTTGACCAAAATTGCTTGTGGTTCGAATTGAAATGCATTGTCTCCGGCTCCGTCTACTAACGATTTCAAGATAGAAACTTCAAATCAATTTTCTTATTAAAAAGTTTCATCGTTTGCTTCAGCTACAAAAACGAAAATATTCATCAAATTGCTAAAAAGAAGTAAAGTAGATAAAGGTTACTAAAATAGTCCATTATCTCAAAGTATACCTTCATTAGAAATTAAAATTAATAACTTGAGTAGCGAGCAACCACTGTCCGAGCTTCCACTACCCGTATATTCCAAGAAAAATGAATCTAAAAACTCCATATTCAGTACAAAAACTCCAGAGTCATGGCAATTAAATTTAAAACGTGTTCCGACGAAAATTCTACCGAGTCCGCACATTTCCGTGCATTTTTCGCGTCGCGTATGCACACTAACACATGTCTTTGTCAGATAAGGTTTTCAGAAAAAGTTTTCAAAGGCTAGCCGTTGGAGCGCCGGGAACTTGCAGTCGGTCGGTTTGGTCATTTTGGTGCACCTTTTTAATCTACCTCAGTTCACTTTATTGCGAGTTACGTTTAACTGAACGGATTTTGTTTACCATTCTCTGCTAGGGGCTATAGAAATTTCTTTGAATGCTGAATCAGAATTAAATGGATGATGTGTTAAACGAGTCAGTGTTGACTGTGTTTAGAGAAAATAGATATTGCGTCAGTCCCCAAATTTTTGAGAATATTCTAGAGAATAGGTCATCACCTTTGTCCTTGAGAACGACGATCTTTTATATACTGTTCCGAGAATATATTATCAGTATGACACAAATACGGTTGCGTAATACGGTTTCAGATTTCACACAGTATTTTATTCAAGTACATTTTTCTATCAAAGATAAACCCTATCTAAATTCAACTAGACCCCTTGATTTCATCAAGAATAATATTGACCGAAACATCCTTTGTTTACAAACCTTGCAGTAATGATCAAAGACTTCCTTATTCCCTAATCGGATATTAAAATATCTTGTCAAACTTAAAATACAAACAACGAAACTTTGGAGTTAAAATCCTTTGAATAATTTAAAATTCAGTCTCAATTAACTGAGTAAATATTTTATAAAAAGTGACGTGAACTTGGATTGAAAGCCAGAACAATTATTAAGGAAAAATTTACTTTTTGGAAGTTTCTTGGCTGTAATGAAGGGGGGTCAAAGAGGGGTTAACATAAATAATTGTTGTCGAACCAGGTTTTAAGGACTGGTGAGGAAGCTCTTGTTTTTTCTGTTTTGATATCGCCCTTGAAAGTTTTTTGTGGCTTACTGAGGAAGTGGATTATGTCTTTGTGGACCAAAGTTGGTTTTGGATTTAGTGTTTTTGTTCTTTTAAGTATATTTTTATCTACCTTTGTATTTGTTTCTATCTTATTGATTTCCTTTCAGTAATAAATCAGGTATTTTCGATCCTATTTTTTCCTAAGAGTATTCTCTGCGACTTCATTGTGAAAAGCAAACTTTAAAACCGAGCTTCCCTCAAAAACCATTTCATATCATTCAAATAAAATACTGTAATAAACACACATCCCGCAAACACACGTAGTTTGATTTGAAAAACTATACTATAACTTTCAAAAACCAGCTCAGTTCAAACTGGTTCCCCGAATTTATACAAAGGGGAGCATTAGGGAACTCTAACTTTACGTTTTTACCATTGACTAAAGTTTAAACGAACCGAGCTTGCGTCGGACCAGCGTTATTTTGACGTGAGCCAAAACTTTTTGGCCACTTAACTTTTGTCAAACAGCAATTCGGACAAATGTCGCTTTAGAAACAAAATTTTATTCATGAACTTATAGTTGTAGACAAGTTTAATAGCTCTTGATTATTTTAACTGACGTGAGATTACAAACTTTTGTCGCAACTGTTTCTGTGCAGTCAGCAGAAGCTACGTTCGACTTGTTACAGGCCTTGCACTTTTACTTCGATACACGGCTTCGTTTTATGCGCTCTCATCATCGTAATGATGAACAATGCATTTGTGGACCACCTGATATAACAATCGTGTTGTTATTGTTTATCTGTATAGTAGTTTGTGACTTACGCAGAACCCTAACAAGAAAAATATTTACTGTTATATTTGGCTCATTTTCTTACTTACAATAAACATCTTCACTTCTCCTTCATAATTCCTAACCTCTTCTTTTCTATCTCTATTTACTAGGTTATACAAAATAATTTCATTCAAATCAGAAAATTTTATTCTACAAATGAAAACCGAACGTGTCCACTTAACTATCTTTAGGACATCGGCATGCCCAATTAATTGGGTTACTAAGGTCAGATAGCCGTCGATCCATGTAAAGCTACATTTAGCAAGATTAAATTCCGAGAAACGACCTGTCTGATGGATAATTATGATAAATTACCTCACAGAGTTCTAGTGAACTCATTCGTAATGTTTTAACCTTGGTAAGACCTAGAGTAATTTTGGGAAAAAGTAAAAGAACATTTCTAAAAATGTGTAAGAAGATAAACCTTGAGTAGTTGAGATAAGACCTAAAATGCAAAGACTTCTCATACTCATATAAGGGTGAAAATGATTAAATACTTTTTTCCATAATTTAAAGATACCACTGACAAACAACCTATAAACTTTTGCATCTATTTAAGAAGCCACAACCTGGTAATATAATAAACTTTCGTATACAACGCCAACTGACACTAGCTGGTACATACTAAACTTAAAAATATCTAGAGAACAGTGATTCTTATCTTGTGCCTTTACTCACAAACAGCTTTAAAATGCGGTCTCGTGTATACCGTAAAGTTAACCCCGAGAAGGTTATATGCTCAGACAACATCTACTCAATATAAATGTAAAGCAAGTCTTGGGGTGGCAACGAGACGGTTTTAAAAGACAAATTGACAATCTGCAGGTAGTTGTCAATGTACGTGGCTTGTATTTGTAATTAAGATTAGAATATATTTTGAGAAAATATTTTATACGTATCGATACGATTAAAAGTGAGATTTTTTTTGGTTGTTATAGCAGTTATAGCAAAACCAAAATACCTATTAAAATCTTTTTAGTGTGCATATCAATGGCAGATCAATTTTTAGTCCTATGATTTTGTCGGTCACCGTGTGATCTACTAGTGGCATGCTCACCACATATCTCAAGTAAACTAAAACCAGCCCAAAAACATACACACAGATATTTCAAGGTAATCGATTTCAATAGATCTAAAAATATCGAACAACTGAATAGAGACCCAACTAAAGCCATATCACATTCTAAACAAGCTGATTGCTATAGGATAATACCTAAAATAATTTAGGTTAAACGAGGATAAAATTACCTAAAGCAGACAAAAGTAGATTAATTAAACATAGAAAAGGTGTCTGGTAAGTTCTCATTGACACCTCCACATATATATTCCATCGTATAAGTACTTTCGGTACGAGAAAATCCTTTTCGAGATAAATTGGTCCTTTGAGTCGGGTGGCTAAAGTCTGTCTTTGCCAGCTGAAACACTTACTATATATTATAAATAGATCGTTGTAGTTTCGAGTGGGTTATGTTTTGTAGAATTGTAGGAGGTGCAAAACACTAAAAAATCATATAAAGGTTGCTGAATAAGATGAAAAAGAAGAATACTCATTTGCTGGTATTTGTCGTTCAATTGATTTTATCTCTGCATAAATATAGATTAGTTTTAGTTTAATCATCATTTTTTTTATATCATTGGTTTTTTTTTATCTAAGGACTGTGCTATGATGTTTGTAAACATCATTGTTGACATTGATAAAACGGGTCGGCGCACTGCGTTGATCATAGCGGTGTCTCGTTTGTCACTGGTATAGCACAAGGTGAAAAGTGGAAGCCCTAAAGTAAACATTTTACCACAGACCAGGATACTGCTTATAAACCTCAGCAACACCCTGTATCGGGCAACAGATCTGTTGATAACCTTTGAGGTTAGACAGAAACTTTGTTCATTTACTTAAACTACCGAGTTTATTTTACAAACCATCATAAAATATCCCACCGTTAGCTGTGTAGCTAATAATTAAGAAACCCATGTAACATAAAATTGGTCAAGTACAGATAAAATCAGTTACAATGGGGCACCAAATACGGAATTTGTCGTTTCCTTTCTAGTACACACACAATGATATAATATTTAGCATACAATGCAATATGCGTACTACACAAATTGTTCGACTTGTTGGCAAACAGCCCGAATTTAGCATGTCCTAATTCTGATGAGTTATGTCCTCGGAAATATGAAATGTTTTGGGAAATCACTTAGGCGTAATTAAAGCATATACAAGAGGTAAAAAAAGCAACGAAGGAACTTGTTCGGGAAAAAGTACTGGTTTTTTTTAACAAGTCTCATTACAGAAAGAAGAAACAAACATTAAATAACGATCCTTATTTTTTTAGTAAAAAGATTCATAATAATATATTTTACAAATAAAAACAAAAGAGATACAATTATATTAAATACCATCAATGCCAATAAAAATAAATAGTAACTAAAAATGCCACCAACAAGTACCATTATTCAAGTTGGGTCACTTTTACCTAGCGACCTACAAATTTGGCATATTAGATCTGGCAATTCAGCTTGGCAGGCTTCCACTATCTGTCTCATATACACTAATGCGCAAATGAGTTGTAAACCATAGTTTATTGTCAGGGCTGTCAAGAATTATGGCGTTTCTAGTTATTCTCTGACATGTTTTCCAGTAGCATCCTAATTAATGACTCAGTATTATGGGTGCTGTAAATTTAAATTGTCGTATTTGGACTATATATTTCGTCGCCCAACACCATTATCTGTCTGTGATTTTCACTGATTTCTTTCCCATTTTCTTTTACGTTTTTTCGCCCATAATCAGTTTGGACATTTCGTTTTTTCTTTAGAACGTAATTCTAATTGAATGGGGCACTTCTCTAATTGAATCATTTATAGCCTCATCATTATTTGCTGTTAACTCCTCAGAAACGTAATTAATAAGAAAACGCTAATATCCATAACTAGGTTAATTTTGTTCCGGATGAAAATCGAGTTGTCAAGGACTTTGGTCCTTTGCCACCACGAATTAACGAAGAAATCTTGAATGAAAAGGGATCTCGGGTAATTTTTTCCCATCACACCTTTTTCCTCAACCAATTTATAGGGATAAGATGATTAGGAAATTGTATAAAGAGATGGAGTTCGGGATTGAAAATGTAATAGACATTAATGTGCGTAGTTTAGGAGGGACGCGAGAAGCTTTTATAAAAGAAATAGTTTTGTTTCTTTTTAGAAAATCCGTTTCGGTTCAACACTTTCTCTGATTAAAATGTTTTTTATCTTCAAGTCTCGTATTTTCGTGTTTGGTCCCTTGTGTTTGGTCAACCATTTTTATGGAACTAGCTAGTTTTCCATTACATAAAGTGTCCAACAGAAATTTTGCTTGTTTGTAAATAGTCTGGCTCCTTTTTTCGCAATCTTCGTTTCTTGTCTTCGGTCTTCGGTCTAAGTGGAAATTATTAAATTGCTTTACTGTATTCTTAGACTTAGATTGATGCAAGGGAATCAATACTTAATTTGTTAAGTTACCCGAAAAAATACCGAAAAAGGTTTCTCTAGTCTTATTATTACCCTACTATGAGTCTAGTAACATATCAAGCGAAAGCACAAAGACAACTAATTCAATAAAGAAACATTTTCAAAAAACATTCGCCACATCTAAAACACGAAACACACCTCAGCCCAAGAATGAACTCCGAACAAACCAAGTTCGTAAAAAGCAATTTCACTTAAGACGCAAAATTTAACCCTAAAAAACTCGAGTCTAATTTATGTAAAAGTCGGTTTTTTAATTACATGCTGGGAAGTACCGGTTCTCATCAAAACTTTAGTGGCCGACTTTTCTATTATGCAACTCTTGGCTCCGAGAATTTAGTTTTTTAATCCTAGAACAAAGACGGGCGGTTTTTTAAAGGTTAAAACGTACTTATTGTAAGCGTTCGTTGTATGGGCTTCGCAAACACGTGCAAGTTTTATTCTGTAGACTATAGTTTTTTTTTTCTCATCGAGAGACTTAATTTGAGTATGCACTCGTGCTTGCAGATTCTATACGTTTAAATTTGCAGGTGTTGGTTTTGTGAGATAATAGGGAAGATACACAGTACAGGACAGTAAAAAGTAATGGTCTATTTAGTCTGTCCGATAGATAATTCAAAAATATTAGACAGCCGAATCAGCCTTTCAGAAACCGGAGGTATATCTGCGTTTGATTTTTCTCCACAAAGTCAATTCCCTTTTTGGCAACCAAATCATTATCATCACGTACATAAAAAAAATCCTGCTGTACGTATACTAATTCTTTTTTGATACCAAGTACGTCACTACACAAAATCGACTCCCAATTCACCCGCACTACATTCAACGATACACACTATCTACAATACACGTCTTACCAAAATCTGTTTACAAGTACAATACCCGTTTTGGCAAGCTTATCGCGCGGCTTACGCGTCACAATATCTTGGAGGAAGGCCATCAACAAGGTTAACCTACATACTTTGTGACAAATACCTAAAGGCCCTGCGGAACTTTGATAAGCTGGAGTGACAAGAGACGTACTTATGTTGGTGCTGGTCTAAGTGTAAGGATGTAGCGTTGGTGAGATAAAGTTTGGATGAAAGGTAAATATATATTTTTAGACCTGAACACATAAGTATGTAATAGTGTATGTGAGGGTTAAAGGAAATGATGGAAAGATACCTAAAAAGTTTGAAGTTGTTTTAAGATACAAAATGGTTTTTGCAAAAAAATTAATTCGTTTTGAGCTGAATTGGTTTTGCTTTCTTTTTTTTTTTACTGCAGCCCTAAGCGGAATATCAGATGTATATTTCATAAAATATCATATTTTGTAATATATTTGATGTTATAACGCCACTTTTCCAATTTTTTGTTTAATTAAAAAAAGGCTTTTGAAAAGCAAAAACGCTTGCATATGATTTGACTAGTTTAAAACCGTTGCCCAAAAAAAAAACAGAATTATAATTTTCAAATTCTTCATACAAAACTTTAATACCAGTCCCAAATCGCTCATTGCTTACCCCACAAGCCGCCTCTATCATTACAACGGATGCGTAATGAGCAATTCGCGGAACAGTCCCATTGATAGCTGTAGGACAACATGGTATTACATGCTCTAGAACGTTCCAGAATGTTCTAGAATGTACCAGAATGTTCCATTTGCATTAGGCGTGCTTAGTTTTGTTAATGTGAAATTGCTTTTAGGCTTTGCTACAGGTGTATTCAGTGTGTTTGAATTCTACTGAATACTAGGTATGTGAATGGTGTTCGGAAATGGCTCGTTGTAATTCTATACAGACTAATATTTGCTTTGCAGTTGGATTGGTGGATCTGGGAAATGTGACCGGGAAAGACAATGCAATAGTTGGAATAGGTATCAGATGTGGTGCTACAATTTAGGAGTTCCTTATGTCTAGAAATAGGTAACTATAGGTATTTTTACTGGCTTGACTGATTTATCTTCAACTAAAATAATTGTTTTAGTATTTATACTCTATCTTCAACTGAAATAATTGTTTTGATGATTTTATTTACACAGCTTTTATTTTGCCGAATTGACTATCAAAAATAAATTTGATTTCGTCTTTGACTTGGTTATAACATCAAACGACACCAACCATCTGTACACACAAATAAAAATTCTTACGAAAAAGCCCTTGATAAAATATCTAGAAATAAAATCCAGGGTCGCAATTTTCTCAGATAAAGGTTATAAGAAAGTCCTTATGCCCTATCTGTACCCTTTTACCACAGTAGAAACACATACAGTAGTTTAACTCGGCCGTCTCTAAAAAATAAAAGCCTACAGTTAGCTGCAAGGTACCCAACAAAGATAGGGCTGGTGGGTGGCTGGTAGGTGGGCACCTACAACATTTTAATAACATCAGCAACACATCCTCCGTTTGACGTTCGTCACTGCGACGCGCTCGCAAGTGAATCATGCCACGGTCATGCCTCGATCTGATAGTGTCGGTAGGCATAACGCGCGTTGCGCCGTTTCATATGAAGACTTCATACTGTACATATTACTATACTGTGGTTTACCCTTCGCAGACATTACGTAATGAATTTTAATATTGTTACGTATGTAAGTAACTTTAGTTTTTAAATTAGATTTTAGAAAACTTTCAAGACTTTCTAAGTTTTTATGACGTACGAGATATGATAAAGAGTAGAGAGTGTGTTCGTTTTATTTAATTGGGAAAATGAACCTTAGCGTCTTTGTTTTAAAGGTCAAAGTATTATCACTGGCTCGTTGATTTTGGAACATTGTGATGCTTGGATACATTTTAAATGTTAGCTTTTATAATATTAAAGATCTGTATAGATTTTAAACAAAGATAGATTAGTTTTAAATCAGACCATGTCTATTAAAATACAGATC